>UESW01004552.1:444586-752453 GCA_900491605.1 Calamus simplicifolius | reverse complement strand
GAAATAGGCTCCTCTATTTATAGATTCTGCAAAGATATAGCCGTTAGAAACATAGAAAAATAGCCGTTATTCAAAAATATTACCGTTAGAGCTGATGTGGCATCTAGAAAAAATCGCGTCCAGATTCCGTGGAGTCGGCTCGAGCACTGCGGAGTCGGCTCGAACACTCGATTCCAGAAACACTAACTTTCAAGGGTCGACTCGAGATATGCGGGGAGTCGACTCGAGAAGTGCTAAAAATGAGCCTCTCTGCCGTCTGAGTCGAGTCGGCTCGCACAGTCCATGAGTCGGCTCGCGAAGGTTCAGGGGTCGACTCTTGAAAACTCAAGTGTCGACTCAGGACAACATTGAAAAACAGACATTGGGGAGTCGACTCGGAAACCCTTGAGTCGGCTCGGGAGCGATACAAAAATCAGAAAAATGTTCTGATAGACTTTAAAACTCGTCCCAAATAAATTTAAATATAAATGTGACTTGAATAGAATTATTTGACATCAATTCAAGACATTTTCATTAAGTTATTGATTAAAATGAGTGTATAAAATTCTTTTTGAAATCTCAAGTTTAATTCATGAAGTTAATCTCATATAAAAATTCTTTTTAATTGATTCAAAACTCATTGAATGTAAACATTGATAGTTTATATTTTTCATTTTTAATAAGCTCATGGTATTTGATAAATAATTCATTGTTTCTTTAAATATTCATGGCTTTTGGAAATCATCAAAATCAATAGAGTTGGGGCAATTATGTTTCAATAATTTCTCAACAATCTCCCCCTTTTTGATGATGACAAAAACATTGAGTATATGCATTATAAAATTAAAAATTTATGATACCAAAATCAACTTTTGTGTTCATGGAAAGGCTCCCCCTCAATGAGGTAGCTCCCCCTATGAACCTCAATTTTATAATTCATTCAAAATTTTTCAAATTCAAAAACTTAAGCAAATAAACCTTTTTCTTTATGAAATTCAAATTATCTCTTCCCCTTATATGAAACATATATTTTCTTTTTCTTATTTAATTCTCTCCCCCTTATTTAATTAGGGCAATTAAAAGCATATAAGGTTTAAACAAATCTCTTCCTCTTAAATATGATGATGCATATACGATTAAATCATATAAATCTCTCCCCCTTTTTTGTAATCAACAAAAAGGTTGAGATGCATCAGAGCATCAACTTGATTAAATTCATTCGAATTCATTCAGCATCTAAGTTATCAATTGAGTATTGAGATATTCAAAATTATATCAAATTAAACATAAGCATTCAAGGATATTCAAAGGTACTCATAATTGAAATGAACATAACTTTTCTCATTACTTCAAAAGTATGTCAAATTACATCAAAATGTAACACAATCTCATTGTAATGAAATTAAACTAACTTAAATTCATCAAAGTTCAAATACAGTCATATTAAAGCAAAACTTCCTAGATACAATCTAGTAAGGAAATCTAGAAATACAAACTATGATAAGTATCAAAATCATTTGACACGCTTGAAAACTAACTCTTTAAGTGTCCAATCATTTCCATGATATCATCCTTTTGTGATTTGTTAAAGTCATTCATAGTTACTTGTATCTGATCAACTGCAGCATCAATATCTCTTCTTAACTGATTGTTCTATCAAGATACACATTGGATCCATCAGCTATCCCTTGAAGTCTTTCAAATATCTTCTTAAGCTCAGCATTGAGTGAATCCACATGGGTACCAATAGAAAATGAAAGTAAGTCAAGTCTTGAAATGATGTCTTCCTTTAATTCTCTAATATCTTCTCTCAATTGACCAATTTCATCTTTTCTTTGATTATCAAATTCTGCAAACATAGCTCTAAGTTGACATAACTGCTCATCTGAAAATCTCACAGAAGAAGATGAAGTCTGAGGTGGAGGAGAATAATGCATGCTAGGTCCTGCCTCAGACGGTCCAGCAACAGAAGGTCCAGCCTCGACCTCAGCTCCAATGTCTTCAACTCTGTCCTCCTCAGCTCTAACATCTTCTTGACCTTTTCTTATCCAATACCATTAACTTTCTTGAAGCCCATGCGGTGAATAGTGGCCAATGAATAGTAGTCAGTATGTCTCAAATTTCTCCTGGGCTCACTATCACTAATTCAATTCCTTGGCTTCTGAATAACTGTGTCAAGATCATGCCATAGGGAAGACAGGATTTCCTCTTACTCCCACAATCAGCTATATACCATAATATCATAATGGGTAAGTTGATTGGCTTGCCTGAAACTACAGCATCCATAACAAAGATATCCCTCTCAGACAAGTAGTCAAAACGGCCTGTCTTAGGGAAAAGAATCCTGCTGCAGATGTTATGAAGCAATCTTAAGTCCAGTGGCAGCTGATTGGCAAAAACTTCTTCAAATCCCTCAAAATTTCTATTCAATAATCTGTGAGGGCAGGTGACCTATCCTCTGGGTCAAAGTGGAAGGTCCTGATAGGGTAAGTCCAATAATTTAGAAGAATGATGGCAGTGACATTCAAACCAACTCCTCTAACAATGCTGACCAATCCATTGTCTCCTCTAGTCAAATTTCTATAAAACTCTTTAACTAATGCAGGGTATGTAGGACAGTCTAAGGAGCATATCTTTTCAAATCCCATTTCCTTCAACTGTGACCCTACAAGCAATCCCTCTCTCTCAAACAAATCAAATCAAACTTCCTTCCAGTGTAATGACTCTACTCGCAAGGTGATCTACCTGAGGAGTAGTGGCAGTAGGAGCAGGCGAGTCATCCGAAGAGGAAGCAGGCGAAGAGTCCGGAGTCGGCTCGCGAACGGGTCGACGCACGGTCTTCTTCCTTTTCATCCCGGCACGCTACTACTAGCACCACGGGTTTTGGGGGCCATTGATCAAGTGGAATGATTGTTTAAGGATTTTGGAAGATTTTGGAAGGTTTGAAGGGTTTTGGAGGGTTTTGAAAATGATTTGGAATGATTAGAATCGATCGATGGGTCGGCTCGTGCCCTAAAAAGCGATTTGGGACCACGTCGAGTCGACTCGCGCAAAGCATAGAGTCGGCTCGGGTAAGTCACAGAGCGCAGACTCGATCTCGAGTCGACTCGCTCAGAGAAGGGGTCGACTCCTGAGTTTCAGCAGAAACTCGAGTCGACTCCGATACTCTCGAGTCGGCTCCGAAACCATTTCAGAGTAAAAAATTGAAATTTTCAGAGTGTCTGAAATGAACCCGGATTTGATCTTTGAGTATGATTAAAAATCATGGATTTTGATAGATCAAATTGATATGAGTTCTAGATAAAATTTCCTTAAGATTTTGAGAAATTGAAAGAACTCTAGATATATTTCCTTAAGGTTTCAAAATCTATTCAAAAGGATTACAAATTCCTAACTCTCCTCTAAGATAACAAAATCTTTCTTCACTTAAAGGTTTTGTAAAGATGTCAGCTAATTGTTCTTCAGTGTTTACATAATCTAAACAAATTTCATCATTAGCTACATGTTCTCTTATAAAATGATATCTAATTTCTATGTGTTTTGTCCTTGAGTGTTGAATTGGATTTTTAGTTAAATTGATTGCGCTAGTGTTATCACATCTTATGGGTGTTTTATCAAGTGTGATACCATAGTCTTCAAGTTGTCGCTTAATCCATAGGATTTGCGCACAGCAACTTCCAGCTGCTACATATTCAGCTTCAGTAGTTGATAATGCAACTGAATTTTGCTTTTTGCTAAACCATGTGATTAAGTTACTTCCTAAGAAATGGCATGCACCACTTGTGCTTTTTCTATCTAATTTACATCCAGCATAATCAGAATCTGAATATGCAATTAGGTTTAATGTGGAGTCTCTAGAATACCATAAACCTACATTTTTGTTCCATTTAAGTATCTTAAAATTCTTTTAACAGCTATTAAATGTGATTCTTTAGGTTCAGATTGAAATCTAGCACATAAACATACTGAAAACATAATATCTGGTCTACTTGCTGTTAAATAAAGAAGGGATCCGATAATACCTCGATAATACTTTTGATCAACCTTCTTACCTTCTTCATCTTTGTCCAGCTTGCATGAAGGACTCATTGGAGTTCCGAGGGGTTTCATTGTTTCCATACCAAACTTTTTGAGTAGTTCTCTTGTGTATTTGGTTTGGTTGATAAAGATTCCCTCCTTGCATTGTTTGATTTGGAGTCCAAGGAAGAAGTTGAGTTCTCCCATCATGCTCATCTCGAATTCTCCCTGCATCAACTTTGCAAATTCTTGACAAAGAGAATCGTTAGTAGCACCAAAAATAATGTCATCTACGTATATTTGTACTACAAGTAAATCTTTACTTTTTCTTTTCAAAAATAGTGTTTTATCAACATTTCCTCTTGTAAAATCATTTTCTATTAAGAATTTACTTAACCTATCATACCAAGCTCTAGGTGCTTGTTTCAAACCATATAAAGCTTTGTGCAATTTAAAAACGTGATTTGAAAATTCATGATCTTCAAAACCTGGTGGTTGTTCTACATAACTTCTTCATTTATAAATCCATTTAAAAATGCGCTTTTAACATCCATTTGAAATAAGTTAAAATTCATATGACATGCAAATGCAAGTAAAATCTAATGGCTTCTAATCTAGCTACAGGTGCAAAGGTTTCATCAAAATCAATACCTTCCTTGATTATATCCTTTTGCAACTAATCTAGCTTTGTTTCTAATTACTATGCCATTTTCATCTAATTTATTTCTAAAAACCCATTTTGATCCTATTACTGAATGATTTTTAGGTCTTTCAACTAGTGTCCAAACATTATTTCTAGTAAATTGATTTAGTTCTTCTTGCATTGCTAACATCCAATTATTATCTTTTCAGCTTCTTCAATAGTTTTAGGTTCTATTTGTGAGACAAATGCAAGATGATTACTAATATTTCTCATAATGATCTAGTTCTTATTCCT
This sequence comes from Calamus simplicifolius, assembly GCA_900491605.1. Taxonomy (NCBI): domain Eukaryota; kingdom Viridiplantae; phylum Streptophyta; class Magnoliopsida; order Arecales; family Arecaceae; genus Calamus; species Calamus simplicifolius. The sequence continues at coordinate 747,520 of UESW01004552.1, read as the reverse complement.
TGAGATGGATCACCTATAATCAATTCCTTAGGATGACTATAAGCATATCTCCAATCTCTTGGAAGATCTATATCATTATGATCATTATTAACATCATCGTCCTTATGTGAATCATCATCTTTAGCCTCTTGTTCATGATCAGAAGATACTTCAATATTAAGTTTTTCAAGATCTTTTTCAATTATGTTTGTATCTTCCTCATCATCAATCTTTTCAGATCCAGTTGCTAAAGATTCATCAAAAACTACATGAATGGATTCTTCACTATTAAGGTTTTCTTGTTAAAGATTCTATATGCCTTACTAGTTGTTGAATAACCTAGAAAAATTCCTTCATCAGATTTAGCATCAAATTTTCCTAAGTTGTTTTTACCATTATTATGAATGAAACATTTACATCCAAATGCATGAAAGTATTTTATATTTGGTTTTCTTTCATTCCATAATTCATAAGGTGTTTTCTTTAATATTGGTCTTATTAAAGCTCTATTTAAGATGTAACATGCTGTGTTAATTGCTTCCGCCCAAAAATACTTTGGTAAGTTGCTTTCGCATAGCATGGTACGGGCCATGTCTTCTAAGGTTCTATTTTTCTTTCAACTACACCGTTTTGTTGTGGAGTCCTAGGGGCTGAAAAGTTATGATTAATTCCATTTTCAGAACAAAACTTTCAAATAAGTGATTTTCAAATTCAGTTCCATGATCACTTCTTAGAGACACTATGGTAGTGTTTTTCTCATTTGTGACTTTCTTGAAGAATTTCAGAAATATCGAGAAAGTCTCATCTTTGTGAGCTAAAAACATTACCCAAGTGTATCTAGAGTAATCATCTACAATCACTAAACCATATTTCTTTCCTCCTAGACTTGTGGTTCTAGTTGGTCCGAAAAGATCCATGTGAAGTAGCTCTAGAGGCCTAGAAGTTGAAACAATGTTTTTAGATTTGAAAGAACTTCTAGTTTGTTTTCCAAATTGACATGCATCACAGATTTTGTTATTTTCAAAATCTAACTTAGGTAAACCTTTAACTAAATCCATCTTAATTAGTTTTGAAATAAGGTGTGTGCTTGCGTGACCTAATCTACGATGCCATAACCATCCAATATCATTTATGTTAGCATTGTCAGCAATTAGGCAATGACTACTTTCAGATAATTTGTCTAAGTCAACTAAGTACACATTGCCATGTCTATAACCAGTAAAAACAATGCTATCATTAATGGAATCAGATACTATGCAAATAGAAGATTTAAATGAAACATTAAAGTTCTTATCACATAGTTGGCTTATACTAATTAAATTGTGCTTTAAACCATCAACATAAAGTACATTATCAATAAATATAGATGGAGTTATGCGAACTTTACCAAGGCCCATAATTTGACCTTTACCGTTATCGCCAAACGTCACAACTCCACCTTTCTTTTCTTCTAGGGTGATGAATTCCTCTTTGTCACCCGTCATATGTCTTGAGCAGCCACTATCAAGATACCACTTTTTCTTTGATCTTTTGGCTACAAGACATTCCTGCAATATAATCAAACTTTATGTTTAGGTACCCAAGCTTTCTTGGGTCCTTCATGGTTAGTAGCAACAAAAATTGTTCCTTTCGGAACCCATATTTTCTTTGCTTTAACATTTAACTTGTTGTTATTATTTAATGTTTTGCATTCAAATGATTTATGACCTTTTTCATTGCATTTAAAACAAGTTATATTACTTTGATTGGCTTTTACAAAAATATTCTTTAAAGATTTTTGTTTCCTATACGTATTATAACCTAGGCCAGCTTTATCAAAACAGCTTTTTGACTATCTAAAATCATGTTTAGTTTAGTTGAACTTAAGGTGAATTTCTCAACAATGTCTTTATATTTTTAACTTCTTTCTTTAATGAATCATTGTCTTTAACTTGCTGTTCTTTTTCTAAAGCTAAGGTTTCTAATTGATCTTTTAAATCTTTTGTTGAGTTTTTAGTTTCAGATTTCAACAAATCTATTTCTTGATTAAAATTATCTCTTTCTTTGCTAAGTTCTTCTTTTCATTAGTTAAGTTCTTAACTTCTAAAGCTAATTCATTTTTACTTTTAGCTAAGCTAATATTGTCATTTTTCAAAAACTTATACTTCTTTTTCAAAGATTTAAAATCAATCATAAGTTCATTGAAAGCCTCAAACATTTCATCAAAAGTAATTCATCATTTGAGTTTTCAGAACTTACCTCATTGTCGTTGTCGTCGTTGTTGGCCATGAAGCAGATATTGGCAACTTCCTTTTGTTCTTCTTCTTCCGACGAGGAAGATTCATCAGACCATGTTGCCATGTATGCTTTCTTCTTTTTCTTGTAGGCCTTTTTCAACAAAGGACAATCATATCTAAAGTGCCCTGGCTTTTTACACTCATAACATACTAAGGGCTCTTTCTCTTTTTCTTTCTCCTTGTCCTTTTTCTTATCTTTTTCTCCATCAATTCTTGCTCCAAATTTCTTTTTATGGAAGGGCCTTTTTCTCATAAACTTTCTGAATTTTTTGGCCAAGAGAGCAGTTTCATCATCATCTTCATCATTACTTTCACTGCTGCTCTCTTCCATTTCTGCAGTTTTGAGGGCAAGTGTTTCTTTCTTTTTGTTTCCTCCTCAACATGCTGCTTCATTGTCAGCTCGTGGGTCATTAGGGATCCTAGAAGCTCCTCTAAAGGTAATGCATTGAGGTCCTTTGCTTCTTGGATAGCAGTGACTTTCGCTTCCCACGATCTTGGTAGTGACCTAAGAATTTTGCGCACAAGGTCAGCATTAGAATAAATTCTACCAAGACTCTTTAAACCATTCACAATATCAGTGAATCTAGTGAACATGCATGTGATGGTTTCAGTTTGTTCCATTGTAAACAATTCATATTTATGAACCAAAATATTTATTTTTGATTCCTTAACTTGGTTTGTTCCTTCATGTGTTATTTCCAACCTATCCCAAATTTCTTTTGCGGAATTACATGTTGAGATTCGGTTGAATTCATTAGAGTCTAAGGAACAATATAAAATGTTAATGGCTTTAGCATTTAATTGAGCCATTCTTCTATCATTATCATTCCAATCCCTTTCGGGCTTAGGAACAAGAATGCCTTCAACTAAGTGTGTGGGTGTACTAGGTCCATTAGTTATTACTCCCCACAATTCATAGTCAGAAGCTTGAATGAATATTCTCATTCTAGCTTTCCAATATGAATAGTTGGTTCCATTAAATAAAGGAGGTCGATTCGTAGAATGACCTTCAGCAAAACATGAACCACTTTGTGTTGCCATAAGGATCTTTAGCCCTTGATCGTGAGATCAAATTCTAAATGAGCACTTGCTCTGATACCAATTGTTGGCCCAGATGGCAACCCAAGAGGGGGGGGGGGTGAATTGGGTTCTTAAAAATTTAAGTCTTTTTAACTTTAGTTGATTAGTTAGCAAAATGTGCAAGTGAGAGGCTAACTTTAATCAATACACAAGCAAATAAAGAGAGATAGAGAGAGAGAAAATATAGCACGGCAAACACAAGATAATTTTATAGTGGTTCGGTGCAACCAACACCTACGTCCACTCCCAAGATTCACTTGGGTCCACACTATAATCTCTTCGATTACAGCCGAGTTGTTTTACAAGTTCACAACTCAAACTTGTTGTTTTCCCGGGATCACAACGAACCCAGCCGGTTTTACACGGGCTCACCAGCACAAAACCCTACACGTTGTTTTTCACGGGCTCACAACTAACCCAACACAAGCACTCGGCTTGCAACGAGGTATAATAACCTCCACTGATTCAATCCACTGATTGAATCAGCAAACAACCAAAATAACAGAGTTTAAATATAGAAACACTCCCCTTGAGCAAATATACAAATAAAGTATAAAAAGGATTAGAAAAGCCTGATAAGATTGCAGATGGTTGTGGCTTTGGCTTTCTTCCTTCTCCTCTTTAACTCCTCTTGAAGTATTGAATCAGGCCTCAGCAAGATTCTTGACCGTTTGAAAACTTTGGAGTTGAGATGAAGCTTTTTCTCCTTTTGTTGAATGTTGAAATCTTCGATTTGATCTTTGAAAAGCTTTTGGATTTTCTTTTGACTCTTGTGGATTGATGATCTGGAGCAGACGAAACTTCCTCTTTGATTTCACTCCTTTTGAATCACTCTATTTTGAACTAGAAGATTTTTCCAATAAAGCTCTTTTTTCCCTCTTTTTGGATAAGGCAGTAATCTCTTTTTTCTTGTTTTTTTTTTGTCTCTTTCTCTTTGATTTGAAATAGGCTCCTCTATTTATAGATTCTGCAAAGATATAGCCGTTAGAAACATAGAAAAATAGCCGTTATTCAAAAATATTACCGTTAGAGCTGATGTGGCATCCAGAAAAAAATCGCGTCCAGATTCCATGGAGTCGGCTCGAGCACTGCGTGAGTCGGCTCGAACACTCGATTCCAGAAACACCTAACTTTCAAGGGTCGACTCGAGATATGCGGGGAGTCGACTCGAGAAGTCCTCAAAAATGAGCCTCTCTGCCATCTGAGTCGAGTCGGCTCGCACAGTCCATGAGTTGGCTCGCGAAGGTTCAGGGGTCGACTCTTGAAAACTCAAGTGTCGACTCAGGACAACATTGAAAAACAGACATTTGGGGAGTCGACTCGGAAACCCTTGAGTCGGCTCGGGAGCGATACAAAAATTAGAAAAATGTTCTGATAGACTTTAAAACTTGTCCCAAATAAATTTAAATATAAATGTGACTTGAATAGAATTGATTTGATCATCAATTCAAGACATTTTCATTAAGTTATTGATTATCAAATGAGTAGTATAAGAATTCTTTTTGAAATCTCAAGTTTAATTCATGAAATCTCAAGTATAATCTCAAGTATAAAAATTCTTTTTGCTTTAATTGATTCAAGAACTCATTGAATGTAAACATTGGTAGTTTATATTTTTCATTTTTAAATAAACTCATGGTATTTGATAAATAATTCATTGTTTCTATTAATATATTCATGGCTTTTGGAAATCATCAAAATCAATAGAGTTGGGGCAATTATGTTTCAATAATTTCTCAACATGGGCGTCCAAGGGTTGAGATTAAATCAAGTCACGGGTCTACACGAGCTTTGGGATTAGTTTAATCTCATTGGGTTAGTCCATAGGAGTTTTTGTTGAGTTTGGGCCTGGCCCATGTATTTAAACTCTAATTTCTAAGGTTTGAAGGAATAGAGAACAGATTCTTTTCTCCCAAAAATCCTTTCTCATCGCAGGGCGACAGCCCTATATTCTTCCTCCTCCCGACGTTTACTACAAGAAAATGTCAAAATAGTGACGAAAATTAGTGATGGAAATTTTCGTCACTAAATTGTGACGGTTTAGTAACAAAATAGTGACAAAAAATTAAAATCAGTGATGGATTAGTTTTTTCGTCACTAAACTGTCACTAAATTAGTGACGGACTATTACATCCGTCACTAATTTAGTGACGGATTGCCCTTCCGCCACTAATTCATAACAAATTAGTGACGGAAGAGTAATCCGTCACTAACTTGATGATGGATTGCTTTTTCGTCACTAATCCATCACAAATTAGTGATGAAAACAATCGTCACTAATTAGTGACGAATTATTTTCCATCACTAATCCATCAAAATTAGTGATGGATGGGAAATCCATTACTAATTTAGTGACGGATTGCCCTTCTGTCACTAATCCATAACAAATTAGTGACGAAAGAGTAATCCGTCACTAAATTAGTGATGGATTAGTGACGGATATTTCTTCCGTCACTAATCCATCACTAATTTAGTGATGGATTGGGCAATCCGTCACTAATTTTGTGACGGATGAGGCAATCCGTCACTAACTTAATGATGGATTACTTTTTCGTCTCTAATCCATCACAAATTAGTGATTAGTGACGAATTATTTTCCATCACTAATCCATCAAAATTAGTGATGGATAAGAAATCCATCACTAAATTAGTGACGGATTACCCTTTCGTCACTAATTCATCACTAATTAGTGACAGAAGAGCAATCCATCACTAAATTAGTGATGGATTGCCCCATCCGTCACTAATTTAGTGACGGATTGGCCTTCCGTCACTAATCCGTCACTAATTTAGTGACGGATTGCCCTATCCATCACTAATTTAGTGATGGAAGAGCAATCCGTCACTAATTTAGTGATGAATTTCTTCATCCATCACTAATTTAGTGACATATTGCCCTTCCGTCACTAATCCATCACAAAATTAGTGACGAAAGAGCAATCCGTCACTATATTAGTAATGAATTAGTGATGGATTACCCTTCTGTCACCAAATTTATACTTTTAATATTTTTTTATTTGAATGAGAAGAAAGAAAGTAAAATAAAAAAATTTATAATTTATAATAATAATAATATTTTTATTATAAATAATTGCATGTCTAATATTTTTTAAAAGAATTAATATTAAAATAAAAAATAATAAAAATATTTTTAAATATTATTATTTTTATATTATGTATTATATAATTAAAAATGTATTATAAATTAAAAAATGGTCACGTATGGGAAACCACATTTGCCCAATGCTGCATGACTATGAACATGGAGCAAGGTTATAAAATAAAAGCCTAAGTGAGGCCAATCAATTAACCCCTCTTGTAGGGCTACATGGGCCAAATAATATATGGCATATTAGATCCATTTTTCAAATCATGTACAGCATATTAGATCTAAGACCAGCACCCAGCATATCCTCTCACGCGCCAACCCAAAATCAAAGCGCGCATCAAACGATGCTAAAATCCAGACTGCCGAAGGCCAAACCTCCTCCCCTCCCTCCCACTCTTCCAATCCCTACCCACCCCTCCCCAAGAGCTCAAGAACTCGAACCTCATCACCACCACCACCACCATCGCCGCCGCCGCCGCCGCATCCTGAGCCTCTTGAAGCAATGCAGGTCCTTGGATTCCTTCAAGCAGATCCACTCCCACATGCTCACCTCCTCCATCCACAAGCCCAACCACCTCCTCTCCAAGCTCGTCGTCGGCCTCCAAGACCTCCCCTACTCCACCCTCCTCTTCTTCCAAATCCCCCACCCCAACGACTTCTCCTTCAACCTCATGATCCGCGGCCTCGTCACTTGCTGGAGAAACCACTCCCTCGCCCTCCGTTACTACCTCCGCATGATCAAATCCGGCGCCATGCCCAACCACTTCACCTACCCCTTCGTCCTCTCCCCTCCGCCAACCTCCAGTCCTTGCATCACGGCCAGACCGCCCACGCGTCCATCTTCAAGCTCGGGCTCCGCTCCAACGACCACGTCCAGCACTCTTTGATCACCATGTATTCGAGATGCGGCCAGGTGGGCTCCGCACACAAGGTGTTCGATGAAATCCGTGAGAGGGATGTGATTTCTTGGAATTTCATGATTTCAAGGTACGCCAGGATGGGATTCGCAAGGGAGGCGGTCGAGTTATTCTGCACGATGAGGGCGGAGGGGTTCGAGCCGGATGAGGTGACTCTGGTGAGCGTCCTGGTGGCATGCGGAGACCTTGGAGACTTGAGATTTGGGGCGTGGTTGGACTTATAATTCCGCACAAAGTCTGCCGAACTTTCCAGAACCCTACCATCTGCCGCACTTATAATTCCGTCGCGACCTAGAAACCCTAGCCGCGTGATCCTGCTCGGCTCTCTCGCTCTTCTCGTCCACCTTATTCTCCTTGATCTCCGTGGACGCCATGGCCGGCAAGGGCGAAGGTCCGGCGATCGGGATCGATCTCGGGACGACCTACTCGTGTGTTGGCGTCTGGCAGCACGACCGCGTGGAGATCATCGCCAATGACCAGGGGAACCGCACCACCCCATCTTACGTCGGTTTTACTGACTCCGAGCGGCTCATCGGCGATGCTGCCAAGAACCAGGTCGCCATGAACCCCACCAACACTGTTTTCGGTGAGTCTCTCGCCTTCTGATGCCCCGCTTCTTAGATCTGTTATTGGTACATTGAGTAGATTTGTATTTGTTCTTGTAGATCTCTCTTTTCTTGATTTAAACGTATTATATCTGCGATCTCGTGTGTCCTTTTAGGCTGATTTGAATCACGTTGATGTATGTGTTTCTATTCGTTTGCTCTGAATATGTTTTCATATATATGTCTCAAGAGGCACTACTTCAATATGAGTTGTGGCTTACCTTTTATTGTTTGAGTGACATGCAAACATTCATATATATGTCTCAAGAGGCACTGTGTATTGTTGATTCATATATAAATTGTCTTGTAGCCCATGCTCTTGTTGACCAGTTGATTCTATATTTTTTGTATTGTTGATGCTTTTCTATTTAGGATGACGGAGATCTAAGTTGTCTCTCTTTTTATATTACATGGAATGTGATAAGTTAGGATGGAGACAATCACCATCCTTGAAACCTCTGTGCATGCACCCTTTTCTGCATCAGTTCACATGCCTTGACACATGCACTCTTCATATCATGCTTCCTCTTGAAGCAATCATGTGCAATGTACATGCTAAATACCTCATTATTAATAGAGGTGGGTAAACCAAATTAAGATTCCTCATCTCAGTATTAGTATATACCAGTATGGTATGGTGCTCATTGATACAGCATACCATGAATCAAATCATCTGATTTTGTTTCATCATCAGATTAACTAGACCTTGTGAAGCCATTGCTAAAATATTATTGTGCTTCTATGCTTGAAAATCTTGTTGTCTGTGAAACTTTTGGCAGCAGAGGTTTTTCATCAGTTTAGCTTGCTGGAAGACAAATGAATTAACATGATTACGCAATGCATTGTTTTCATAATATGTTTCAGAATCTCTTGTAGCAGTGTAAGGGATAAGGCCACCTAAAAAATAAGTCCAAAGATTGCGACTGTATGTAGAAACTAAAGTTGGTGGATGCTGTAATATTGACAGTCATAAGTTGGCATGAAGCAAATTTGGTGGATAAAGTTTTCTGCTTTATTGGGACCACTGGAGATGAAGTTGATAGCAGGAAAAGCAATAGATTTTAGGGTTAAACAGGACAGTTGGTGATGCCAGAACTAGCAGCACGGGAATCATATCAGAATTAGGTCTTGAATGTTTGTCAAGAAAATAACATTAGCTGAGATGGTTGTCAAAAAACGAGTCCTCGCCACTCATTTCTGGGAAGTAGTTGGAAAACAACACTATTAATTTGTGGCTAGTAGTTTGAAACAGACAGGAACGGTTGTATTGCTACTTTGAAGTAGAACCAATCTACATGAACACAGAAAAAGACATTTCAGTTGGTGAGAACCATCCAAAATAAGGTAGTAGTTATACTACTAGGCTAAAAATAAAGAGAAAATAGGGGATTTCGACACCAAATGTTTGTTACTTCATATAAAAAATAATCTCTAGATAATTAGGAGGTTCACCAAATTAATCTAGCCTCCTCTTCACATACCTGCATAAAAATATTGATTTCAATTGCATGAAAGTAACATGTACCTGCATTTGAAATCTATGGACTACCAGTTCATTTGCAAGAAGGTCTAACTTTTCAAAGGAAGTCAGCTTAGAGTTCTGCTGTGGAGCCCAACTAGCTCCTTGTCCATCCTGGCATGAGGGGTTGGTGTAATGCAAAAAGAAACAGTAGCGTTTCTTCTAGCTCTGCTTCAGCATTTTCCAATAACCATGATAGGACAGCAGTGTCCTAATACTTTTACCTAAGTGGGACAAGAGGCACTGTGTATTGTTGATTCATATATAAATTGTCTTGTAGCCCATGCTCTTGTTGACCAGTTGATTCTATATTTTTTGTATTGTTGATGCTTTTCTATTTACGATTGTCTTTTAGAGATGTAGTGATAGGAAAGGGGTTATAAATGTTTATGTTCAGAATAATAGTAATTGAATTCCCCTTTTCTGTACTCACTGTTTGCTCAAATGCTGTGGCAATGTGCCCAGGTTTGTCAGGCAAAAAGTAAACGAGTCACTGCCCATAGTCTGAAATGTTCAATGAAGTTGGTTGGTATCAAAAGTTAGTTTGACTGAAGGCTATATCACACATTGCTTTATAAACAAGAATGTGACTTTTATAGCCAAAGGAGAAGTGGTTTGAAAGCATGCAGCTAAAGTTGGAGCAGACCAGCATTGTTACACTGAAATAACTTATATGAAGGGGTGGTGATCTAAATGTATCATCCCTGACAGAACAATTTATCAATAGAAAACCATTGCATACAAAGACATCTTGCAAATGGAAGTTCCAATACAACTCTTTCATTCAGAAGCTACAGATCAAACATGAGATCATCGTAGAGTAGATACACACCATATGTGTTCACATATATAGTTTAATTTCACAAGAGCAAGGACAAGAGCTTGGAGCCTATCACACTTGATTCTTAACTGAAGAACTGTACCCAGTTAGATCATCATAGTATTTAGACCATAACATGATCCCCCCATACTTCTTTGAATTCTTGATGGTTGGAAGCACTTTAGATGTGAGATCACTGGCAGGAATAAATCCACTACCAGCTGCCTGAGGAGCTGCAGGAAGTCCCAGGAAAATCTTCTGGGCAGGAATTGTTAGCCATTGTTTCCATGCATCGTCGAGATTGCCAACGTTCCCTGAGGAGTACTGGCACGGTGGATTGTTGTAGAATTGAACCCAGACATAATCAAAGAGACCAGTGTTAAGTGCACCACCAACCCAAGTTGACTGTTGCATATCATCAATTTGATTGTAAAGGATTTTATACTTCTTATGTTCATGAATGCATATCATCAATTTGACTGTTGCTCTTTTGTATTTTCAGGCTTCACGGCCAGCAAGGACTCACTTGTCCGGATCACGAAACATAGGGATGAAATGTTTTATTACTCTGCACCTAAAGTTTCAGAAGATTTTATAGCAGCTGAAATTTCTATCCATCCAAGGCATTTGAAGCAAATGAAAAGCCCCATCAGTTAGAAGGTTTTAATTTCTTGGTTAGAAATTTAGTAAATGATAAATTAAGCCAAGATTGGCGAAGCTTGTTGTTTTAGAAAGCGAGTGATTCTAACTTGAGATTAGTGCTGTGCTCATACCAGGAGTTCATGTGTGGAAATGTCTATAATGGCTTTAATGAAGTCGGCTACTCGGCTGGCCCATTTTAATTAATGGAGTTGGTGGTGGCTCACTGTTTCAATGAATTTATTCAAAGTTCGACAGTTGACTATGGACTTTTCTGACTTAGTACTGCATTAATTAGATATATCGGAAATGATTCCAGAATCTACTGCTTGGCGGTGGATCCTTTTTGGATGAAATTTTATTAGGTTAATGATGGATTAGTGATGAATTTTTTATAAAAATAATAATGATAGATTAGTGACGAAAATATTAGTGATTGATTAGTGATGAAACAATAACGGATGATTAATGGATTCTTTCGTCCTAATCCATCAGCAAATTGTGATGGCATAGTGATGGAGCTATTAGTGACATGCATTCCATCAATAATCTATCACTAAACCGTGACGGAATATTTGTGATGGACTAGTGACGAAAGTTTTAGTGACTAAATTTTTTGTCAATAATTCGTCACTAAATTGTGATGGAATAGTGACGAAAATATTTGTGATGTAATAGTGACGGAATGATGAGTGACGGATGGTTCGTCACTAATCCGTCACAATTTAGTGACGAAAAATATGTTTCGTCATAAATTTTTGATGGAATATTTTGTCACAAATTTGTGACGGAATATTTCATCATAAATTTGTGATGAAATATTTCGTCACAAATCCGTCACTATTATTTTGTGACGGACGCTCTTTCCGTCACTAAATTTAGTGACGGCAAATATGGTGACGATAAGATTTACATCACTAATCCGTCACTAAACCCAGTTTGTGACGGAATAGTGATGAAAATTTTCGTCACTATTATATTATTTTCTTGTAATGTACCATGAAAAAATTCTTATATGGCAACTGCGCCAGCTTGACTATTCATTACTTAGATTGAACGACGCGATAAGCTAACCAAGAGGCAAAAAAAAATTCATCAATATCCTGATTTTAATCATATAATTTTTAATACACATTTTAATAATTAAATGCTAAATTAATCAATTATATATAATATAATTTATTAATTTTGATATTATATAATTCTGTTTTGAATGCTTGAAGAATAAGTGACAGCTAGGTTGTACGTATCACAAAAAAATTCTTATATGGCAGCTACGCCAAGTTACAATACCTAAATGTAGGATGTCACATGGTGAATCATGGCATTACAACACTCAGGGGCTTCATGGTAGCCTGGTCAGGCTTTTGGGTCCAAGTTATCTCCACATCAGTGGAAACAGTGAGGGGAGATGTTTGGATGAGTAGAAGGCATTGGGAAGGATCTTTAACTAAGTCATCCTCCTTTGTCTGACTCCTTTATCTTTATTTAGGATGGTGCATGGCATTCAAACACTTGGGGGTTGCATGGGAGCTCGTTCAGCCCCTCCTCCGGCAGCCAGCTAAGATTTGAAAAGATTAGAGGGGTGGCTTTCACCATGACTCCCAAGAAAATAGAAAGCCATAGGAGTAGGTATAGAGTTTCCAGCTTCATCCGATTGTCCGCACCCGGACCGAGGATAGAGTGACCTTCGATCGACTCTGTACGAGGAGTTCTTTAGGTGCGGGTTGTGTCTTCTTTTCCACCCTTTTTTCTTGAATTTGCTAGATAGGTATAGGTTAGTTCCCGCATAGTTGACTCCGAACTCGATTCGGATCATCTGTGTGTTTGTCGTCCTTAGCATCTGTGTGTTTGTCGTCCTTAGCTTTTGTCGGTCGTCCTTAGCTTCTTCCATGGCTCAGAAGCTAGGCTTTTCTTATTCCGGGTCAGAAGCTAGGCTTTTCTTATTCCAGGCTTTCTACAAGCTCCGCCACACCATGGCGAGGATGCATGGTGGATTTTTACCTCCAGGCCGGGTCGGGCCCTACCTCTTTATCTCCTCTCCAAAATCACGATGAAATCCCATTTTTTATTTGCCATATGGAAGAAGTGAGGGCGGACCGGAGAGAACCCAACATCGGCCCCAACAAAAATTTCGCCATGGACGAGAGGGATCAGGAGCTTTACGACCGCCTGATGTCCTCCGAGATCCCCTCCTACAAAGAATTGTTGGCCGAGGAGAATCTCTATGAGGCCGAGTTGGCTCCGACGATTGGTGAGCGTGAGACCTGTCCTTCTCATCCTTCTCGTCCTCGGGCTTGAGTTTTTCTTTTGCTAACGGTTGATTCCTTTGTGTAGCGATGAAGTGCCCGTTGAGAAGCTAAAGGCGGCCTTACGCAAAAAAGGCAGGAGGCCGGCGAGGATGTGAGGCCGGCGTAGAGGGCGCGACACAAGGCCCAGGGCGAGCTGGCCCAGGCCTCAGAGACTCCCCGTGGGGGCGGCTCCTGCGGAGGAGCCAAGGGAGAGGATCCCGGCCGAGGCATCGGCGGGCGAAGTGGCTCCCGCGTCGGTCGTGTTGGGGTTTAGTCCTCGATGAACAGCATGAAATTCCCTTTTGAATGAATTTTCTAGGCTTCTACCAATGATCAAACTGTAACCCTCTTTATTCAAGGATTTATTTTAATAAGTCCTTCTTTGCTGGCTGAAGCTCTCTCCTTCCTTCTTCTTCACATCACGTACCTCTTCCATGGATTTCCGCTAGAATTGAGGAATTAATTCCGGAACGGTGGATAGGAGGAATTTAATTCCTCCTATACCGTTTCCTGGAATTAATTCCTCCTTCATGTACAAGCCTTTCTTCCGCTTCATGTATTAATTGCTAGATTGGAATCCAACGCACACCGTGCATTATCCATGCTCATGGATTTCTTTCGGTCCCACCAAGGCTTCCTCTTGGTTAACCCACCGCATGAATCACAAGCTTCTTCACCGATTTCTTGGGAGGGGGCTTCTAGAGAACAAATGTGTGGAGAGAAAGCCGTGCGTTACCAATGTCACGTCCATGAACGAACTCACCTTTATGTGCATTAGATCAACGTTGATCTAATGAAAAATATATATTTAAAATTTACATTGTAGTTTATTTAAAAATGAAAAATAAACTACCAATGTTTACATTCAATGAGTTCTTGAATCAATTAAAACAAAAAGAATTTTTATACTTGAGATTATACTTGAGATTTCATGAATTAAACTTGAGATTTCAAAAAGAATTCTTATACTACTCATTTGATAATCAATAACTTAATGAAAATGTCTTGAATTGATGTCAAATCAATTCTATTCAAGTCACATTTATATTTAAATTTATTTGGGACGAGTTTTAAAGTCTATCAGAACATTTTTCTGATTTTTGTATCGCTCCCGAGCCGACTCAAGGGTTTCCGAGTCGACTCCCCAAATGTCTGTTTTTCAATGTTGTCCTGAGTCGACACTTGAGTTTTCAAGAGTCGACCCCTGAACCTTCGCGAGCCGACTCATGGACTGTGCGAGCCGACTCGACTCAGACGGCAGAAGGCTCATTTTTGAGCACTTCTCGAGTCGACTCCCCGCATATCTCGAGTCGACCCTTGAAAGTTAGGTGTTTCTGGAATCGAGTGTTCGAGCCGACTCCGAGTGCTCGAGCCGACTCCAGAATCTGGGCGCGATTTTTATGACACATCAGCTCCAACGGTAAGATTTTTGAATAACGGCTATTTTTCTTGTTTCTAACGGATATATTTTGCAGAATCTATAAATAGAGGAGCTCTTTTCAAATCAAAAAAAGAGAAAAAAAAAAAAGAAAAAGAATATCTTTCAAAAAGAGGGAAAAACAGAGCTTTATTGGAAAAATCTTCTAGTTCAAAATAGAGTGATTCAAAAGGAGTGAAATCAAAGAGGAAGTTTCGTCTGCTCCAGATCATCAATCCACAAGAGTCAAAAGAAAATCCAAAAGCTTTCAAAGATCAAATCGAAGGATTTTCAACATTCAACAAAAGGAGAAAAAGCTTCATCTCAACTCCAAAGTTTTCAAACGGTCAAGAATCTTGCTGAGGCCTGATTCAATACTTCAAGAGGAGTTAAAGAGGAAGGAAGAAAGCCAAAGCCACAACCATCTGCAATCTTATCAGGCTTTTCTAACCCTTTTTATACTTTATTTGTATATTTGCTCAAGGGGAGCATTTCATATTTAAACTCTGTTATTTTGGTTGTTTGCTGATTCAATCAGTGGATTGAATCAGTGGAGGTTATTATACCTCGTTGCAAGCCGGAGTGCTTGTGTTGGGTTAGTTGTGAGCCCGTGAAAAACAACGTGTAGGGTTTTGTGCTGGTAAGCCCGTGTAAAACCGGCTGGGTTCGTTGTGATCCCGGAAAACAACAAGTTTGAGTTGTGAGCTTGGAAAACAACTCGGCTGTAATCTAAGAGATTATAGTGTGGACCCAAGTGAATCTTGGGAGTGGACGTAGGTGTTGGTTGCACCGAACCACTATAAAATTATCTTGTGTTTGCCGTGCTATATTTTCTCTCTCTCTATCTCTCTTTATTATTTGCTTGTGTATTGATTAAAGTTAGCCTCTCACTTGCACATCTTGCTAACTAATCAACTAAAGTTAAAAAGACTTAAATTTTTAAGAACCCAATTCACCCCCCCCCCTTGGGTTGCCATCTGGGCCAACAATTGGTATCAGAGCAAGTGCTCATTTAGAATTTGATCTCACGATCAAGGGCTAAAGATCCTTATGGCAACACAAAGTGGTTCATGTTTTGCTGAAGGTCATTCTACGAATCGACCTCCTTTATTTAATGGAACCAACTATTCATATTGGAAAGCTAGAATGAGAATATTCATTCAAGCTTCTGACTATGAATTGTGGGGAGTAATAATAATGGACCTAGTACACCCACACACTTATTGATGGCACTATTGTTCCTAAGCCCGAAAGGGATTGGAATGATAATGATAGAAGAATGGCTCAATTAAATGCTAAAGCCATTAACATTTTATATTGTTCCTTAGACTCTAATGAATTCAACCGAATCTCAACATGTAATTCCGCAAAAGAAATTTGGGATAGGTTGGAAATAACACATGAAGGAACAAACCAAGTTAAGGAATCAAAAATAATATTTTGGTTCATAAATATGAATTGTTTACAATGGAACAAACTGAAACCATCACATGCATGTTCACTAGATTCACTGATATTGTGAATGGTTTAAAAGTCTTGGTAGAATTTATTCTAATGCTGACCTTGTGCGCAAAATTCTTAGGTCACTACCAAGATCGTGGGAAGCGAAAGTCACTGCTATCCAAGAAGCAAAGGACCTCAATGCATTACCTTTAGAGGAGCTTCTAGGATCCCTAATGACCCACGAGCTGACAATGAAGCAGCATGTTGAGGAGGAAACAAAAAGAAAGAAAACACTTGCCCTCAAAACTGCAGAAATGGAAGAGAGCAGCAGTGAAAGTAATGATGAAGATGATGATGAAACTGCTCTCTTGGCCAAAAAATTCAGAAAGTTTATGAGAAAAAGGCCCTTCCATAAAAAGAAATTTGGAGCAAGAATTGATGGAGAAAAAGATAAGAAAAAGGACAAGGAGAAAGAAAAAGAGAAAGAGCCCTTAGTATGTTATGAGTGTAAAAAGCCAGGGCACTTTAGATATGATTGTCCTTTGCTGAAAAAGGCCTACAAGAAAAAGAAGAAAGCATACATGGCAACATGGTCTGATGAATCTTCCTCGTCGGAAGAAGAACAAAAGGAAGTTGCCAATATCTGCTTCATGGCCAACAACGACGACAACGACAATGAGGTAAGTTCTGAAAACTCAAATGATGAATTTACATTTGATGAAATGTTTGAGGCTTTCAATGAACTTATGATTGATTTTAAATCTTTGAAAAAGAAGTATAAGTTTTTGAAAAATGACAATATTAGCTTAGCTAAAAGTAAAAATGAATTAGCTTTAGAAGTTAAGAACTTAACTAATGAAAAAGAAGAACTTAGCAAAGAAAGAGATAATTTTAATCAAGAAATAGATTTGTTGAAATCTGAAACTAAAAACTCAACAAAAGATTTAAAAGATCAATTAGAAACTTAGCTTTAGAAAAAGAACAGCAAGTTAAAGAAATGATTCTTAAGAAAGATGTTAAAAATATAAAGACATTGTTGAGAAATTCACCTTAAGTTCAACTAAACTAAACATGATTTTAGATAATCAAAAAGCTGTTTTCGATAAAGCTGGCCTAGGTTATAATACGTATAGGAAACAAAAATCTTTAAAGAATATTTTTGTAAAAGCCAATCAAAGTAATATAACTTGTTTTAAATGCAATGAAAAAGGTCATAAATCATTTGAATGCAAAACATTAAATAATAACAACAAGTTAAATGTTAAAGCAAAGAAAATATGGGTTCCGAAAGGAACAATTTTTGTTGCTACTAACCATGAAGGACCCAAGAAAGCTTGGGTACCTAAACATAAAGTTTGATTATATTGCAGGAATGTCTTGTAGCCAAAAGATCAAAGAAAAAGTGGTATCTTGATAGTGGCTGCTCAAGACATATGACGGGTGACAAAGAGGAATTCATCACCCTAGAAGAAAAGAAAGGTGGAGTTGTGACGTTTGGCGATAACGGTAAAGGTCAAATTATGGGCCTTGGTAAAGTTCGCATAACTCCATCTATATTTATTGATAATGTACTTTATGTTGATGGTTTAAAGCACAATTTAATTAGTATAAGCCAACTATGTGATAAGAACTTTAATGTTTCATTTAAATCTTCTATTTGCATAGTATCTGATTCCATTAATGATAGCATTGTTTTTACTGGTTATAGACATGGCAATGTGTACTTAGTTGACTTAGACAAATTATCTGAAAGTAGTCATTGCCTAATTGCTGACAATGCTAACATAAATGATATTGGATGGTTATGGCATCGTAGATTAGGTCATGCAAGCACACACCTTATTTCAAAACTAATTAAGATGGATTTAGTTAAAGGTTTACCTAAGTTAGATTTTGAAAATAACAAAATCTGTGATGCATGTCAATTTGGAAAACAAACTAGAAGTTCTTTCAAATCTAAAAACATTGTTTCAACTTCTAGGGCTCTAGAGCTACTTCACATGGATCTTTTCGGACCAACTAGAACCACAAGTCTAGGAGGAAAGAAATATGGTCTAGTGATTGTAGATGATTACTCTAGATATACTTGGGTAATGTTTTTAGCTCACAAAGATGAGACTTTCTCGATATTCTGAAATTCTTCAAGAAAGTCACAAATGAGAAAAACACTACCATAGTATCTCTAAGAAGTGATCATGGAACTGAATTTGAAAATCACTTATTTGAAAGTTTTTGTTCTGAAAATGGAATTAATCATAACTTTTCAGCCCCTAGGACTCCACAACAAAACGGTGTAGTTGAAAGAAAAAATAGAACCTTAGAAGACATGGCCCGTACCATGCTATGCGAAAGCAACTTACCAAAGTATTTTTGGGCGGAAGCAATTAACACAGCATGTTACATCTTAAATAGAGCTTAATAAGACCAATATTAAAGAAAACACCTTATGAATTATGGAATGAAAGAAAACCAAATATAAAATACTTTCATGCATTTGGATGTAAATGTTTCATTCATAATAATGGTAAAAACAACTTAGGAAAATTTGATGCTAAATCTGATGAAGGAATTTTTCTAGGTTATTCAACGACTAGTAAGGCATATAGAATCTTTAACAAGAAAACCTTAATAGTTGAAGAATCCATACATGTAGTTTTTGATGAATCTTTAGCAACTGGATCTGAAAAGATTGATGATGAGGAAGATACAAACATAATTGAAAAAGATCTTGAAAAACTTAATATTGAAGTATCTTCTGATCATGAACAAGAGGCTAAAGATGATGATTCACATAAGGACGATGATGTTAATAATGATCATAATGATATAGATCTTCCAAGAGATTGGAGATATGCTTATAGTCATCCTAAGGAATTGATTATAGGTGATCCATCTCAAGGAATAAGAACTAGATCATTTATGAGAAATATTAGTAATCATCTTGCATTTGTCTCACAAATAGAACCTAAAACTATTGAAGAAGCTGAAAAGATAATAATTGGATGATAGCAATGCAAGAAGAACTAAATCAATTTACTAGAAATAATGTTTGGACACTAGTTGAAAGACCTAAAAATCATTCAGTAATAGGATCAAAATGGGTTTTTAGAAATAAATTAGATGAAAATGGCATAGTAATTAGAAACAAAGCTAGATTAGTTGCAAAAGGATATAATCAAGAGGAAGGTATTGATTTTGATGAAACCTTTGCACCTGTAGCTAGATTAGAAGCCATTAGATTGTTACTTGCATTTGCATGTCATATGAATTTTAACTTATTTCAAATGGATGTTAAAAGCGCATTTTTAAATGGATTTATAAATGAAGAAGTTATGTAGAACAACCACCAGGTTTTGAAGATCATGAATTTTCAAATCACGTTTTTAAATTGCACAAAGCTTTATATGGTTTGAAACAAGCACCTAGAGCTTGGTATGATAGGTTAAGTAAATTCTTAATAGAAAATGATTTTACAAGAGGTAATGTTGATAAAACACTATTTTTGAAAAGAAAAAATAAAGATTTGCTTGTAGTACAAATATACGTAGATGACATTATTTTTGGTGCTACTAACGATTCTCTTTGTCAAGAATTTGCAAAGTTGATGCAGGGAGAATTCGAGATGAGCATGATGGGAGAACTCAACTTCTTCCTTGGACTCCAAATCAAACAATGCAAGGAGGGAATCTTTATCAACCAAACCAAATACACAAGAGAACTACTCAAAAAGTTTGGTATGGAAACAATGAAACCCCTCGGAACTCCAATGAGTCCTTCATGCAAGCTGGACAAAGATGAAGAAGGTAAGAAGGTTGATCAAAAGTATTATCGAGGTATTATCGGATCCCTTCTTTATTTAACAGCAAGTAGACCAGATATTATGTTTTCAGTATGTTTATGTGCTAGATTTCAATCTGAACCTAAAGAATCACATTTAATAGCTGTTAAAAGAATTTTAAGATACTTAAATGGAACGAAAAATGTAGGTTTATGGTATTCTAGAGACTCAACTTTAAACCTAATTGCATATTCGGATTCTGATTATGCTGGATGTAAACTAGATAGAAAAAGCACAAGTGGTGCATGCCATTTCTTAGGAAGTAACTTAATCACATGGTTTAGCAAAAAGCAAAATTCAGTTGCATTATCAACTACTGAAGCTGAATATGTAGCAGCTGGAAGTTGCTGTGCGCAAATCCTATGGATTAAGCGACAACTTGAAGACTATGGTATCACACTTGATAAAACACCCATAAGATGTGATAACACTAGCGCAATCAATTTAACTAAAAATCCGATTCAACACTCAAGGACAAAACACATAGAAATTAGATATCATTTTATAAGGGAACATGTAGCTAATGATGAAATTTGTTTAGATTATGTAAACACTGAAGAACAACTAGCTGACATCTTTACAAAACCTTTAAGCGAAGAAAGATTTTGTTATCTTAGAGGAGAGTTAGGAATTTGTAACCCTTTTGGATAGATTTTGAAACCTCTAAGGAAATATATCTAGAGTTCTTTCAATTTCTCAAAATCTTAAGGAAATTTTATCTAGAACTCATATCAATTTGATCTATCAAAATCCATGATTTTTAATCATACTCAAAGATCAAATCCGGGTTCATTTCAGACACTCTGAAAAATTTCAATTTTTTACTCTGAAATGGTTTCGGAGCCGACTCGAGAGTATCGGAGTCGACTCGAGTTTCTGCTGAAACTCAGGAGTCGACCCCTTCTCTGAGCGAGTCGACTCGAGATCGAGTCTGCGCTCTGTGACTTACCCGAGCCGACTCTATGCTTTGCGCGAGTCGACTCGACGTGGTCCCAAATCGCTTTATTAGGGCACGAGCCGACCCATCGATCGATTCTAATCATTCCAAATCATTTTCAAAACCCTCCAAAACCCTTCAAACCTTCCAAAATCTTCCAAAATCCTTAAACAATCATTCCACTTTGATTCAATGGCCCCCAAAACCCGTGGTGCTAGTAGTAGCGGTGCCGGGATGAAAAGAAAGAAGACCGTGCGTCGACCCGTTCGCGAGCCGACTCCGGACTCTTCGCCTGCTTCCTCTTCGGACGACTCGCCTGCTCCTACTGCCACTACTCCTCAGGTAGATCACCTTGCGAGTAGAGTCATTACTACAGGAAGGAAGTTTGACTTTGATTTGTTTGAGAGAGAGGGATTGCTTGTAGGGTCACAGTTGAAGGAAATGGGATTTGAAAAGATATGCTCCTTAGACTGTCCTACATACCCAGCATTAGTTAAAGAGTTTTATAAAATTTGACTAGAGGGGACAATGGATTGGTCAGCATTGTTAGAGGAGTTGGTTTGAATGTCACTGCCATCATTCTCTCTAAATTATTGGACTTACCCCTATCAGGACCTTCCACTTTTGACCCAGAGGATAGGTCACCTGCCCTCACAAGATTATTGAATAGAAATTTTGAGGGATTTGAAGAAGTTTTTGCCAATCAGCTGCCACTGGACTTGAGATTGCTTCATAACATCTGCAGCAGGATTCTTTTCCCTAAGACAGGCCGTTTTGACTACGTGTCTGAGAGGGATATCTTTGTTATGGATGCTGTAGTTTCAGGCAAGCCAATCAACTTACCCATTATGATATTATGGTATATAGCTGATTGTGGGAGTAAGAGGAAATCCTGTCTTCCCTACGGCATGATCTTGACACAATTATTCAGAAGCCAAGGAATTGAAATTAGTGATAGTGAGCCCAGGAGAAATTTGAGACATACTGACTACTATTCATTGGCCACTATTCACCGCATGGGCTTCAAGAAAGTTAATGGTAGTTGGATAAGAAAAGGTCAAGAAGATGTTAGAGCTGAGGAGGACAGAGTTGAAGACATTAGAGCTGAGGTCGAGGCTGGACCTTCTGTTGCTGGACCGTCTGAGGCAGGACCTAGCATGCATTATTCTCCTCCACCTCAGACTTCATCTTCTTCTGTGAGATTTTCAGATGAGCAGTTATGTCAGCTTAGAGCTATGTTTGCAGAATTTGATAATCAAAGAAAAGATGAAATTGGTCAATTGAGAGAAGATATTAGAGAATTAAAGGAAGACATCATTTCAAGACTTGACTTACTTTCATTTTCTGTTGGTACCCATGTGGATTCACTCAATGCTGAGCTTAAGAAGATATTTGAAAGACTTCAAGGGATAGCTGATGGATCCAATGTGTATCTTGATAGAACTAATCAGTTAAGAAGAGATATTGATGCTGCAGTTGATCAGATACAAGTAACTATGAATGACTTTAACAAATCACAAAAGGATGATATCATGGAAATGATTGGACACTTAAAGAGTATAGTTTTCAAGCGTGTCAAATGATTTTGATACTTATCATAGTTTGTATTTCTAGATTTCCTTACTAGATTGTATCTAGGAAGTTTTGCTTTAATATGACTGTATTTGAACTTTGATGAATTTAAGTTAGTTTAATTTCATTACAATGAGATTGTGTTACATTTTGATGTAATTTGACATACTTTTGAAGTAATGAGAAAAGTTATGTTCATTTCAATTATGAGTACCTTTGAATATCCTTGAATGCTTATGTTTAATTTGATATAATTTTGAATATCTCAATACTCAATTGATAACTTAGATGCTGAATGAATTCGAATGAATTTAATCAAGTTGATGCTCTGATGCATCTCAACCTTTTTGTTGATTACAAAAAAGGGGAGAGATTTATATGATTTAATCGTATATGCATCATCATATTTAAGAGGAAGAGATTTGTTTAAACCTTATATGCTTTTAATTGCCCTAATTAAATAAGGGGGAGAGAATTAAATAAGAAAAAGAAAATATGTTTCATATAAGGGGAAGAGATAATTTGAATTTCATAAAGAAAAAGGTTTATTTGCTTAAGTTTTTGAATTTGAAAAATTTTGAATGAATTATAAAATTGAGGTTCATAGGGGGAGCTACCTCATTGAGGGGGAGCCTTTCCATGAACACAAAAGTTGATTTTGGTATCATAAATTTTTAATTTTATAATGCATATACTCAATGTTTTTGTCATCATCAAAAAGGGGGAGATTGTTGAGAAATTATTGAAACATAATTGCCCCAACTCTATTGATTTTGATGATTTCCAAAAGCCATGAATATATTAAAGAAACAATGAATTATTTATCAAATACCATGAGTTTATTTAAAAATGAAAAATATAAACTATCAATGTTTACATTCAATGAGTTTTGAATCAATTAAAAAAAAGAATTTTCTTGAGATTATACTTGAGATTTCATGAATTAAACTTGAGATTTCAAAAAGAATTTTATACTACTCATTTGATAATCAATAACTTGGAAAATGTCTTGAATTGATGTCAAATCAATTCTATTCAAGTCACATTTATATTTAAATTTATTTGGGACGAGTTTTAAAGTCTATCAGAACATTTTTCTGATTTTTGTATCGCTCCCGAGCCGACTCAAGGGTTTCCGAGTCGACTCCCCAAATGTCTGTTTTTCAATGTTGTCCTGAGTCGACACTTGAGTTTTCAAGAGTCGACCCCTGAACCTTCGCGAGCCGACTCATGGACTGTGCGAGCCGACTCGACTCAGACGGCAGAAGGCTCATTTTTGAGCACTTCTCGAGTCGACTCCCCGCATATCTCGAGTCGACCCTTGAAAGTTAGGTGTTTCTGGAATCGAGTGTTCGAGCCGACTCACGCAGTGCTCGAGCCGACTCCACGAATCTGGGCGATTTTTATGACACATCAGCTCCAACGGTAAGATTTTTGAATAACGGCTATTTTTCTTGTTTCTAACGGATATATTTTGCAGAATCTATAAATAGAGGAGCTCTTTTCAAATCAAACAAAAAAAAAAAAAGAAAAAGAGAATATCTTTCAAAAAGAGGGAAAACAGAGCTTTATTGGAAAAATCTTCTAGTTCAAAATAGAGTGATTCAAAAGGAGTGAAATCAAAGAGGAAGTTTCGTCTGCTCCAGATCATCAATCCACAAGAGTCAAAAGAAAATCCAAAAGCTTTTCAAAGATCAAATCGAAGGATTTTCAACATTCAACAAAAGGAGAAAAAGCTTCATCTCAACTCCAAAGTTTTCAAACGGTCAAGAATCTTGCTGAGGCCTGATTCAATACTTCAAGAGGAGTTAAAGAGGAGAAGGAAGAAAGCCAAAGCCACAACCATCTGCAATCTTATCAGGCTTTTCTAACCCTTTTTATACTTTATTTGTATATTTGCTCAAGGGGAGCGTTTCTATATTTAAACTCTGTTATTTTGGTTGTTTGCTGATTCAATCAGTGGATTGAATCAGTGGAGGTTATTATACCTCGTTGCAAGCCGGAGTGCTTGTGTTGGGTTAGTTGTGAGCCCGTGAAAAAAACGTGTAGGGTTTTGTGCTGGTGAGCCCGTGTAAAACCGGCTGGGTTCGTTGTGATCCCGGAAAACAACAAGTTTGAGTTGTGAACTTGGAAAACAACTCGGCTGTAATCGAAGAGATTATAGTGTGGACCCAAGTGAATCTTGGGAGTGGACGTAGGTGTTGGTTGCACCGAACCACTATAAAATTATCTTGTGTTTGCCGTGCTATATTTTCTCTCTCTATCTCTCTTTATTATTTGCTTGTGTATTGATTAAAGTTAGCCTCTCACTTGCACATTTTGCTAACTAATCAACTAAAGTTAAAAAGACTTAAATTTTTAAGAACCCAATTCACCCCCCCCCCCTCTTAGGTTGCCATCTGGGCCAACAGCCCAATACAAGTAGCCCTCTTGGGCCTTGATAGTACCACACCAGGCCCAACAGGTTGAGGTAGGAGCGGAGGAAGGGGGCCAGCTAGCCCCACCCATTGATGCGAGGAGAGGGCCCCAGTCGCCCATGAACCAATGGTCGTGGAGCTGGATCCGAGAACGGGACCCTCGCTGCCACGGACCTAGCCGAGGCGTGGGAGGTGAGAACTGAAGGCGGATCTCCAGCTCCTCTTGAGCCAGAGGCAGAAGAGGCTCCCCCGATGGCCGGAGAGGGGGAGGTGATGACAGTGGCGGGAGACGCCGAGACAGAGCTGGCAGGCGAAGGCGGGGCCGAGCCGGAAGACTCACCGTCGCCAACCGCACGAGCTACAATCCGGTGGATGGTCGGAATATTGCTAGCCCGACCTCTGCGGCTGGCGCAGAGGCTCTTCACCATGGAGGATGCAGGGCAGGTGGAGCGCTTATTGGAGAGGTTGCACCTACCACAATTTCATGTGCAGCTATGCCAGACCGCCACCGGGCTCCTCAACATGGCTTACGTGTCGGTGCTCTAGGTAATCTTTGTTCATGCTTCTCTTTATGCTTATTTGATGTGATATATAGCTGACAAGTCGATTCGTGCAGGTGACCAACGTGGTACTTGCCATCTGAACGTGGTACTTGCCATCTGAGACTCGATGATCCGGACGTGCGACTCAACCACACGCTCCCAATAGAGGGTGAAGAAGTTCGGGGCTGATGTAGAGAGGTGACCGAAAAGTTTGCCCGGCAGTTGGAAGAAGCCAAGGCCCAGGAGAACGACTTGGCCGGCAAGCTCCTCGCATCACAAGTTGACCGGGACGAGTAGAGGGCCCGGTTCAGGGAGGTAGAGAGCAAGGCGGCAGTCGAGCACACCCGATCCTTGGTGGCCGAGGCCAAGCTGGCGGTAGTTTCGGCCAGTTTGGAGTCGACCGAGAAGAAGATGGAGGAGTTGACCCGCCAGCTTAAGGACACCAAGGACTGGGCTGACACGGCGGCAGTTGAGGCTTAGGCTGCCGTGGGAAGGGCCGCGCGGCAGAGATGGCGGCACGCGAGGTGGAATAGAGGTGGGTTGAAGCTGTGGCCGAAGTCTGGGATGCCGGGTCCCAGGCTGAAGAGGCCGAAAGTTGGGCCTGGGGAGCCGAGGTATGAGCTCGGGAATTTGAGGCCCGAGCTCAAAGCGCATCGCGGAGTTTCGAGGTCGTCGGAGTTGGAGCATGAGGTGACCAACCGAGGCTAGCATCGACGCCTATGCCCAGGGCTCCAACCATGGCAAGGTGAAGGTTGCCAAGGTCTTTGGAATCAACAACCCCGATCTCGAAACCATCCAGCCCGGGGGCCTGGATGACGGAGAGTCGGACGGGGACGAGGCCGGCGAAGAGTTTGGACCCGGCGAGCCATAGATTAGGGATTCCTTGTATCTTTTTCTTTTCTTTTTGTAACCGACTTCGAGTCGGATTTTGTAACCGCTGAGGATATCAATAAAAGGAAAATATTTTGCTCAAAAAGTCTCTCCCTTGTTCACTGCTTTTCTCGCGGTCCGACTTGGGCCCACAAGGGCTTGCGTTGCCGACTAAATCCTTCATCCTTTAGGTACCCGGTGGGGTAAACATAGGATGTTAGTGCCAGGCGAGGAAGACTCGAACGTAGGGCCGGGTGATTCCTTCGTACCTTGGCCGTGCCAAGTAAAATATAATCTGTTCAAGCTTTGGCATGGCTAAGTGATTCCTCCGTACCTTGGCCACGCCAAGTAAAATATAATATGTTCAAGCCTCGGCAGGACTAAGTGATTTCTCTGTACCTTGGCCGCGTCAAGTAAAATATAATCTGTTCAAGCCTCGACAGGGCCGAGTGATTTCTCTGTACCTTGGCCGCGCCAAGTGATTTCTCTGTACCTTGGCTGCGCCAAGTAAAATATAATTTGTTCAAGCCTCGGCAGGGCCGAGTGATTCCTCCGTACCTTGGTCATGCCAAGTAAATTATAATATATTCAAGCATTGGCATGGCCGAGTGATTTTTTCATACCTTGGTCGTGCCAAGTAAAATATAATTTGTTTAAGCCTCGGTAGGGCCGAGTGATTTCTCCATACCTTGGCCGCACCAAATAAAATATAATCTATTCAAGCCTTAGTGAAGCATAATTTTTCAAGCCTCGGCATGACCGAGTGAATCTTTCAGAATGTCAGCATAGTCAACTAGCTATTTCAATGTTCTAGCATGGCTTAACTGCTCTGTCATGCCTCGACAAAAGTTAAACGACCTTTCTTTGTGCTTCGACTGGACTGGACGAAGTTGCTTCTCGCCAAGGTAAAGCCTACTTCGTCTCTCGACAAGACCGAGCCTATATTATGAATTGGCAAGGCCGCCCAGGCCTCCCTCTAATCTAAACAAAGGCAACTGCCCTCTCTGCAAAAGATTAAGTGAAACCATATCGCCAAAATGCCATATCGCCAAAATGACCAACCAAAACGAAGCGCTTAAGACATTGCTGGCGATTATGAGCCAGAATTGTCATTTGAAAGGCAAGGTACATACAAAACGGCTCTTATGTTGAAACAATACGAATACGTTAGCAAAGGAATTAACATCTGATATGGAAAAAAGCAGAATAGCAAAAAGACAATGGTGCAAGAAAAACCTTTCTTTTATTAATAAGACGAGATTACAACCTCTTGAGAGGCATTACAAGTGCATCATAGCACAGAAAATAAATGGAAATAAATCGAAAGGCTCGGTGAGCAGTTCCAATCGATGATGTCGCTTCCGCTTCCGATCCAAGAAATCAGAAAAACCAGACAGCTCCATTGAGTTGCTTGTTAATACCAAAGAACAAAGGAAGCCATCCCACGGGCCTCCCATTAGATGAACTAAGGGATCCAAACTAGACTGAAAGCCCATGGATGTCGATGCCAAGGCTCCTCCCAATCAGTGCGCTGAGTTGCTAGTCACTTCTCAAGAACATAGACAGCAACCCAACGCCGCTTACCTTCCCCCTCATTAAGAGCCAGATGATGGATCCCCGGACGGATGAACTAAGGGACCCAAACACGATGTTTAGCCAAGATGGACTGAGGAGGAAGGAAAGTTCATGGAAGCTAAGGGGCCACAGATGTTTGCATTTCTAGTAGTCTGAAGGGCCCCATGGCAAGTGAAAGGAGCCACATGGAGAGCACATGCGTGCGCTCCACGTATGACCCCTGTATCCATCCCCATGCGCTCTCCGTATGACCTCCGAGACTCCTCTGAGGACTACTTGCTCTTTAGAAACTTCTCCATCGCCCCAACTATCGGGGTCAAGCCAACTTTCGAAGGGAAAACTCAATCTCACCACCCTCGACTTCAATAAGGAAGAAGCCATGAAAGTCTCTCTCAAATTCACAGAGCAAGAAGATTTCTCGGATGCACTTAGGCGCTTTCTGCTCCCCCCCTTTTTATAGGCAACAAACCCAGAACAACCATTAGTAAAGAGGGGACTTTGGAATTCGAGACACCGTTGCCACACCGTGCCCAGAGCCACATGGCACGCCAAATAAAACTCAGCACATCCTGAGATATATTTGGTGCACCTTGCATGCCGTGATGAAAGACGAAAGATGTCCTTCCAATCTCAAATCAAGAGCTTTAAATGCCAAAAATTGCCTGCAGATTTCTGGGATACGAATAGGCCTGGGAGTTCTCTGCAAAAATTGTGTGGTCCAATAGCGATCAAATGCTTGAAGAATACGAAAAGTAAACTCACATCGGGAGTGACAAGGCATTAAATGAAAGTAAATGCCCTGGACAAAGGTAGGGCATACCTTGGCCAACATAAATCGCGTTCTACACTTCGACCAAGTTAAATAAACCCTCTCTATTTTTTTTTTTACAAAACTAAGTTATTGCCCATACTTCTGTTGGGAATTGTATCCTAAAGCCAATCATTTGATGATTGTGCTGATGTAAATTGTATATAAATTGATATATTAATAAAAGTTATTTGGCAGTTTATTCATTACAAGAACATCTTCTTAATACTCCTGAAAGTAATGAAGCCCTTAGGATCTTCCTCACGATAAAGGAGGATTTATCTTAGAAGGTCCTTAAAAGAGTTCGCGACCAAATGATATACTATGACAGGGCCATAGTACTATCAATTATAGGATGTTGTATATCATATTTGTTGGTTATCCTCTTAACCAAGGAGTGTAGAGACACTGGTATGACATACAGGTGAAAGTGTAGGAGTACATTTCACCGAACGTGACTCATTTTTGGATACTCTACTGTCAAGAGTTAATCCGAGAAGATATAGGTATAAGTATCCTTCAGACCTGAAGATCACAACCAGTGGCTTACAAGCAACTCATTGTACTTAGGTGCCGGACCACCTGGATTTCTAATCCAGCTACGAAAGGTTACTGGGTGCAGTCAAGTACTTGTGGTAGTCAGTTGTGGATCAAGATGGAATTTGACCTATCCCATTAAAAGGAGAAATGCTTGTGTTTCAATTTAGCAAGACCTTGGCCAAGGCACTTCATGTGAAAGTCACATGATCACTAAAGTTGAAATCACTTTATGGATTTGCTATTTAGAGTTGACAGGCTCTTAAGCCATCCTTAGCATTTGTGGTCAAGAGGATGAATTATACGGTAACTGTTTCTTAGGGTTCTTGGAGTTTGCTCGGCAACTCTTCGACCTATCCGGACGTCGGGTTCCATTGCTAGATGGGCACATCGATTAGTATAGAAAGTTGTTTCTATGCTACCGGCTTAGGTTCGAACCTAGAGAGTCACACGCATAGAAGTTTCCTAGGATGATCTATTTGCTGATCAACGATTGAGAATCGTATATGATTTAATTAATCAATTTGATTGATTGAATTATCTCAATTGGGTTAAGTACAATTGAATAAGATTCAATTTGGTTTAAGTCTATTAGAAGGACAAGTCAATTTCAAATATTGATTTGAAATTAGACTTGATTTGAATTTAAATAGATTCAGGACTAGCCAAATTTGATTTGGGCTTGGACCATGATCTATGTGGGTTAAGTCAAATAAATTCAGATCAGAACCCAAACCTCTCGAATATGGATCTCATATGATGAGATGGCTAAAATCTCATCTCATGAGATAGAATTTAATGCATGACATTTATTTACCAAACATCGGATTTATCCCTCGTCTCTTTGGTTTTCTCCGAATGATGGAACTAAACCAAACGCTGCGACTCCTTGATTTTCTTCGAACATCGGAATTAAACCAAGCGTCGCGCCTTCGGCGTCTCTTCGCTTTTGCCAAACGATGAATTCTTAAATGTCAGAATTAAATGTCAAGGCTAAATCTAGACTATAAATAGAGGGCATTCCCTCACCAGAGAATATAGAACAAAAAATAGAACAACAATACACGATATTGTCTAAATTATCGTGGATTGTAATTCTAAAATGTTAGAATAGAAAATCCTGTGATTCTGGTGTTAGCGGAAGCCTGGTGGATCTTGGAGGAAGATTCAAGTGAAGGGATTCAAGATCAGCAAAGCTATTTTTCTGCGAGCTAGCACTCCCGAAAATCTGATCATTCGGGGCTTCGCGTGGACGATACTAGAGGCCGGACGATTGAACGGCTGCAGAGCAATAAGGATTTACCTACTGTTCTTAAGGTAAGTGATTTGATCCCTAGATCTTAAGGCAGGCTTCAAGATAATAGTGTGACTAGTCATCTTGAAGATCAAGATATGATCTTGATGTTTTTATATGCATATTTTAGATCAAACGATCCTGAATATATAGGCAAAGATATGATCTTGATGCATATTAGATAGATTAATATGTAATCTTTTAATTTCGCAATGATAATAGTTATCAATTTTTAAAAATATGCATGCCTCGGAGACTATTTCTCCCTACAAATGGTATCAGAGCCATGGTTTCGTTAATGATCTAATTTATTGCATGTAAATTAATATTCTCATTAATTATGTAATTATGGCTAAAACTTATCACAAGGCCATATGGTCACAGGTGGATTGAAAATCCAATTACCCATTCAATGAGGTATTCTGTGACATATTGCGTGCGATTGTTTTATCGTTGATGCTTTGTTTAAAGAAAATTTAAATTGTGCTTTGGCATCAAAACATAGATTACACACACTCTCAAAAGATATTTTATATTTGATGTTGTATAAAACCATAATATTTGCATGTTTAGTATAAAAACATAGATATGATATATGATGGCATGATGTCTATGTTATAAAACATACAAATATTTATGAGAGTTTTATTTGAATGTCAAATATTAGTTCATAATTTTTTTTTAGATATGATCTAAATATAGGAATTATGAGTAGTAACATTATGCTTGATTGAAATATATGACATGTTAACATGAAATATATTTAATCATTTGGGTTAGCTAAATCGGGTCCATAAAGGGTTAGACTCTAAGGTTTAAATCAACTGGACTAAAAGAGTATTTGTTCAAATCTAATTAGATTAGGTTAAGAATGCTCTAAATCAAACAATAGTTGTAGTTGATCAAGTCCTTCTCTTTGATTAAACCAAATGGAAGTAGATTAGGCTCCGTGGTTGAGCATGAATCTATTAGATGGTCAAATCAGAATTGGTTAACCATATGATGTCAAGGTGGGATGGCAAGTTGCTCTAGGATCAACGATCGAATGGTTTTTAATTGGGAGCTACTCGTATTGATGCGTCTTTAACGAGTTAATGGCATATCCCTCCCATCGATCTCTCTCACCTGGTCATTGTGGTGAACCATTTATGATTCAGATCATTTACCTGATTCGGGTTGACCCATGCCTGTAAGGATATCAGTATGACTGATTTAGGTGCCACTTAACCTGACTTAATCTTGTTTCATTCTACCGATTTCATAGATTCAGTGGGAGAACTTGATTAGTCAATTTATCTTCATATTATTAAAATCCTCTAAAATTATTAGGTCCTTAAAATGAAATAGTTATATGATAACTAGATCATAGCCTCCCATTAAGGTGGGTGATAATGAGTCCGATGTCTTGATAATCATTGGAGGCACTCCATGCCTGGTGCTTGTCAACCATCGGAATTATCATTCATTATATGATAAGTCAGCGTAACTATTAAATAAACAGTCAGGTGAGCCGAGCTTCACTCGGGCTTGGTTGTCTATTGATAGGTTACACTGATTATATTTAATGGTTGGACCTAACCAGAACTTTCAGTGGAGGCACTTCATGCCTGCTGAAGAGGTACATGGGGCAAAACTGAACACTAAGAATTGTTTGGGAAAACAATTGGTTTTGAACCTACTCTTAGATGCATATGGGTTAGCCAAGCTTCACTTGGGCCTGTATGTAGTTTATGTAGATCTTAGTGCCCGCTAAAGAATTAAGAATAATTCTTCGAATTGGGGTGTAGAGGCTGCCAATTTGAACAAAATAGTGGAAGAATCTTTAGACTAAAGTCCAAGTCTTTAGACTGAATCAATTTATATACTAATAAACTTTAGTTTTTCCTTATGCAGAACATGGCCACTAATTTATCATTAAGGTCCCTATTGGATAGTGACAAATTGAATGGTTCCAATTTCAATAGCTGGTTCAGAAAACTTAAGATCGTCCTTGAGCATGAGAGGATTCTATATATTCTGAATAATCCTGCACCAAAGATACCTGATGCAAACACCCAAAGTTCTGAGAGAGACACTTATCAGAAGTGGCTCAATGATAGAACTAGCGTGCGTTGTATCATGTTAGCAGCAATGAACGATGAATTCGGTCGCCGGTTCGAGAATGCTCAGCCAGAAGAAATCATTCAAGCGTTGAATGAATCTTTCGGCACACCCGACGATGTTGAAAGGCACAAGACTAGTTGTGCTATTTTCAATGCTCGAATGAGAGATGGATCTCCTGTCACTGATCATGTATTGTACATGATCGAGAAGATAGAACTCCTAAGCAAGCTCGGCTTTCCCTTACATGAGCAGTTGGGAAAAGATGCGATCCTGAATTCCTTGCCTCCATCCTTCCGACCTTTCCTTACTCATTTTCGAATGACAAAGCCTGCAGTCAACTACCACGGTTTGTTGGGGTTGTTACAGAACTTTGAGAAGGATAACCAGCTCTCTAAGGGTTTGGTTAATGTGGTTGAAGGATCTAAGGTAGGGCGTAAACCCTTTGGGAAAGGGAAGAAGAAAAAGAATAATAAAAGGGTGCAACATGCTAGGACATCTATAAGGGGTCAGATGCAGAAGAAGAAAGTTGATAAAAGTCAAGCTGAATGCTTTCACTGCAAGATGCAAGGGCACTGGAAGAGGAACTGTCCTCTTTACATTGCCACACTTGATCCAAACAGGCCAAAGAAGAAAAAGGAGCAAGATGTTGCTCAACAAGGTATTTATATGATAACACCTTGTAATTTTTCTATATGATAATCAGACCTGGGTATTGGATACCGGGAGTCCTTTTAACATTTGCAATTCATTGCAGGGACTACAGGTCACCAGAAGATTTGAGGACAATGAAAGATTCCTAAATGTCGGCGATGGAAGATTAGTTCCAGTACTGGCATTAGGAGTTCTTGAAATAGTTTTCAATAGAAATGTCATTATACTAAATGATTGTCATTTTTGCCCAACGTTCTTATTGAACGTAATTTCTGTAGGCCTTCTGGCCAAAAATAATTATGAAATTTCAATAAAGGATGTTACTTTGAATATCATTATGAATGGAGTCACTGTAATGACTGGGCATTTATCTAATGGCATTTATATATTATCACAGCCTGTGAATGTAGTGTACCAATCAAGTAAGCGCCCTAGAACAACTGA
This sequence comes from Calamus simplicifolius, assembly GCA_900491605.1. Taxonomy (NCBI): domain Eukaryota; kingdom Viridiplantae; phylum Streptophyta; class Magnoliopsida; order Arecales; family Arecaceae; genus Calamus; species Calamus simplicifolius. Next base: position 713,837 of record UESW01004552.1, on the reverse strand, counting down.
TGTCACAGATATTTATCTTTGGCACCATCGGCTGGGTCATATCAACAAGAACAGATTAAACAGGTTAACTCAGGAGGGCATCCTTCGAGTTGATGATTGTGAATCATTAACTACCTGTGAATCATGTCTTCTTGGTAAAATGACCAAGTCATCTTTTACTGAAAAAGGTGAAAGAGCCAAAGAGCTATTGGGTCTAGTACATACTGATGTATGTGGACCAATGAGCACTTGTGCCAAAGGTGGATACTACTACTTCATTACTTTTACAGACGACCTTTCTAGGTTCGGTTATGTCTATCTTATGCGACATAAATCTGAATCGTTTGAAATGTTCAAACTATATCATAAAGAAGTAGAAAAACAAACAGGAAAATGTATTAAGACCCTTCGATCAGATCGAGGAGGCGAATACCTTTCCAATGAATTTGTGACATATTTAAAGGAGAATGGGATTCTCTCCCAATGGACTCCTCCTGGAACACCGCAACATAACGGTGTGTCGGAAAGAAGGAATCGAACTCTGTTAGACATGGTTCGGTCCATGATGGGTTTTGCAAGCTTGCCAATATCATTTTGGGGATACGCATTAGAATCAGCTTGTCATATTCTTAATAAGGTTCCAAGTAAGTCTGTTTCTAAAACTCCACATGAGATGTGGTATGGACATAAACCGGTTATTACCTATCTGAGAGTCTGGGGGTGTCCGGCTTATGTGAAACGTGCAAAATCAGACAAACTTGAACCCAAATCTGACAAATATTTTTTCATCGGCTATCCGAAAGAAACAAAAGGATATTACTTCTACAATACTGAAGAACAAAAGTTGTTCATTAGTAATAGAGCAGTTTTTCTTGAAAAGGAGTTCCTTAGTGAAGGAACAAATAGCTCTAATGTTGAACTTGAGGAAGTTCATCAAGTAGAAGGAACAACACAAACCAGTGAACCCCTAGAATCTGAGTTGATTAGATCAAACTCAAAACCCATTTTAGATGCACCATTAAGGCGATCTGGTAGAGTACCACATCAACCGGACAGATACTTAGGTTTCTTGGTCCAGAACGATGATCCTGTTGAACTCGATGAGAACAACGAGGATCCGATCACCTATATGGATGCTATGCAAAGGACTGACTCTAATAAATGGCTTGATGCCATGAAATCCGAACTTGATTCCATGAAGGACAATAATGTATGGACATTAGTTGACCCACCGAAGGGATAAAACCCATAGGGTGTAAATGGGTTTTCAAGAGGAAAAGAGGCGCAGACGGAAAGGTAGAGACCTATAAAGCACGTCTGGTTGCCAAGGGGTATCGTCAACGTTATGGTATTGACTATGACGAAACGTTTTCTCCTGTGGCAATGCTGAAATCCATTCGGATTATGCTAGCTATAGCAGCACACTTCGATTATGAGATTTGGCAGATGGATGTTAAAACCGCTTTTCTAAATGGTGATTTAGAAGAACAGGTGTATATGATACAGCCTGAAGGTTTTATATCTGAAGACGAGTCTAAAGTGTGCAGGCTACAGAAGTCTATTTATGGACTTAAGCAAGCATCAAGGAGTTGGAACATACGATTTGATAAAGTGATCAAATCTTATGGCTTTATTAAGAATAAAGAAGAACCTTGCATTTATAAATGGGCTAACGATTCTGTTATTGTATTTCTTGTATTATATGTGGATGATATTCTCCATGATAAGAATCTAGGAGAAGCATCATACATCCTAGGGATGAAGATCTATAGAGATAGATCTAAGAGGATGCTAGGTTTATCCCAATCTACGTACATTGACACAGTGCTAAAGAGGTTTAGCATGGAGAATTCCAAGAAAGGCTATCTTCCGATAGGCCATGGAATTCATCTTTCTAAGAAGGATTGTCCGACAACTCCTAATGAAAGAGAACGTATGAGTCGAATTCCATATGCTTCGGCAGTAGGATCGATTATGTACACCATGACATGTACAAGACCAGATGTGGCATACTCACTAGGAGTAGTGAGTAGATACCAATCTGATCCAGGAGAAAAACACTGGCAAGTTGTTAAGACAATCCTTAAGTATTTGAGAAATACTAAGGACCAGTGGTTAGTCTATGGAGAGTCTGATTTGAAACTTGTTGGATATACTGATTCCAGTTTTCAATCAGATCATGATGATAGCAAAAGTGTATCGGGTTTCGTGTTTATCCTAAATGGTGGAGCTGTTTGCTGGAAAAGTTCCAAGCAACATACAGTGGCAGATTCGGTGTGCGAGGCAGAGTACATCGCTGCATCAGATGCTGCGAAAGAAGCTGTGTGGCTGCGAAAGTTTATCTCGAGCTTGGAGTGACACCTTCCATAGATGAACCAGTCCTGTTATACAGTGACAGCACTGGTGCCATAGCTCAAGCAAAGGAACCACGAGCACATCAGCGCACCAAGCACATACTGCGCCGGTTTCATCTTATTCGAGAGATAGTAGACCGAGGTGACATAAATCTTCAGAAGATTGATGGAAAGGAAAACCTAGGTGACCCATTTACTAAAGCACTCAGCATCAAGGAGTTTGACAACTATAAGTTGAAGATGGGTATTAGATACTGTAATGAGTGGCTTTAGGCTAAGTGGGAGTTTGTTGGGAATTGTATCCTAAAGCCAATCATTTGATGATTGTGCTGATGTAAATTGTATATAAATTGATATATTAATAAAAGTTATTTGGCAGTTTATTCATTACAAGAACATCTTCTTAATACTCCTGAAAGTAATGAAGCCCTTAGGATCTTCCTCACGATAAAGGAGGATTTATCTTAGAAGGTCCTTAAAAGAGTTCGCGACCAAATGATATACTATGACAGGGCCATAGTACTATCAATTATAGGACGTTGTATATCATATTTGTTGGTTATCCTCTTAACCAAGGAGTGTAGAGACACTGGTATGACATACAGGTGAAAGTGTAGGAGTACATTTCACCGAACGTGACTCATTTCCGGATACTCTGCTGTCAAGAGTTAATCCGAGAAGATATAGGTATAAGTATCCTTCAGACCTGAAGATCACAACCAGTGGCTTACAAGCAACTCATTGTACTTAGGTGCCGGACCACCTGGATTTCTAATCCAGCTACGAAAGGTTACTGGGTGCAGTCAAGTACTTGTGGTAGTCAGTTGTGGATCAAGATGGAATTTGACAGGCTCTCAAGCCATCCTTAGCATTTGTGGTCAAGAGGATGAATTATACGGTAACTGTTTCTTAGGGTTCTTGGAGTTTGCTCGGCAACTCTTCGACCTATCCGAACGTCAGGTTCCATTGCTAGATGGGCACATCGATTAGTATAGAAAGTTGTTTCTATGCTACCGGCTTAGGTTCGAACCTAGAGAGTCACACGCATAGAAGTTTTCTAGGATGATCTATTTGCTAATCAACGATTGAGAATCGTATATGATTTAATTAATTAATTTGATTGATTGAATTATCTCAATTGGGTTAAGTACAATTGAATAAGATTAAATTTGGTTTAAGTCTATTAGAAGGACAAGTCAATTTCAAATATTGATTTGAAATTAGACTTGATTTGAATTTAAATAGATTCAGGACTAGCCAAATTTGATTTGGGCTTGGACCATGATCTACGTGGGTTAAGTCAAATAAATTCAGATCAGAACCTAAACCTCTCGAATATAGATCTCATATGATGAGATGGCTAAAATCTCATCTCATGAGATAGAATTTAATGCATGACATTTATTTACCGAACGTCGGATTTATCCCTCGTCTCTTTGGTTTTCTCCGAACGACGGAACTAAACCAAACGCCGCGACTCCTTGGTTTTCTCCGAACATCGGAATTAAACCAAGCGCCGTGCCTTCGGCGTCTCTTCGCTTTTTCCAAACGATGGATTCTTAAATGTCAGAATTAAATGTCAAGGCTAAATCTAGACTATAAATAGAGGGCATTCCCTCACCAGAGAATACAGAACAAAAAATAGAACAACAATACATGATTTGTCGTGGATTGTAATTCTAAATTATCGTGGATTGTAATTCTAAAATGTTAGAATAGAAAATCCTTGTGATTCTGGTGTTAGCGGAAGCCTGGTGGATCTTAGAGGAAGATTCAAATGAGGGGATTCAAGATCAACAAAGCTATTTTTCCGCGAGCTAGCACTCCCGGAAATCTGATCATTCGGGGCTTCGCGTGGACGATACTAGAGGCCGAACGATTGAACGGCTGCAGAGCAATAATGATTTACCTACTGTTCTTAAGGTAAGTGATTTGATCCATAGATCTTAAGGCAGGCTTCAAGATGATAGTATGACTAGTCATCTTGAAGATCAAGATATGATCTTGATGTTTTTATATGCATATTTTAGATCAAACGACCCTGAATATATAGGCAAAGTATGATCTTGATGCATATTAGATAGATTAATATGTAATCTTTTAATTTCCGCAATGATAATAGTTATCAATTTTTAAAAATATGCATGCCTCGGAGACTATTTCTCCCTACAACTTCCGCAAGGCCTAGCTATCCCCTGTATCCTGGCAAAATCGGGCTATTCGCATCTTTCAGCAAATTCGGCCAAGGCAATCTCAACGAAAAATGGAACTACTCATTCAGCTCTATAGAAGGCCGAATTTCAGCAAGGCATGGACGAGTTGAAAACTCATTTAGAACACAAACACAAAAATGGTGAAACACAGAAGTAAAAACAAGATGATTCGTTTATGTCCTAATGACACCCATGTTACGAAAATAAAGTGAAAGTATAGAAGAACAAATCTCTAAATCTTATCACTACGTCCTAAGGACGTATCCTCCTTGGCAAGTATCTATGAGGCCCCGGCTTCTCTACATTAGATCTTGGAGTCTTCGATCCTCTAGCAATTTCTGCAAAAGCTTCTGTCGGGTCTCCTTCTGGGGCCACTTCAAAATCAATATCGGGGACGTCCTCATCATCATTGTCATCATCAGATGGAGAGGTCGCCGCCATTGCTTCAGCCATCGGCGATGGGAAAGAATACCCCTCATCCTCCAGAAATGAGAGGTTGAGATCTGGGTACTCCTGAATTATCCTCGCCCGAACCTCGCTTGCCTCGTCTTTATACGCCTCTTTTGAAAATTGAATCCGCCTACGGGCAAATTCCTCCGAACCCTTATATTTCTCGACTGCTAGAGCGATCTCATCATCTATCTCAGATACCCGACGCTCCAGCTCAGAGTACTTCTTTGGCTCAAGGTTAAATCCTTATTTAGAGCCATTATTTGATCAGTCGCCTCGGCTCTGACTTTATCCAACTGAGATAGAAATGAAAACAACAAACAAAGCATATGATCATATCAGTTTTGACTACAAGAAAAACATGGACCATGGTACAAAAACAGCAACAAGAACATACCTCTTTGGCGCGGCAAGCAGCTTTGGCTTCCGCCTTTTTAGCTCTCTTCCGAGCCTTCTCTCTCTCTCTTTTATACTTGCCCATCTCCTTCCAGGCATGTTCAAGGTCCATCCTGTCCCTGGATCCATCAGATTGCACTTGACACAGCTAGACTGTAAGGTCAACGACCTGCTTCTGACAGGACTCAAACTAAGCTTCGAGATGAGATCTCTCTTCAGCGGCCTTATTGTTGAGGAGCTCAACCTCCTTCTGAGCTTCTCCTCGGAACTTCGATAGTTCCGACTGGGCTTCGTTAGCCATTTTCCGAGCCTCCCCAAGCTCAGCCACCTCTGCCCGCAGCCGTGATGCCTCGGATTGGGCATCCTCACCCAACCGTTTGGCCTCATCAAGCTCGGATCGCGCTTTGGCCAACTCCTATGAATGCTGACTGACCGAGCTTACCTTGGTGCGAAGTAACTCAACTTCACGCGTGATCTGCCCATTGTAATCCTGGACTATAGACAGACGCCAAAAAAGCTCTCGCGGAAGAAGGATCGCCTGAAGTCGAACCAAATAGTTAGGTTCAGTAAGACACGCAGAGCATTTGAAGAAGGCGTAAAAGGGAAAAGAACTTACCCGAACGCAAAAAGTGTTTCATGTCCCTTAGAATGTACAATTCAGGGACCAATGCGCAGCCTATCAAGTCAGAAGGCAATTCGAATCCCTCGATAGAAATGAAAATCTCCCGGCGGCTACTCTCTCCCTCTTCAGGGTAGGTGACATTTCCTCTCTCGCAAAGAACACTGAAAAGATTGCCTCGAGCATAAGGGTCAAGAAGATAACTAAGCCTGCTTATTTCTTCTTCATCGCCTATCGACATCCACGAGGGCCCCGGCTCTTCTGCCCTCATCAAGGGAGCCTCTATTTCGCCCAAAGGGTCTCTTCTTTCCCCTTCTTCCTCCTTCATCCTGTGAGAAGGCCCTGGCTCGTCCATCCTCTTCGGGGGAGTCTCTGCTCTACCCGAAATACCATCATCTCTCCCTTCCTCCTCTTCGATCCTGCTAGGGGGAGTCTTTGTTGGAGGTGGGATGACAGTCGTTGCAAGCATCGCTGCCCATTCTTCAAAGGAAGCCTCTTTCAACCCTTGCTGGCTCATGGAGCCCTCCCCTTCAGGGTAGGGTACGTCAGTGACCATGGGATAAAGAAATCTAGTCACCCGAAAATCCTCATCTGACGACTCCCGCATTTGGTCACATTCCTGTTCTGCCTAAACCATAACTTCTTCGGCCTCATCACTAGATGCTGATCTCTCAAATCCCAGTGCTGGGATGGGAGTTGGCAGACTTGAAAGCTGAGGCTCAACCATTTCTTGTGAATGGCTTACCAGAGCCAGTTGCAACCCAGAGGGAGGAGAGAGTCACCTCTGCTCAGACCTGGCCCTCTTCCCTTCTGTAGGAGTGACAAGGCAGTACGACGACACTTAGTGCCTCTCCCTCTGCTCGAACCACCACGGTCAATTGCGAGCACCCCTCTTATCTAAGCTCCAAACTCAGATCTAGTCCCTACAAGTAAGGGAACGATCAATCACAAGAACATCTGGGCATAAAGGAGAAAATGTCACACTTACTTAAAGGGTCGACTCGACTCAGCCCGGCATTGTATAGAGACTCTTCAGTCAAAAGGGCATCGATGGGAACCACTTTGCTGCTATATAAAATGTCGAAGTCTTCCTTTTCTACTCTCGACAGCATTGGACGCTGATTTGGATTCAAAGGGAGAGGCCCCCAGTGGCGAGGAAAGTCGAACGTGTCGTTCCATTCAACAATAAAAAATCGGGACTTTCATCCCTTAATGGAAGTCGGAACCTTCGAAAACCTCTTAAAATTCTTCTGAGATCCGATGTAGTACCAAGAAGAATCTTTGGAGGATGTGAGGCTATGACAAACCCAGAACAGAGGAACCGTCGCCGTGATTCCTATGAACGAACATAATGAAATGAACCCAATGATATAGCGCCAACTGTTCGGCGTAATCATCATTGGGCAAACACCTAATACCTCATTATAGCGCTCACCAGCGGGTTGAGGGGAAAATGAAGCCCCACTTGAAACTTTCTTCGTAAAAGAATGCCATCGACTCCAATCGATCAGGCACCTTCTGTCGGAGACCAGGAACTCGCATTTGAATGTCACCAGTCAACCAGTATTCTCGATGGACTCTTTCCAAATCTGCAGTGATCATAGTCGAGGCCGAGTCAATGGGGCGTCCCTTGTCTCAAGGATCAAAAGAAGAAACATCGGCCATGTCTAGTTCTAAGACAAGGATCCTCAAATGGAGAAGACAAAGGAGAAGAGCAATGGAAGGTGATCCACCACTCTGCATCCCGCTCCTATTTAAATCATTTTAACAGGACAAAAGTCCCTAGACGCCGCCAAACCTCCATTTTTCCATGCACCGTTACACCCATGGCGAGTAACAGAAGGTGAGGGGTTTTCCCTAGACGCCGCCAAACCTCCATTTTTCCATGCACCATTACGCCCATGGCGAGTAACAGAAGATGAGGGGTTTTCCTTCTTGTGCGGTGAGAAAAAATGATGGGATGGCAGCCTAGCATTTATGAAGGTCTCGAAGCGCGCCCCCGCCTGTTCAAATTTTTCTAATTAGATAAAGTCGTCTAAAACTCTACTCCCTATGCCCGAGCCATGCCTCGGATTAGGGAGTGGCGGGGCATGTGATGAGGGATAAAATTATCATCGCGCCGATGCTCGTGCACATTACAAAAAGGGTCGAGACCGATCCCAAAATTTGATCAGCATGTCCAGAAGGCAACAGCGCCGAACCATCTTTAAACCAAATTATTCCAAACAATTCTCATATCTTGGCAAGTCCAAGCTATCCCCTAATCCAGTCCAGACCGAGGTATTCGTATACCTCAGTGAGCCCGAGGCATCCTGTCCTCATATGCCTATCAGCATTGAATAATTACATGTACTTTGGCCGAACCTTGCGCTTCGGCCGAACCTTGCACTGAAATGCTTCGGCTGCACTGAGCCATCCTTATGCCTCGAGCAGATCGAGGCATCCAAAAACCTCTGTGGAATCAAGCGCAGGAGAGTTCAAATTCATGATAGTCGGACAAGATCTTGAATGAAAAATTACGCAAATAATACCGGAGGTGGCCTAGGAATTGTAGAAGTGGCGTAGGGCCTATAGAATCACTAAATCTCAAAGCATCAACCAGCTCCTCTAGCCGTTGATTCTCTAACTAACTAGATACTGATACTACCGGCCCCGTAACAAACTAGATTTGAATCTGAACGGATTTCGGACCCCCCCTATGATGCGCCCAAGGAATCAGGTGATCGCCTATAAATATTTTGGTCCTAAAGTCTCTCACGTACGCTTTCACTGATACTCTAACTAAAAACTCCATTGAAGCTCAAACAGAGCTCTGAGCTCTCGAGAAGCCATTTTTCTAGAGGGACTCTTCTGCGAGAGCCTTCTTCTCATATCAGCTTGTTGTAAATCTTCACTGACTTGGGCATCGGAGGGTCTTCCGCAGAGGGCCACCCCCAAGATTCTCTGCATGAGGACTGTGTTGCAGGTTCCACCTGGACGAAAGATCGACGTCCATATTTGGAGTCAGATCGCGCTTGAGTCAAAAAACGGATTTCCACCGCAGCAGCAGCAGCAGCAGTAATAATAATAATAATAATAATAATAATAATAATAATAATAATAATAGAGAGGAAGAGAGTTCAGATAGAGCACGATCGGAATCCAGCTTTACGATGCCGGATGCCGGCCCTGACCGCTGTCCGCTCACATACAGACCAAACAATTCACACAGCAATTTCGACGTGGCATGTATTTGACTGAATAAATTAACTATCTCTAGCTGGCAGAAGCCACGCTCATTGTTATCCTCCTGCGGTCAAATTAGGACAAACCCTTCTGATGGCTTGCCAGTCACGCCCAGTGGTAGCCTCGTGGTCAAACCATGACAAACCCTTGTAACGGCTGGCTAGCCACGGTTGAGACGCATGAAGACGCATCCAAAATAGTAAGAGCTCCAGATTTTTTTTACCATACCTAAAGAAGCTCACATGCAAGTTACCAACTAGAGATGTCAGCAGACAACATTAAGTGGATTTTGGACCGGTCTCGACCACTGACATCGCATCTTAAGAGGTCAAAAGGTGAGTTCATTCAATATACGGGTTAAAAAAAGTCGTCTAGCTAGAAAAGGGAACTCAGGCCGATGCCTGCAAGCAATGAATTATTGGTGCAGAAACGCGAAGCCCGTAATGATCATTCATTTCAATTGGATGGTTAAGCCCTATTGCCATCTCAAGGGATTGTTAGCAAAATGTGTGTTGCAGACGCTAGCTTTCTCAATTTATTTTTCTAAATCTGACAACCAAAACATCTCCCAATGCATGCACTTAAGAGATGAACTATTAGACTATTGACAGAGTGCAATGATGCAATGCAATGCTCGCTTATATAAAGACTCCCTCGGTGCACCAAAGATAGATCCAGTATGTTCACTATGTGAGCTTTAATTTCTGTAATATAGATGTGTTGGATCTTGATGAAGGATAAAATTATCATCGCGCTGATGATCGCGCACGTTACAAGAAGGATCAAGACCGATCCCAAAATTTGATCAACCAGCTGTTATGTCCAAAAGGCAACAACACCGAACCATCTTTAAACCGAATTATTCCGAACCATTCTCATATCTCGGCAAGTCCAAGCTATCCCCTAATCTAGTCCAGACCAAGGTATTCATATACCTCAGCGGGCCCAAGGCATCCTGTCCTCATATGCCTATCAGCACTGAATAATTACATATGCTTCGGCTGAACCTTGCGCTTCGGCCGGACCGAGCTAACGTCTTGTCTCGATCAGACCAAAGTACTCAAATGCTTCGGCTGCACTGAGCCATCCTTATACTTCGGCCAGACTGAGGCATCCAAACACCTCTGCAGAATCAAGTGAGGAAGAATTTAAATTCATAATAGTTGGATAAGATCTCGAACGAAAATTTATGCAAATAATACCGGAGGTGACCTAGGACCTATAGAAGTGGCCTAGGACCTATAGAATCACTGAATCTTAAAGCATCAACCAGCTTCCCTAGCCGTTGATTCTCTAACTAACTAGATACTGATACTACCGGCCCCGTAACAAACTAGATTCGAATCTGAATGGATTTCGGACCCCCCTATGACGCACCCAAGGAATCATGTGATCGCCTATAAATATCATGGTCCTAAAGTATTTAGGTACGCTTTCACTTATACTCTAACTAAAAACTCCATTGAAGCTCAAGCAGAGCTTTGAGCTCTCGAGAAGCCATTTTTCTAGAGGGACTCTTTTGCGAGAGCCTTTTCCTAACATCTGCTTGCCGTGAATCTTCACTGACTTGGGCGTCGGAGGATCTTTCGCAGAGGGCCACCCCTAAGACTCTTTGCATGAGGACTGTATTGCAGGTTCCACCCGAACGATAGGTCGATGTCCAGATTCAGAGTCAGATCGCGCTTGAGTCGGAGGACGGATTTTCACAGCAACAGATTGGCGCTAGGGGAAAGGCCTCAAGTCCTGTAAACTTGTAATCCATGAGACAAGATTCAAGATCAGAAGAAGGATCCTTTAATGGCCAATCGGAAGAGAGCCACTTCTGATACTCAGGATCAGGCCGCCTCTCAAAGGCCTAATCCAGTCAATAGTGTAGCGCCTCCGCCGCCACCGTCGGCCAAGACTCCTTCACCACCAACTGTCGTGGTAACGTGGGATTAGTTTGTTGTGCTGGTCTAGTAAATCCAGGCCCTAACCCAGCTGGTCCAGGGGCTCCACGGAGCTTCCCGCCCTACTATTCCTGCTTCGTAGCTCTATGAGAAGGTCGCCGCCCCCATCCCACTGACGATCTCTTCTTCCAATTCGCTCGCAGCTGCGAATCATCTTCATCGACCTACAAAGGCCAGGCCAACGCCGCAATGGGCTGGAGGAAAGAGCCCGCCTAAATCTCAACGAGCTTGCTCTCTTTCTCTGGTGTCTTCCTAGAATTCGATGCCACTGTCGTCCTCTCCTTGATCAGTCCCTCCTACCACTCTTGATGAAGGGATCAGACAGCAGATGCAGAAGATGCATCGGGAGTGGCATCGGGATTTGGATGCCACTAAGCAAGCCCCTCCATCCCAGCCAAAGGCAGAGCAGGGCATCCCTTTCTCTGAGGGGATCATGTAAAAAATGATCCCTCCCCATGTCAAGCTCCCCACCATCGAACCGTATCATGGATCTGCCGATCCCGATGACCACCTGAGCAGTTTTAGATCCATCATGATATTCTACGGAGCATCAGATGCGACCCTGTGCCGAGCCTTCCCCTCTACTCTTAGAGGATCTCCTAGAACCTGGTTTAACAGCTTGAAGCCGGGTTCCTTTGATTCTTTTGACAAGCTGAGTCACTTATTCATCAGCCAGTTCGTCAGCAGCCATCGCCAATGACGAAGATCTGATTTCCTCTCTAAAGTCAAGTAACGGAGGGGGAATCTCTGAAGAACTTCCTTGGCCATTTCAACATGGCCCTTCTGGAAGTCGACCACCTCAATCACGAGGTAGCCATGTCTACCTTGACAGAAGGAGTATCGAAGGAAGGGGGCTTCTACTTGGCTCTGGAAGTCAATTACCTGAAAAGCCTCTCTGATTTGATGGCCTTGACGAATAAGTATGCCAAGGTCGAGGAGTCGCGAAGGTCGGCCCAAGCCGAGCAGTTGAAAAAGAAGGAGACAAAAGGCTCGGAAAAACATCGATCCTTCCATCGTGCCAGCCCACCTCATCGCCAAAGAGCTCCTCCACCTCCTTCTCAAGACCGAACCCAGAGCCCGGCTTGGAGGTTCGATCGATACACTCCTCTCACTGTGCCAAGGGCGCAAATCTTGATGGAGATTGAGCGCCAAATTCCTCGGCCTCCTCCTCTTTGGGGCAACGCGACTCGGTGGGACATGATCAAGTATTGCTGCTTCCATCGAGATCACGAGCATAATACTGAGGAATGCTTTCAGCTCTAAAATGAGATCGCACAGCTAATCCAATGGGGCAGGCTAGACCGATTTAGAAGGGCACCTGAGCCAAACAATGAAGGAAATCGCCAGCCTGAGCCTCGCCAGCTCCCTCCACCAAATCCTCCAGTCATCGGCAATATCAATATGATAACGGTGGCCGGTTCTTCATCAAACTAGCCGGATGAGGAGGAGAATCCACCAAAGAAGACTCAAGTTGACGAGCTCTCCTTTTCTGATGAGGACCTCCGGAAGGTATAGTACCCCCATAACGATGCCTTAGTTGTATCCCTGAATATGGACGGCTATGATGTACATCACATCTTAATTGATAGTGGAAGTTCCGTTAATGTTTTGTATTTTGATGCCTTCATAAGATTAAAATTACGGATGAAAAGCCTTCAGGCCATAGAATCCACTCTAGTGGGTTTTATAGGTAACGCCATAATCACCGAGGGGATCGTCACATTGATAGTTCGAGCAGGCACTTGGCCCAATGTAGCCACTACACCCATGGATTTTCTCATAATGAAGCTTTGGTCCCCTTACAACGTCATCCTCGGCAGGTCCGGACTGATATCCCTCAAAGCTATCATTTCTGTTCCCCATCTCACCATGAAATTTCCCATCGAATGGGGAGTGGGAACTGTCCGAGGGAGTTAAGTTATAGTTTGGCATTGCTTTGTAGCCGATCTTCGATCCAGGAAGCTCAAGGTTGACGGGCTGGATGCTCGAAAGGATTTTGCTGAACAGCGGGAAGAGCCAGTTGAGGAATTAGAGGAGGTGCCACTCGACGAAGCTTGGCCCGACCGAGTCATAAGGGTTGGGTCACAGCTGAAGGAAAAGCCTCGATGGGATTTGGTTGAGTTCTTTTGAAGGAATGTCGATGTCTTCGTCTGGTCCTTTTCGGACATGCCTGGGATTAGCCCGATGTCCTGGTCCACTGCCTCAACGTGGATGAGGCGTTCCAACTGATCAAGCAGAAGAAAAGGAGCTTCGCCCCTGAATGCCAAAAAGCTATCGAAGAGGAGGTGGATAAGCTTATTAAAGCTAACTTCATTCGGGAAGTAAACTATCCCGACTGGCTGGCGAATGTGGCTATGGTGATGAAATCAAATGGAAAATGGAGGATCTGCATCGACTTCATTGACCTCAATAAAGCTTGCCCGAAGGACAACTTCCCTCTTCCTCGGATCGATCAGCTTGTGGATTCAACTTCGGGCCACCAGATGCTGACCTTTATGGATGCTTATTCAGGCTATAACTAGATTCGAATGGCACCCGAGGATGAAGAAAAGACTGCCCTCATCACCGATCAAGGTATCTATTGCTACAGAGTTATGCCTTTCAGTTAAAAAAATGCAAACGCAACCTACCAAAGGCTGATCAATAAAGTTTTTAAAAAGCAAATTGGTCGGAACATGGAAGTATATATTGATAACATGCTGGTAAAGAGCAAAGAAGCATCCCGACATATTAAAGATCTTGCAGAAAGCTTCGCAACACTCGAAGGTACCAGATGAAGCTCAACCCAACCAAATGTGCTTTCGGAGTTAACTCTGAAAAGTTTTTTGGTTTTATGGTCTCTCAACGAGGCATTGAGGCAAATCCACAGAAAATCCAAGCCCTACAGTAGATGGCCCCTCCAGGGTCAATCAAAGAAGTGCAACGTCTCACCGAGAGGATAGCGGCTCTCAATCGCTTCGTCGCTTGGTCAGCCGAGAGATATTTGCCCTTCTTCAAAGTACTCCGGTTGGCCAAGAACTTTCAATGGACCCAAGACTGCCATAAATCTTTCGAAGATCTCAAAAAATACCTCGGCTCACCACCTCTCCTTAGCAACCCAAAACCAGGGAAATGCTGAATCTATACCTGGCGGTCTCTAAGGACACTATTGGCTCTGTGCTGGTCAAAGAGGAAAACAAAGTTCAAAAGCCGGTCTATTATGTTAGCAAATTGCTTCGAGACGCTGAGACGAGGTATATCCGGATCGAGAAGATGGTATTGGCTTTGATAACATCGGTCCAAAAGCTGCAGTCGTATTTTTAGGCACACACTGTGACAGTCTTAACCTACCAACCCATCAAATCAATTATCTATCGTCCGAAAGCATCGGAAAGAATGATCAAATGGGCTATTGAATTGAGTGAGCATGACATTCAGTATCAGCCTCGTCCAGCCATCAAAGCCTAGGTCCTGACAGATTTTCTCCTTGAATGCACCATACCCGAAGATGGTTCCACTATGGACACTCCCAAACAACCAAGGCTCAGTGCTTTATGGCTACTCCATGCCGATGGGTCCTCCAATGCAAGCAGTTCTGGTGCTGGTCTAGTCCTCACTAGCCCGGAGGGGGCAACTTTCGAGTATGGCATCCGCTTCTCCTTTCCATCCTCTAACAATGAGGCAGAATATGAGGCTCTGCTCGTCGAACTTTGCATCGCCCGCGAGCTCAAGGTTAAAAACCTAAATGCCTACACCGACTCTCAGTTGTTGGCTGGCTAGGTGTGAGGAGTTTGAGGCTTGGGAGCCGAATATGATTTGATATCTTCAAAAGGTGCACAATCTATCATCCTGCTTTGCTGAATTTAAGGTTATTCAAATCCCAAGGACTGAGAATGTGCATGCCGACCTTTTATCCCGCCTGGCAACCATGGACTGAATGAATCTTGAGCGGAAGTTCCACTTGAAAGTCCTGAAGAAGTCTAGCATTGCCGATGCTGATCAAATAATGCAGATCGACGTCGAACCATCTTGGCTGGACCCTATACTTAAGTATCTCAAAGAAGGGCTGCTTCCAACTGACAGAAAGGAAGCAAGGAAACTTAAGATGCAATCATCCCATTATGTTTTACTTGATGATTGGCTATATAAGCGATCCTTCTCTATGTCATTGCTTAAGTGCCTTCGCCCATCAGAGGCCGACTACGCTCTTGGGAGGTTCACGAAGGCATCTGTGGTTATCATCTTGGCAGTCGAGCTATATACCACAAAGTGCTATGTCAAGGGTATTATTGGCCTACTATGCAAAGAGATGCTGATGACCTCGTTCGAGCTTGTGATTCATGCCAACAACATTCAAATGTTCAAAAGCTTCCCTCCGCTCACCTAACGCCTGTATCATCTGCATGGCCTTTTGCCAAGTGGGGAATGGACATTCTTGGTCCTTTTTCCCTTGCCACATGGTAGAGAAAGTTCTTGTTTATAGCAATCGACTATTTCACCAAGTGGGTCGAAGCCGAGGCAGTCGCCCAGATAATCGAGGCTCGGGCTAGGGACTTTGTATGGAGATCTTTCATTTCTCGGTTTGGCCTTCCTCACACCATCATCACCGACAATGGAAAATAATTTGACAATCCTAAGTTTCGGGAGTTCTGTGAGGATCATGGCATCCTTCACCACCTTATTTCGATCGGGCATCCTCAAGCTAATGGAGAGGCCGAGGTAACCAACTGGACCCTTCTGCAAGGAATTAAAGCTTGTCTTAACAGAGCACGAGGAAGATGGGCAAAGGAGCTTCACCACGTGCTATGGGCTTATTAAACCACTGAGAGGATCCCCATAGGCCAGACTCCATTTAGAATGGCTTTTGGCACGGAAGCTGTCATCCCTGTGGAAACAGGCTCCCTTCCCCTCGCATGGAAGATTATTCGGAGGAATCTAATAACGAGCAACTCCGAACCAATCTAGATCTGATAGAGGAAGTCAGGGAGAAGGCCCGGATCCGAATGGCGGCTTATCAGCAAAGGATAGCCCGTTACCATTCTACCAGAGTCAAAGAATAATCCTTCCATCCTGGTGACTTAGTACTCTAAAAGGCGTCTGTCTCAAAGCCATTGGAGCAAGGGAAGCTGCCATCAAATTGGGAAGGCTCCTATCAAATTGCGGAGGTAATCAGGCCTGGCACCTACAAACTCCAGGATCTGGATAAAAAATCTATCCTTAGGACAAGAAACTCAGATAATCTTCGTATATTTTACCAATGAAGCTTTGCTATATAATTTGTTCAAGCCTCGGTAGGGCCGAGTGATTTCTTTGTACCTTAGCCATGCCAAGTAAAATATAATCTATTCAAGCCTCGGTAGGGCCGAGTGACTTCTCTGTACCTTAGTCATACCAAGTAAAATATAATCTATTCAAGCCTCGATAGGACCGAGTGATTTCTTCATACCTTGGCCGCGCCAAGTAAAATATAATCTGTTCAAGCCTTGGCAGGGCTGAGTGATTTCTCCGTACCTTGGTCGTGCTAAGTAAAATATAATCTGTTCAAGCCTCGGCAGGGCCGAGTGATTTTTTCGTACCTTGGCCACACCAAGTAAAATATAATCTGTTCAAGCCTCGATAGGACTGAGTGATTTCTCTGTACCTTGACCGCGCCAAGTAAAATATAATCTGTTCAAGCCTTAGTAGGGCTGAGTGATTTCTCCGTAACTTGGCCGCGCCAAGTAAAATATAATCTATTCAAGTCTCGGCAAGGCCAAGTGATTTCTCTGTACCTTGGCCATGCCAAATAAAATATAATATGTTCAAGCCTCGGTAGGGCCGAGTGATTTCTTTGTACCTTGGCTGCACCAAGTAAAATATAATATGTTCGAGTCTCGGCAGGGCCGAGTGATTTCTTCGTACCTTGGCCGTGCCAAGTAAAATATAATCCGTTCAAGCCTTGGCAGGGCCGAGTGATATCTTCGTACCTTGGCCACGCCAAGTAAAATATAATCATTCAAGCCTCGGCAGGGCCAAGTGATTTCTCTGTACCTTGGTCGTGCCAAGTAAAATATAATCTATTCAAGCCTAAGTGAAGCATAATTTCTCAAGCCTCGGCATGACCAAGTAACTCTATCATAATGTCAGCAAAGTCAACTAGCTTTTTCAATGTTCTAGCATGGCTGAACTGCTCTATCATGCCTCGGCAAAAGTTAAACGACCTTTCTTTGTGATTCGGCAGGACTGGACGAAGTTTCTTCTCGCCAAGGTAAAGCCTACTTCGTCTATCGGCAAGACTGAGCCTATATTATGAATTGGCAAGGCCACCCAGGCCTCCCTCTAATCTAAGCAGAGGCAACTGCCCTCTCTGCAAAAGATTAACCGAAACCATATCACCAAAATGCCCAACCAAAACGAAGCGCTTAAGACGTTGCTGGAGATTATGAGCCAGCATTGTCATTTGAAAGGCGAGGTACATACAAAATGGCTCTTATGTCGGAACAATACGAATACGTTAGTAAAGGAGTTAACATCTGATATGGAAAAAAGCAGAATAGCAAAAAGATAATGGTGCAAGAAAAACCTTTCTTTTATTAATAATAAGATATTACAACCTTTTAAGAGGCATTACAAGTGTATCATAGCACATAAAATAAAAGAAAATAAATCGAAAGGCTCGGGTGAGCAGTTCCAATTGATGACGTTGCTTTTGCTTTCGATCCAAGAAATCAGAGAAACCAGACAGCTCCATTGAGTTGTTGGTTATGCCAAAGAACAACGGAAGCCATCCCACGGCCTCCAATTGGATGAACTAAGGGATCCAAACTGGACTAAAAGCCCATGGATGCCGATGCCGAGGCTCCCCCAATCGGTGTGCTGAGTTGCTAGTCACTTCCCAAGAATATAGATAGCAACCCAGCGCCGCTTACCTTCCCCCTCATTAAGAGCTGGATGATGGATCCCCGAACGGATGGACTAAGGGACCCAATACGACGTTTAGCCGAGATGGACTGAGGAGGAAGGGAAGTTTATGGAAGCCAGGGGCCCACAGATGTTTGCATTTTCAGTGGTCTGAAGGGACCCATGGCAAGTGAAAAGAGCCACACGGAGAGCACATGCATGTGCTCCTTGTATGACCCCTGTATTCATCCCCGTGCACTCTCCGTATGACCTCTGAGACTCTTCCTCTGAGGACTACTTGTTCTTCAGCAACTTCTTAGTCGCCCCAACTATCGGGGTCAAGCCAACTTTCGAAGGGGAAACTTGATCTCAGCACCCTCGACTTCAATAAGGAAGAAGCCATGAAAGTCTCTCTCAAATTCACAGAGCAAGAAAATTTCTCGGATGCACTTAGGCGCTTTTTGCTCCCCCTTTTCATAGGCAACAAACCCAGAACAACCATTAGTAAAGAGGGGACTTTGGAATTCGAGACGCCGTTGCCACACCATGCCCAGAGCCGCGTGGCACACCAAAATAAAACTTGCATCCCGAGATATATTGGGTGCACCTTGCAGGCCATGACGAAAGACGAAATATTTTCTTTCGATCTCGAATCAAAAGCTTTAAATGCCAAAAACTGTAGGCCGTGACGAAAGACGAAAGATTTCCTTTCGATCTTGAATCAAGAGCTTTAAATGTCAAAAACTGCCTGTAGATCTCCGGGGATATGAATAGGCCTGGGAGTTCTCTGCAAAAATTGTGTGGTCCAATAGCGATCAAATGTTTGAAGAATAAAAAAAGTAAACTCACATTGAGAGGGATAAGGCATTAAATGAAAGTAAATGCCTTGGATAGAGGTAGGGCATACCTTGGCCAACATAAATCGCATTCTATACTTCGACCAAGTTAAATAAACCCTCTCTTTTTTTTTTTTTACGAAACTAAGTTATTGCCCCATACTTTGGCAATGCCGAGCTATCCCCTATACCCCGGCAAAGCCGGGCTATTCACATCTTTCAGCAAATTCGGCCGAGGCAATCTCAACGAAAAAAATGGGACTACTCATTCAGCTCCGTAAAAGGCCAAATTTCAGCAAGGCATGGACGAGTTGAAAACTCATTTAGAACACAAATAGTAAAATGGTGAAACACAGAAGTAAAAACAAGATGATTTGTTTATGTCCTAATGACACCCATGTTACGAAAATAAAGTGAAAGTATAGAAGAACAAATCTCTAAATCTTATCACTAGGTCCTAAGGATGGATCCTCCTCGGCAAGTATATGTGAGGCCTCGGCTTCCTCTACATTAGGTCTTGGAGTCTCTGGTCCTCTGGCAATTCTAAATGAGCTTCTATTAGGTTTCCTTCTGGGGCCACTTTGAAATCAATACCAGGGACGTCCTCATCATCATTATCATCATCAGATGGAGAGGTCGCCGCCATTGCTTTAGCCATCGGCAATGGGAAATAATACCCCTCATCCTTCAGAAACGAGAGGTTGAGATCTGGGTACTCCTAAATTATCCTCATCCGAACCTCGCTTGCCCCGACTTTATATGCCTCTTTTGAAAATTGAATCCACCCATGGGAAAATTCCTCTGAACCCTTATATTTCTCGACTGCTAGAGCGATCTCATCATCTATCTCAGATACCCGACGCTCCAGCTCAGAGTACTTCTCTCAGCTAAAGGTTAAATCCTTATTTAGAGCCATTATTTGATTGGTCACCTCGGCTCTGACTTTGTCCAACTGAGATAAAAATGAAAACAACAAACAAAGCAGATGATCATATCAGTTTTGTCTACGAGAAAAAGATGGACCATGGTACAAAAACAGCAACAAGAACATACCTCTTTGACGCAGCAAGCAGCCTCGGCTTTAGCCTTTTTAGCTCTCTTCCGAGCCTTCTCCCTCTCTTTTTTGTACTTGCCCATCTCCTTTCAGGCATGTTCAAGGTCCATCCTGTCCCTGGATCCATCAGATCGCACTTGACACAGCTCGGCTGTAAGGTCAATGACCTGCTTCTGATAGGACTCAAGCTGAGCTTCGAGACGAGATCTCTCTTCAGCGGCCCTACTGTTGAGGAGCTCAACCTCCTTCTGAGCTTCTCCTCGGAACTTCGACAGTTCCAACTAGGCTTCGTTAGCCATTTTTCGAGCCTTCCCAAGCTCAGCCACCTCCGCCCGCATCCGTGATGCCTCGGATCGGGCATCCTCACCCAACCGTTTGGCCTCATCAAGCTCGGCTCACGCTTTGGCCAACTCCTCTGAATGCTGACTGATCGAGCTTACCTTGCGTGAAGTAACTCAACTTCACGCGTGATCCGTCCATTGTAATCCTAGACTGTAGACAGACGTCGGAAAAGCTCTCGCTGAAGAAGGATCGCCTGAAGTTGAACCAAATAGTTAGGTTCAATAAGACACGCAGAGCATTTGAAGAAGGCATAAAAGGAAAAAGAACTTACCCAAACACAAAAAGTGTTCATGTCGCTTAAAATGTACGATTCAGGGACCAATGCGCAGCCTATCAAGTCAGAAGGCAATTCAAATCCCTCGATAGAAACGAAAATCTCCCGGCGGTTGCTCTCTCCCACTTCAGGGTAGGCGACATTTCCTCTCTCGCAAAGAACACTATAAAGATTGCCTCAAGCATAAGGGTCAAGAAAATAACTAAGCCTGCCTATTTCTTCTTCATCGCCTATCGACATCCGTGAGGGCCCCGGCTCTTCCGCCCTCATCGAGGGAGCCTCTATTTCGCCCAAAGGGTCTCTTCTTTCCCCTTCTTCCTCCTCCACCCTGTGAGAAGGCCCTGGCTCATCCATCCTCTTCGGGGGACTCTCTGCTCTACCCGAAGGACCATCATCTCTCCCTTCCTCCTCTTCGATCCTGCAAGGGGGAGTCTCTGTTGGAGGTGGGACGACAGTCGTTGCAAGCATCGCCGCCAATTCTTCAAAGGAAGCCTCTTTCAACCCTTGCTGGCTCATGGAGCCCTCCCCTTCAGGGTAGGGTACGTTGGTGACCATGGTTACCTTCGGTTGCATTCGGTTACCTTCGGTTGCCTTTGGTTTAAATTCGGTTGCATTCGGTTGCCTTCGAATTTCTGGCTTATTCAATTTGAATAAACCCCTGGCTAAGTCCCTTGTATTTGGAGATTGACGTTCTCTGGCCTCTTATCTTGGTATACTAATTTATGGAGTTGGCATGCTAATCTTAAAAAGCTCTCTGCCAATTCTTAGGCTCCCTATCTTGGCATGCTAATGAGTTGTGTTGGAATTCCAGTTTTAAAACTCTTTCGGTAGCTCCCTGGCATCTTTTCTTGGCATTCCAATTTCAAGATTTTGGAATACCGATTCTAGTGATGGTTCGGTAGCTTCCAAGCATCTTTTTCTTGGCATTTCAATTTCAAGTTTTTGGAATACCGATTCTAGTGATGGTTCGGTAGCTCCCTGGCATCTTTTTCTTGGCATTCCAATTTCAAGATTTTGGAATACCGATTCTAGATGGTTCGGTAGCTCCCTAGCATATTTTCTTGGCATACCAACTTTAAAACTTTGGAATGCCAATTTTATTGTTGGTTCGGTGGCTCGCTGCTAGCTTTCTCTTGGCATTCTAATTTTAAGTCTTTGGAATGCCAATTTTATGGTTGATTCATCCAGCTCTCTTTCTCTCTTGGCATTCTGATTTTTGGAATTTGGATTACCATTTTCGTTGGGATTTCGGCTAGCTCCCTATTACGTCTTCCTGGCATACCGGATTTCATGATTTGGAATGCTATTTTTATTGGAGTTACGCCTGGCTTTCTATTGGAATGATTTGGAATGCCGGTTTTAACTTTCTGGAATGCTACATTTTGAAAATCTCGGATGGTTTCTTGTATCACACCGTTGGAATTTCTGTGTTTAGTTTGCTTCCTTAAAAACTGTTGGCCAGACCCCTTTCCTCTCACAACGGCTCTATTTTCTGGTTATAAATAGTGACCTTGAACTGTGTTTTAAAAAAATCATCAAACCAGGAGAGAAGAAAAGAAAAGAAAAGAAACAAGAGAGAATAAGAAGAAAAAAATCATTTGAAAGAGAGATTTGTTTTGAGGTTTGTTGAAGCTTTGCTTTGATTATCTTTCAACCACCGGAGCTCCTTTATTGCTGATTCTTCAAGTGGTCTTCAAGCTTCACCTACCTTCATTGAAGAGCATTCAAAGCCACCTCGAAAGCTTCCTTGTGCTACTGCATTCATTAAAGAAAGAAGCCTCTTCGGGTTTAGCTCTTCAAGTTGATAAGTACATTTATTATTTTAAATCTACTCAAATTTAGGAGCACTTGTTGTATTAAACATTCTATTGCTTGTGCCTTGGTTTGTTTCACAGTTGTGAAACATGGTTGGGTAGAGGTCTACCCGATTTGATTTGTAAGGTCCCCTTGTATCCATAAACAAGAAGACTAGCTTGGAGGGCTAGTGTGTAAGGCTTGATTGCTTGTGCTCGTAAACAAGTTTGCTAGCCAATTAGGCTAGTGGTGACTAGTGGAATTCCTAATGTATTCTTGGGAAGTGGATGTAGGTGCAAGGTTGCACCGAACCACTATAAACTTTATGTGTTTGATTGTGTTTATTTTTCTGTGATTAATTGTGTATTAGACGCACCTCACAATATGATAATCTATTGTAAAAGAATATAGGTGCACATACTTGATAGTCAATTAATTTTTTAAGAAACCCAATTCATCCCCCTCTTGGGTTGCTAGATCTGGGCAACAAGTGGTATCAGAGTAGGTGCTTTTGTTGATAAGCCCTAAAAAGTTTGGAGCTAAAGATTATGGCAACCTTGTTGAGTGAGGGACAATCCACTAATAGGCCACCGTTATTTAATGGCACAAATTATGGATATTGAAAAGCTAGAATAAAATATTCATTCAAGCACTTGACTATGAACTATAGAGTATCATAGTAAATGGTCCTCACACACCCACAACTAGAATACATAACATGGTGATTCCTAAACCGAAAACGGAATGGGATGAACATGATAAAAAGTTGGCTCAGCTTAATGCTAAGGCAGTAAATGTTTTATATTGCTCATTGGATGTTAATGAATTTAATCGCATATCTACTTGTTTATCTGCTAAAGAAATTTGGGATAGATTAGAAGTTACCCATGAGGGTACTAATCAAGTAAAAGAATCTAAAATTAATATGCTTGTTCATAAATATGAATTATTTAAGATGGATGCTAGTGAATCAATTTCTGAAATGTTTACTAGATTTACTGACATTATAAATGAACTTAAAAAGTCTTGGTAAATCATATACTAATGCTGATCTTGTGAGGAAGGTATTACGATCTTTGCCTAGGTCTTGGGAGGCCAAAGTCACTGCTATTCAAGAGGTAAAGGACCTTAATGTCTTACCCCTAGAAGAACTGTTGGGATCCTTGATGACTCATGAGCTTCAAATCAAACAACACACTGATGAGGTTGAATCTAAGAAAAGAAGGATTATGGCTCTTAAAATTTTCGAACTAAAGGAAGAGTCAGATGAATCTGAGGATGACAGTGATGATGAGGACATGGCCCTCATTACTAAAAATTTAAGAGGTTCATGAAAAGAAGAAAGTTTGGAGGAAAAAGGAAACCATTTACAAAAGGAGATGGGAATAAAGAAAAAGAAAAAGAAATTATCTGTTATGAATGCAAGAAGCTGGGACACTTTAAATCAGAATGTCCATAACTAAAGAAAGGTCCAAAAAAATTTAAGAAAAAGGCAATGATGGCTACACGGAGTGATTCTGAAAGTTTCAGCTCCGAAGGAGAAGAAAAGAATGAAGTGGCTAATCTTTGCTTCATGGCAGACAATGAGGAGGTAAGTCTAAGTTTCCTTGATGATTTTTCATTTGAAGAATTGCATGGTGCATTCTATGAGTTAGTTGATGATTTTACAAACCTTAGTTCCAAAAATAAAGATTTAAAAAATCAAATGCAAAACCTAGTTTTAGAAAATAATAAGTATATTGAAGAAAATGAATTTTTGAAGAAAAAAAATAAGGATTTAAAAAATAAAGTTGACAGACTTAAACCTATAGTTGACAAATTCACATTAAGTTCTTTAAAATTAAATATGATTTTAGATAGC
Organism: Calamus simplicifolius; assembly: GCA_900491605.1. Taxonomy (NCBI): domain Eukaryota; kingdom Viridiplantae; phylum Streptophyta; class Magnoliopsida; order Arecales; family Arecaceae; genus Calamus; species Calamus simplicifolius. Next base: position 689,633 of record UESW01004552.1, on the reverse strand, counting down.
CAAAAAGCTATTTTTGACAGAGCAGGATTGGGATATAATCCTCTTAGAAAACAAAAATCTTTAAAAAATATTTTTGTACATGCTGGTCAATCTTTTAATATTACTTGCTTAAAATGTGATTTAAAGGGACACAAGTCCTATGCATGTGACAGTATTAAAAAGGTATGGATTCCAAAAAGAACCATTTTATCTAACCCCAAAGGACCCAAGAAGGCTTGGGTACCTAAGAGCATGACGTGACATTATGTTTGCAGGTGTGTCTTGCAACCCATGGATCTAAACGAAAGTGGTATCTTGATAGCGGGTGTTCAAGGCACATGACTGGTGATGAATCACAGTTCATCACTTTAGAAGCTAAAGATGGAGGGATAGTCACCTTTGGAGATAATGGCCAAGGTAAAATAATTGGCATTGGTAAAATTGGTATCACCCCTCATGCATATATTGAAAATGTCTTATTAGTTAAAGGTTTAAAGCATAACTTATTAAATATTAATCAATTATATGACAAAGGTTTCAAAGTGATTTTTGAATCATCTGTTTGCATTGTTTCAAATCCTGCTGATCATGAAACTTATTGGTCACAGGCATGGAAATGTTTATACTATTGATTTGAATGATTTAAATGACCATGACTTTAATTGTTTAGTTGCTCTAAATGCTAAAATTGCTAAATCAAGTTGGTTATGACATCATAGACTTGCACATGTTAGCATGGATCTTCTTTCAAAATTACTTAAAAAGGATTTAGTCAAAGGTTTACCAAAATTGAATTTTGAAAAAGATAAGATTTGTGATACATGTCAACTAGGAAAACAAACTAGAGTTTCATTTAAATCTAAAAATATGATTTCAACCAATAGACTACTAGAATTACTGCATATGGATTTATTCGGACCAACTAGAACTACAAGTTTAGGAGAAAAACGTTACGGTTTTGTAATTATCGATGATTTTTCTTGATTTACTTGGGTTTTATTTTTAGCTAAGAAAGATGAAGCATTTGCCGCATTTCAAAACTTATTTAAAAAGATTACAAATGAAAAGGGAGTTTCAGTTTTATCAATTCGGAGTGACCACGAAAAAGAATTTGAAAAGCATTTCTCTGAAAGCTTTTTCAATGAACATGGCATTGATCATAATTTTTCCACACCTAGAACACCTCAACAAAATGAAGTTGTAGAAAGAAAAAATTGAACCTTGGAAGAAATGGCCCGTACCATATTGTGTGAGAGCAATCTCCCAAAGTACTTTTGGGCAGAAGCAATAACACCTCATGTTACATTTTAAACCGAGCCTTGATTAGACCTATTTTGAAAAAGACTCCTTATGAGCTTTACAAAGATCGAAAACCCAACATTTCATATTTTTGTGTTTTCGGATGTCGATGTTTTATATTGAATAATGGAAAATCAAATAGTGACAAGTTTGATCCAAAATCTGATGAAGGTATTTTTCTTGGTTATTCTTCTTCTAGTAGAGCCTACAGAGTTTTCAACAGAAATACTTTAGTAATAGAAGAGTCAATTCATGTTGCTTTTGATGAAACTAATGATCTTCCAATAAGGGAGAGAAAGGCCATTGATGATGCAGGAGAAATTGAAAATCAAGTGAAGGAAATTATCTTGGAGGAAAAAGAAGACGCAAATGTTCAAACCAATCAAGAAGAGGTAGATCATGAAGAAACACAAGGTAATCATGACCTAGAAAAGGATTAGAGGTACGTACACAATCACCCTAAGGAATTTATCATTGGTGATATCTCACATGGTATTAAAACTAGATCTTCATTTAAAGATACTTATAATAACTTAGCATTTGTATCCCATATTGAACCTAAATGTTTTGAAGATGCTAAAGATAATATAGAATGGATAAATGCTATGCATGAAGAATTAAATCAATTCAAAAGAAATAATGTATGGACGCTGGTTAATAGACCACATGATCATCCAATTATTAGGACTAAATGGGTATTTAGAAACAAGTTGGATAAGCATGGTAATATAGTTACAAACAAAGCCAGACTAGTAGCTAAAGGTTATTGTCAGGAAGAGGGAATTGATTTTGATGAAACTTATGCTCATGTTGCTAGACTAGAAGCCATAAGATTATTACTTGCTTTTGCATGCTTTATGAATTTCAAATTGTATTAAATGGATGTTAAAAGTGCTTTCCTAAATGGATATATTGCTGAACAAGTGTTTGTCGAGCAACCACCAGGATTTGAGAACCACTTGTTTCCAAACCATGTTTTCAAATTAAACAAAGCAATGTATGGTTTGAAGCAAGCTCCTCGAGTGTTGTATGAACAATTAAGCAAATTCTTGATTGGCAATAACTTCATTAGAGGAAATGTTGATACAACACTTTTTATTAAAAGAGAAAATGATGATATGCTTATTGTCCAAATTTATGTTGATGACATCATTTTCGGTTCTACTAATGAAATACTATGTCAAGACTTTGCTAAGCTTATGCAGGGTGAATTCGAGATGAGCATGATGGAAGAATTAAATTATTTTCTTGGACTACAAATCAAGCAGAGTGATGATGGAATCTTCATTTGCCAAAGCAAGTATATCAAAGAAATGTTAAAGAAATTTGGCATGGAGACTTCTAAGTATATCGGTACACCTATGAGCTCCTCTTGTAGACTAGACTGTTGTAGTACTGATAAAAGTATTGATTTGAAATTATATAGAGAAATGATAGGATCTTTATTATATTTAACTGCTAGTAGGCCAGATATATTATTCAGTGTATTTATGTGTGCTAGATACCATGCTAACCCTAAGGAACCTCATTTATTAACCGTTAAGAGAATATTTAAATATTTGAGTGGTTCAGTAAACTTAGGATTATGGTATGACAAACAATCTAGCATAGACTTAATAGGGTACACTGATTCAGATTTTGCAGGTTGTAAATTAGACAGAAAATCTACTAGTAGAACTTGCCAATTCCTAGGTGTTAATTTAATCTCATGGTTTAGCAAGAAACAAACTTCAGTGGCACTGTCCACAGCTGAGGTTGAGTACATTGCGGCTGGAAGTTGTTGCGCTCAAATCTTGTGGATTAAACAACAACTAGAGGATTATGGCATCAAACATAAAAGTATTCTAATAAAATGTGATAATACTAGCGCTATCAATTTAACCAAAAATCCTATTCAGCACTCTAGGACAAAACATATAGAGATTAGGCATCATTTTATTAGGGATCATGTTAATAATGGTAACATTGTGCTTGAGCATGTTTGTACTGATTTGCAGCTCGCTGACATTTTCATAAAACCCCTTGATGAATCAAAATTTTGTGAAATTAGAAGAGAGCTTGGTATGCTTGACCCTTATATTTAAATGTGTCATCATGATTGTTTAATTTATATACTCACCTATACTCATCATGATTGCATGAATTTTATGTCATATGAATCGCAACTGTTTGATCTTCGTACTTCTTATTTTTTAATATTTTATTGGATCAATTTCAAATTATTTTGGATGATATAATGAATGAACGAAATCTTTTATTTGGCATTTTAATCGGTCTACCGATTTTCTTACATTGGCTTTCTACTTTTTGGCAACCGGCCTTCTAACTTTTCAAACTTGGAATACCAACTTTGTTAAATTGGAATTCAATTGTTGGAGTGAGGAATCGGCTGCTATTTATTCCTTTTTGCTTCCAAAATCTTCTTCCGAAGCCGTGCTTCATCGATTTCTTCAAGTCCAAGCCAACCGGTCATCTTTTTCTCTTCCATTTCGTCATCTTAACTTCAAATCTCATTGATTTCTTTGGATCTATGGCTTCGAAAGGTAAATCTATGTGTGGATCATCATCCCGAGGCATTAGTGAGTGCTCTCCCTCTAATCCTTCAAGCTTTCATTCTATGATTAGAAGATCTGTAGTTTTTAGAAAAATTATGGATTTTGAGTTTCTAGCTTCTGAAAATTTTTCCATTAGAGAAAATCTAGCTTATCAAGGATGGGAATACTTACTTAAGACAAACCTACCCATTTACCCCGATTTTGTTAAAATTTTCTATCACAATATTAGTTTTGGAAATGATAGAGTATCTTCAACTGTTAACGGTGTCAGAATTGAATTTGATGAAACTTTCTTGAGTCAAATTTTGAACATTTCAAGTACTGATTCAGGTGATGATACTCTTGAAGATAGAAAGTTTAAATTAGAGACTATTCTGGGTATTGATGATGCTTCTCATATTGATCGTGTGTTTGCTAAAGATCTGAATGTGGAAATAAGATTACTTCACAGTATTGTTTCCTGTTGTCTTACTTCTAGGAGTGGTAGTTTTGATTATGTGAATGATTGTGACTTAACATTTATGTATCATGTTGAAACCCAAACTCATCTACACCTTCCTAGAAAAATGATTTGTGTAATGAAAGAGGCTGTTAGTGGATCTAGAGCTGCCCTACCCTATGGTCTACTTCTTACCCATGTATTTAATCATTTTGATGTTAATGTTAGGGGTAAGAATGTCTATTACCTTAGTGATAATAATGTTTACAATGAACGTGTTTTAACTCGTATGGGTTTTGCTAAGGTAGATGTCATTTGGACTAGGAGTAAAGGAAAATTGCAAGAAAATCATGCACTTGTCCAGGGGGAGTAACCTACTGTGCCTCAGGAAATTTCCACTGAACATCTGAATTACCCTTCTATTCCTGCTGAAAATCATAATTATCCTTCTAATTCTAATGTACCTCAAATTTTAATTCTATGTTTACTGATCAATCTACAAACTACACTTACATGTTTGCTGAGCAAGGTTTTATGCCTTTGGACCCCAATCCTTCCATTAATATTAATTCGTCTTTTGTTAACAATACTACTGCTGATCCGAATCCACCAATGTTCCTCCACCTGCTCAGAATCCTTTCCAACCAAGTCATCCCATGGTTACCAAAATGGACCCTGATGACATGGAGACTTTGGTTCGTAGGATTTCTGATATTGTTTCTCTTGGTGGACCTGTCAATAGTTCATCTTTTTGTTCTTCTGATACTACCATGATTCCCCACATATCTTCAATGTTCTCTACCCTAAATGAAATCAAATTAAGCCTATATGATTTACAACGTTGTGTGACCATCATTAAAGGAAAGGCTTTCAATTATGGTACTATTATGGACATTTCTAATTTCTTTGCTGAGCTAGGCAAGCTGAGAAAGGATGTGAACTCTTTGTTGGATAGTGTTGGCATTGCAAGTAATGAGATGTCTTCCTTTAGATTGAAAACTGTCAAGGCCCAGCATGCTCTTGATAATCATTCTAAGCTCATTAATGAATGCCACAATATGCAACAAGAAATTTAATCTTTTATATCTCAGTTGTCTCCCAATGTTGAAGACCCCACTCGCCGTCTTGCCCCTCATTTGAGATCATCTCACCCTTCTAGACGTGCTCGTGGAACCTCTTCGTCGTCTTATGTTGACATCATAGATTGATATTGCTTCTGGACTTCTGTTTTTGCTGCTCCTGTCCTTGTTATTTCTATCATGGTGGAATACTGTTATGTCTGTATGAATTGTATAACTGCTACTTACTATTGTGGACCAATTTGTGTATTGGCTTGTAAGTTATAAATGACTAGTTTGTATGGTTTGTAAGATTTATTTAATTTCATCTGCACTTTACAATATCTGCTTAATATTAAAAATTTTATGTTTATCATTACTTGCTATACCTCATTCATTCCGTTGAAGAAAAGACATACAGTGATAGATGCAAACTCTTTCATCTTCTTTTTGATTAATGACAAAAAGGGGGAGAGATAGAAAGTATACATTCTGTTTTCAAAAGCTTTTTGAACTTCATAATAATGGGGGAGAAATAGAAAACACACATTCTTCTAAACATCATATTTTTGAAAAGTGTAATGGGAGAAATGAAAAGCATACACTTCACAAGTCAAATTAAACTTTTTGAAAACTTCATTGATTCAAAACCTAAGGGGGAGTTATGCAATGTATTTTTAAAAAATATCATATTTTAAATGTTCTTGAAATTTAAGGTTTTGGCACGTTACACATACATTTCGGCATGCATTGTCTTATGCTTCAGAGTTGCAAGGAATGCCTTGATTAAATTACTTATTTATTATCAAATTCTTAATGGTTTTGTCATCATCAAAAAGGGGGAGATTGTTGATCCCATATTGATTTTGATGAAATGCCAAAACAATTAAGTATTATGCTAATAAATTATGTATTGCGCTAATCAATTTAATATTGAGCTAATGTTCTATCTGTCAAATCAATTTCTGGTTATTCATTATGAAACAGTACACTTTATTTATCCCAGGGACATTGTAATTCATGATATAATGCTATTTATCTGACAAAATGACTTTTAAGATTAATTATATTTGCATTGTCTTGAATTGGATTTAATTATCCTACATGCTCCTGTTTATAACTCTATTCTCAGCAGATTATATTTATTCTCTATTGCCTTCGAATTGGATGCATATTACTTAAATCTCAGATTACCAATCTTTGATTTGGAATACCAGGTTCTATTGCCTTCGGTTTAAATTCGGGTTGCCTTCTGTTACCTTCGGTTACCTTCAGTTGCCTTATGTTGCCTTTGGTTTAAATTCGGTTGCATTCGGTTACCTTCGGTTGCCTTTTGTTGCCTTTGGTTTAAATTTGGTTGCATTTGGTTGCCTTCGGTTACCTTCGGATTTCTGGCTTATTCAATTTGAATAAACCCTTGGCTAAGTCCCTTGTATTTGGAGATTGACATTCCCTGGCCTCTTATCTTGGTATACTAATTTATGGAGTTGGCATGCTAATCCTAAAAAGCTCTTTGCCGATTCTTAGGCTCCCTATCTTGGCATGCTAACGAGTTGTGTTGGAATTCCAGTTTTAAAACTCTTTCGGTGGCTTCCTGGCATCTTTTCTTGGCATTCCAATTTCAAGATTTTGGAATATCGATTCTAGTGATGGTTCGGTAGCTCCCTGGCATCTTTTTCTTGGCATTCCAATTTTAAGTTTTTGGAATCCCGATTCTAGTGATGATTCGGTAGCTCCCTGGCATCTTTTTCTTGGCATTCCAATTTCAAGATTTTGGAATACCGATTCTAGATGGTTCGGTGGCTCCCTAGCATATTTTCTTGGCATACCAACTTTAAAACTTTGGAATGCCGATTTTATTGTTGGTTCAATGGCTCACTGCTAGCTTTCTCTTGGCATTCTAATTTTAAGTCTTTGGAATGCCGATTTTATGGTTGATTCGGCCAGCTCCCTGACTTTCTCTCTTGGCATTCTGATTTTTGGAATTTGAAATACCATTTTCATTGGGATTTCGGCTAGCTCCCTGTTACGTCTTCCTGGCATACCGGATTTCATGATTTGGAATGCTATTTTTATTGGAGTTACGCCTGGCTTTCTATTGGAATGATTTGGAATGCCGGTTTTAACTTTCTGGAATGCTACATTTTAAAAATCTCGGATGGTTTCTTGTTTCACACCGTTGGAATTTCTGTGTTTAGTTTGCTTCCTTAAAAACTGTTGGCCAGACCCCTTTCCTCTCACAATGGCTCTATTTTCTGGTTATAAATAGTGACCTTGAACTGCGTTTTAAAAAAATCATCAAATCAGGAGAGAAGAAAAGAAAAGAAAAGAAACAAGAGAAAATAAGAAGAAAAAAATCATTTGAAAGAGAGATTTGTTTTGAGGTTTCTTGAAGCTTTGCTTTGATTATCTTTCAACCGAAGCTCCTTTATTGCTGATTCTTTAAGTGGTCTTCAAGCTTCACCTACCTTCATTGAAGAGCATTCAAGCCACCTCGAAAGCTTTCTTGTGCTGCTGCATTCATTAAAAAAAGAAGCCTCTTTGGGTTTAGCTCTTCAAGTTGATAAGTACATTTATTATTTTTAGGAGCACTTGTTGTATTAAACATTCTATTGCTTGTGCATTGGTTTGTTTCACAATTGTGAAACGTGGTTGGGTAGAGGTCTACTCTGTTTGATTTGTAAGGTCCCCTTGTACCCGTAAACAAGAAGACTAACTTGGAGGATTAGTGTGTAAGGCTTGATTGCTTGTGCCCGTAAACAAGTTTGCTAGCCAGTTAGGCTAGTGGTGACTAGTGGAATTTCCAAGGTGTTCTTGGGGAGTGGATGTAGGTGCAAGGTTGGCACCAAACCACTATAAACTTTGTGTGTTTGATTATGTTTCTTTTTCTGTGATTAATTGTGTATTAGACGTACCTCACAACACGATAATCTATTGTAAATGAATATAGGTGCACATACTTGATAGTCAATTAATTTTTTAAGAAACCTAATTCACCCCTCCTATTGGGTTGCTAGATCTGGGCAACATGGAGAAATATATGGGATCATGAGAGAGCCTTTCTCTCTCCCATAACATCCCATATAAATATATCAAAACTAAACAATTGGTTGTTGGATTGATATATAACTCCAAGAGTTTGAAGTTATCTTTAAATTTTAATTAATTGATTAATTAATTAAAAAGGTTGGTAGTTATTACTCTCTTAGAATATAAGATTCACGAGAGAAAAATAACAGAGAAGTACATCAGAAACAATAATCAACCACAGAGAGTTCTCTCCTTCAACTTCACTTTATCTCATGAGTTGAGAAGACAAAGTGAATAAAACTTAGTTGTATGATCTCAACCCAAATAAAAAAGGAACGCCCACTCATTCGCGTTCATCATAATTTTGGAGAACGCTTGGAAAGATCCGTGGTGATCAAAAGATTTGGTGATTCTAAGGTAGTGTTGGTGATTCCAAGGTAGTGTTGGTGGAGAATGAAAGGTCAATTTCTTAATCTTCTTATTGTTCTTGTTATTAAATTAAAACGGGTATAGATTCCTAACTCAATTTTTTAAGATATATGATTTGATCCTTATCTCGCTTCCGCAAACATCTCAAAGTCATATTGAGATTACCAGCAACTTTTTCATAGCCGTCCTTGTGCAGGCGGGACCCAAGCTGACGATGAACTGAACGCACACGTCTCCTCTCGTGATCTGACCGCGTAGCTACCTTTTGATGATCTCAAATATTTTCTCACGAATTTATCTTTCTTCCATAAAAAAATAATAAAAGTACTCTTTATAATCTTTTGCTAACACGGGAATAACTATTTTTATCTTCAATTGTCTTTCTATTATTTTTTTTTTCCTTTCACCCTTTTCTTTTTAGTTCAAACAGCAGGACATAGTCATTGGACATAATCCTCCAATTTTAACATGCAACCATTTCAACTAATCTTGAATTCAACGCTCATAAATCCAACAAAATTATGTCATGAACCAATCAGCAACGTCATTAACAAATTGAGCAATAGACATGAATCAGGAATGGGCAGACAGTAGACAAATTTAGGTTTGCATATTATTATTATTATTATTATTATTATTATTATTATTATTATTATTATTATTATGCTATGAAGATCCGACCTCTTTTGATCAATTAAGCCATTCTTGAGTCTATTTTATCTTCATGTCATTGTCATAAACGAAACCATGTATCTTTTCTTGTTCTTATCTCTCCATCTTCAACAATGCATATTCTAGATATCTACCATCTTGGGAACGACTTTGTGCACTACCTCCAATGCACGAACGCGTGCACCGGACGTAGCTATTGGCCGCACGTCCATGCGGACATGCATACCATGGCCCAATGGGCCGTGGCGCATCCTGCACGTGCGCCCATATAGGTGCGCCCGATGCGCTCTCCGTGCATCGGAGGCGGTGCATTGGAGGCGGTGCACAAAGACTTTTCCCTACCATCTTTATACCTGCCTCTTTCAATATTAGACCAAACCACTTCATTCGAAATAGTTCTAGCATAGAAAAAGTCCTCTGCACAAAGCATGCCCATACTACTGCGCGTGTCGTGGTCAATCCATGCACGCTTTGTGCACAGGAGGCCGGTGCACAAAGACTTTCCCTTCTAGCATAACACATCTCTTGCAAAACAATTACACAGCTGATGTATGATTTCTATGTCAAGTTCTTTTCAACAATCTCCATCAAATTTGCCAAATAGAGGAATAGCCACAGAGCATTCTAGATTTAATCATTCTACTTGATGAACTTCCAATATGAGTTCTGTCTAGCAAACTCCACTGGAGCTGCTCATGTTGGCCAGTATATGTTAATAAAATAATGACTCCCAGATGAGCTAAAGGCTCAACTCCATGGCAATCCTACCCATAAGCTGTGCAGCGCTGGATATTAGTTTTTGGGTTATGCTATGCATTCTGTCACTGTTGATAAACTCTCTGAGAAATGTTGAAATGGAGAGAGATGATGTCTGAAATGGTATGATGTGTTCGTGTGTACCCTAAATCCAATCGGATTAGATGCTAGTTTGTACACATTTCTTTATGAATGCAAATCAAATTTATTGGTTTCTTTATCTATCCGGATATAATTTATATATATATTGCATATATTTTACCTGTGAGATAACGTCCAAAAGAATGCGATCTGTGCATATAGAATTTGTAATAGAGATTACAATTTGTGAGATCCAAAATTGCACATTATGGTTCGATTCTTTAAACTTCCCTAGTCGATGCGTAGACAGGATTGGACACTGTCGAACATCGATGAGACTAGCACACATTGCATATCTTCACCCTTGTGGTGAGTAGCTGATCTTGCAAGCTGAAGTATGGAGATACTTGGATAAGGTGTTTGCATATTCGTTATTGTAACGATGCATTGGATGACCCGCATAGAGATCCCATATGGATATTCTATATAGTGTCGATGGTTGATCTCTGATGACGGTGGTGTGAGTGATCCTTTGACTTGAGATCTTCATTGCACATCATGTGTAGAATATCATGCTTTGACGATATGCAAACGTCACTCTAGCCACGGGTGGCAAATATGGTGTCGATTCGGTATGACATGAGCACATAGAGATGGTGTTTGATCAAGATAGGATTCGTTTTCCTTGATAGAAAGGGTTATACCCCATGACCACTTGATGGATTAAATTGACTGTTAAATCCTTGCAAGGTTGAGTTGGAATTCAAAATAGTTTCGAAGTTCTAATTCATATGAGTCAATTTTTCTGAGATTAAGTAAACAAAGATCAATTACATGGTTGATACATTCCATACCACTGATTGATTTGGGATATGTGACTAAGGGATTGAATCGTACGTTAACCATTCATGGACAGGTGTTGATGACCACATCAACAAAACCCTTAACATTTGGGTGGTCATGATGCTTTGCTAGAGGCCGCTCATGATCTATAATCATGGATTCTTTGACTTGATCAAGGAGCTGATTTGGTTAAAGAATTGGCTTGGACAAAGTGTTGACCAGGTCATCCTTAGGGTCAATATTAGGGACATGATTATTACCAACGTGTCAAGGGACCTAATGGGTCACACGCATTAAGGAGATTTTGGATAAAGTTAAAATAAAAATTAAGTTGGACTTAATTCAAATTAGATAACCAATTAATTAGGATTGAGTTTGACTCAATCTTAATGAGAGAATATGAAATTGATGAATAGGATTCATCATAGAGAAAAAAATTTTGTGTTCAAAAGAGAAACCTTTTGTATATGTGATGTACATATGAAATCCATTAATTAGGCTTGATCCATGTAATGGATGGTTTAGATTAATTAAGATTAATAATGTGGTATTTAATTGGATCCATATGATGGCATGATTTGATTCATGGAAACCCAATTAAACCGATGGCTGAGATCGTGCCACATGGAGGATGGATCCATACCCATGTGATGGACATGACCCATCTCCACGTCATGGAGGAGGGAATCCCATGATTTGGGGCGTCATCATGAAGCCAAATGCAAGGTTGCGACATTGGTTTTATAGGATAACCAATTTTTTATTTTTTAGGGACGTGGTTTGGTGGTTGTAATCCTAACATTATCATGATAACAAATATCCTAAATTTGTTAGGATAATTTGTTATTAACTTGATATGGTTGAATTGTTAGGTGGTTGAAACAAAACCCCAACCACACAACCTCCTTTTTCATGTATAAAAAGGAGAGAGATACACTTCGAGAGACAAGCCTAACTCCTCCCTTCTCTCTCTTAGATGCCTAACACCTACTTTCTCTCTTTAAAACATCCTTTCTCTCTCTTGATTGATCAAGATTTGATCTTGATCAAAAATTTTTTTGATTTGGGAAATCAATTGAAAAGAAAAAAGATGCTAGCATCCCTCGCAAGAAGGTTATCATCAATCCTAAGAGGACATCATCCAAAGATCTTCGTGTGGATCACCATTAAAGGCCGGACGCATGAACGGCAGTGGTAAATCGTTTACCGGTTTCATCGGGTTTCATCTTCAATAAAAAACACAAGTATGATCTATTATTAAATCATATATTATTTTTTATTAACTGAATTTGTTCCTCGAGGATCTTGGGCTTTGGAAATTAAATTTATATTTATTTTTTAATGAACGGCTAGTGGTAAATCGTTTACCAGTTTTATCGGGTTTCATCTTCAATAAAGAATACATGTATGATCTATTATTAAATTATGTATTATTTTTTGTTAACTGAATTTATTCTTTGAAGATCTTAAGCTTTGTAAATTAAATTTATATTTATTTTTATTTTTTACTGTGTGATATATAAATTTAATTTATATAAAATATACTTAATTCTCTCCATGATGACGATGGATTGCACTTAATGCGCTGAAAGCGACCGCCGCCAAGTTGAAAAAGGAGTGGAACTTCTCGATGGGTGGACCCAATAGCAACGACGACGTTAACCTCACTTGCGATTGCAACATCACCACCTCTAATATCTGTCACGTAACAAGCATGTATGTCTTCTTGCAAAGATTCCTTTTATTAATAATCTCTCTCTAACTTTGTGACTGCAAGTGCTGTAGGGATTCCCAGAATTAAAAAAAAAAAAAAAATGTTTGTTATCATGCCATTAACTCTTTGTTTGTGCTCATAAGCTTACATGATTTTGAACTGCAGCCTTCTGAAGAGTCAGAACCTGACCGGATATCTTCCAGAGGAGTTTTCTAACCTCACATATTTAAGCGTAGTGTAAGTCTCCACCATAATGGTAAAACTGGAACATGTAAAATTGTGATGGTACGTTAAACTTTTGTTGTTATTTTGTTGATATTACAGAGATCTTTCAAGGAACTATCTCAATGGATCCATTCCCAAAGCCTGGGCTTCTCTTCCCCTCACAAATTTGTAGTTTATCCTCTTTCTTTTCCTCTTAAAAATGATCTTTTCCAATCAAATGAAAAATCTAAAGAAAAATCGTTGGCATAATTTAGATATCTTTTTTCCAGGTCCCTTCTGGGAAACAGGTTCTCGGGGAGCATCCCTAAGGAGCTTGGAAACATCAGGAACCTCCAATCCCTGTACTTTCTTCCTTCCTCATCTTATGTCCTTCTTTTGCTTTTCTTTCTTTCTTTTGTGAAACAATTTTCTACAATTTTTGGTGTGACATAGGACCTTGGAAGATAACCAATTGCAAGGTCAAATCCCTGCAGCACTTGGCAACCTTGCCAACTTAAGTCGCTTGTAAGACCCTCTTCCTCATCTGCTAACAGTCTTAAATTTATACAATTTTTTTCCTTTAATATAAATCAATCTACCATTTAATTCTAACAATTCTATTATTCTCATGCAGGCTACTTTCTGCTAACAACTTAAGTGGGGACCTGCCAGACTCACTTGGCAATCTCAAGAACCTAACGGACTTGTATGTCAGAAGTATTTTCAAGTGCTAACTATAAAGGCATGAATGGTTCCTTATCGTACTTATTTATGATTATAATGGATGAAACTTGGACGGAGCTTGTTATGTATTTGTTATTAGGTTCATATGGAATAAGTGACGTGTACAACCATCACACAGTTAACAAATGACGTATATTTGTTAGAAAAATGATCAATCGTTAAATGTGATGATTGTATAATCTTACTTGCTTAATGAAGAATTTGATGGCAGGTACCTAACGGACTGCACTAAGATATGTCCGAATATAATTACCATTTTGTCACTTGATGACTATTACATGCAGTTTTTCTTGATCTTACTTAAAAACACATGAATTGATTTAGATGCTTTTTTTCTGCTTTCTATTTGCTGTAGGATAGATGGAAACCCAATCACTGGGAAAATACCTAGCTTCTTTGGGAACTGGACGAAACTCCAACGGTTGTAAGTACCATCATTGATATTGTGACTTGCGTCCATTTCCTAAGCTTGCAACCTAAACCTTGAGATTGGGAATTTGTACCTTTGAACCATTTGTTTCACAGAGACATGCAAGGGACATCGATGGAGGGGCCCTTCCCCTCCATTTTTGGTACATTGGAATCTATAACTTATCTGTAAGACATTTTAATTGTTCACTTTTTTGTATCTGAAAGTATAGAGGCTTCTAGTCTTAATTATTTAGCCTGGCTGGGATTTCAGGATGGTGTCTGACTTGAAAGGGGGTGATGGGAAGTTTCCTCCTCTGCAAAACATGACAAAGATGAAGGAATTGTATGTTTGAAAGATATGGAGTGCATCAAACACTCATACATTCACACATTCATCCATCAGTTTAGTATGCATCTTTTTCTCATTGAGTTCATGCCGATTGGTGGAATGATGCAGGGTATTGAGAAACTTATCAATTTCTGGCGAACTCCCTGATTTTATTGGGAAAATGCCCAATCTTAAAGTCTTGTAAGTTTGTCCAGAGGGCTCTGATGATGGCCTTTAGCTTCATTAAATGCTCATGATAAATTTGATTTTTCTTCTTTCTCTACGGAGAAATTAACTATATAAGTTGATTACCAAAAAGAGAAATTATTAGTGTAAAACATTAACATGAATGCAAAGTTCTCCTACTTATTTTTATACTTCTATTATCTTGCAGAGATTTAAGCTTCAACAACTTATCAGGTCCAATTCCAAGCAGCTCTAATGGATTAGCGAATTCAATAAATTATATGTAAGCTAACTAGTTATAGAAAAGATACATTCTTACTATTAATAATTTTTTTATCTACTCAGTTTTAGGCGATCTTCCTTTTATATATATATAATTTCTCCAAATCTTCTGCTTTTATCTAAACATTATCCTTCTCGTGCAGGTTCCTTACTAATAACATGCTAAATGAAACAATACCTGATTGGATCTTGAGAAATAAACAAAACTTGTATGTGGGTTCGCTTAAAATTTCTTCAGTTATACATCATGCTTATGTGAAGAGAATTAGTTAATCATAAATGCCGCTCAACTATTTCAAGACTATCATTGTTGCAGGGATCTTTCTTACAACTCTTTTACAGGATCCAATAGACCATCTAGTTGTCAGCAAGGAAATGTGTAAGGATTATCAGATTTGCCGGCCCCCCACACCCCCCCCCCCCAAAAAAAAAAAAATAAAAATCCTTTTTTTGTCTTTTTGTATCTCATGATATGAATTTTAGTTGCTGATTTGTTTGTTCTAGCTCTTAGACTATCATTTTCTTGCTTGTAGGAATTTGGTTTCTAGTTATTCAATGACAAATAGTAATTCGTAAGTTTCTTATAGCACTCTCATTTCTTTCTTAAACTATTGCCAATTCTAATTTATTTGGCTTCAGCTTCAAAACTATGTCTAATATTATTTTTCAAATGTTATCTTATAGAATAGCGTCATGCTTAAGGAGGAACCTCCCTTGTTCTGGAAAGATAGAAGTGAGTAATTTACAAATGAATTTCCACCATGAAAATTTTGAAGCTTATGTCTTGTATCAAGAGGGTATTCTAATTTTACTTTAAACAAAATCATATCGACAATTGTATATATTTGGCAGACTACAACTTGTTTATAAATTGTGGTGTAAATTGTGATGGTCGTAAGGTGACTATTGATGACAATGAATATAAAGATGATACCTCTCAGCTATGCACATCAATATATGCTGATTTTGGTGACGGAAAGGGGGCTTACAGTAGTACGGGAAACTTTGTAGGAAATAGCAACGCAAAATACATAGCCACAAATTCATCAATTTTGAATGCGACAAATCCAGAGTTGCACATGACTGCTAGGCTTACCCCTCTGTCTCTTAAATATTATGGTCTCTGCTTACAAAAGGGAAATTATACAGTGAAGCTTCATTTTGCTGAGATTGAGTTCACAGATGACCAAACATACTTCAGTGTTGGAGAACACTTCTTTGATGTATCAATCCAGGTGATCGTTTTCACCATCACAAATCTTACATCAATTCATTACATTTCTCATTTTTATCTATGGCATCAACCGCTTTCAGTATTACATTGACTGATTTTTATGCATATCCTCTTATGCTAAGATTAGGATTGTGTACTTTGACTTTTGATATTTCTCTCTAAGATTTTATATATAATAATTTGTTGCTAGTAGTTAGAGTATAAAATATAGAGTCCCCTATTTATGTTTTCTTGGAGGCAGTGACAGCTTTTAGTATTGCATTCATCGAATCACATGCATGTGCACATAAATTTGTACCCATGTGCATACATTTTATTATGCTAATATTGAAACCATAAGTCCAATCTATTCATCTTATTTTCTTTGACTTCTTTATATCAATTTCTTTTTTGCATGAATTTTTTTTTTTTTAAATGTAACAATTAGTTGCTAATAAACAGCACATTGAAATAATACTTATGGATGGAAAACTATGAATTTATGCAGGGCCAAAAGGTTTTGCACGACTTTAATATTGCAAAAGAAGCAAACGGGACTAGAAAGGAAATAATCAAGTCGTTAACTACCATTGTAGATGGTACTTTGGAAATTCACTTCCAATGGCTTGGGAAAGGCATAAATTCCATTCCACAGAGAGGAGTCACATACAGGGATAGGCATCGGTATTGGACTACATAAGCCAAAGAGGATCATTCAGCGGCCGAGCGATATAGGTTTGGCGAGACCACGTCATATGCATTGGTGGCTGCTAGTGAAGGACCAGTTACCTATCAGGAGACAGTGATAAGCCAGGATAGAGATAAGTGGGTTTAGACAGGATAGAGATAAATGGGTTCAGGCTATGGCAAGAGAGATACAGTCTCTGCAGAAGAATCAGATTTGGCGGGTGGTATCACTACCAAGTGGAAAGAAACCCATTGGTTGCAAATGGGTATTTTAGTGCAAAGGAGCTACAGAGAAGGAGGGGATCAGGTATAAGGCCAGGTTAGTGGCCAAAGGATTTTCTCAGAAAGAAGGCATTGACTATAATGAGGTATTCTCACCAGTGGTACAACACACATCTATTAGGGTATTGCTGACCATTGTAGCAGTATAGAATTTGGAACTGGAGTAGATGGATGTCAGGATGACCTTTTATGGGGATTTGAAGGAGGAGATTTATATGGAGCAGTCGGAGGGGTTCATAGAACCGAAGACAAAAAGAAAGGTATGTCATTTGTAGAGATCCTTGTATGGTTTGAAGCAGTCATCGCGTTAGTAGTATATGCGGTTTGATACCTTTGTAAGGAGCATCGGTATGTCTAGATGTGAGTAGGATTCATGTGTTTATTTCTAAATTTTAAAAGATAATTCCAGATTATACTTGCTTTTGTATATGGATGATATGTTAATTGCATGCAAGAGTAAAGCTATTGTAGAGGATCTAAAGGCAACATTGTCAATTGAGTTTGAAATGAAGGATTTAGGTCATGCTACATGGATTTTGGGGATAAAAATTCAGGAGGTTGCTTCATTTATCTCAGAGGACTTATATCAAGAGGGTCTTGGAGAGGTATAGTATGGATGGTTCAAAGCCAACCGCATTGCCATTGGCCGATCACATTAACCTCTTCAAGACTATGTCACCGAGTTCTGAGACAGAGGCCTAGAAGATGTCCAAAGTACCTTATGCTTTAGAAGTTGGCAGCCTCATATATGCTATAGTGTGTTGTAGGCCTGACCTTGCATATGCGGTTAGCCAGGTTAGTAGATTTATGACTAGTCCGGGTATAGCACATTGGAGAGCTCTGAAAGGGATCTTCAAATATCTTGTCGGCACTGTCATTGTTGGTATATGTTATGGGTATAGTAGCATGGAAGATGGCACTAGACTGACCATGGAAGCTCATAATCAGATAGCAGGTTTTGTTGATGCTGACTATGGAGGTGATTTGGATAATAGGAGGTCGATGATAGGGTATGTCTTTATGCTGAATGGTGGTCCAATATCATGGAAGTCAAGTCTACAGCCAGTGACAACTTTGTCTACTACAATGTCAGAGTATATTGGTATTTCAGAGGCTGCAAAGGATGCTATATGGCTGAAAGGTCTTGCACTGGAGATGGGGATAGCACAGGGGGTGATTAGGGTATTTTCAGATAGCCAGAGTGCTTTATGTTTGGTCCAAAACCTGATCTATCATGCTAAGACCAAACATATTGATATCAGATACCATAGGATCAGGGAGCTTGTGGAGGATAATGAGTTGAAGCTTATGAAAGTGTTTACCAAAGATAACGCAGCGGATGCACTCACTAAGGTACTACCTTGAGATAGCTTCTTCAGATATGGAGCACTGATAGGATTGATGAACCAGGTGGAGCTTACTATAACTTTGATGCACCGAGGTGAAGATTGTAAGCTCAGGTGTGGCACATCCAAAGTTCAGAAAAATCACATAGGTTTGAGAGCTTAGGCTACATAAGTTCTCAGGTTCTTAAGTCATTTGGATCGGTTTGTGACCCAAGAATAGAGAGCATGTGAGTCATGGGTGCATATGGGCTCGGATTTGAGTGCTTTCTTGCATAGCTTAGAAGGGAGTTTTTTGAGATAATGTTTAATAACCTAATTGTAGGTTATGGGATTTGGTCCATGGGGATTGAGCTCAGGTTTTCTGGATATGCTTCCATATTTTATGTAGTTTGTTAGGGAGTTGGTTACGGACTGGTGTAGAGAAGTTTTATCATCCAAGATGGATGATTATTTAAGGCTCTCTCTGGATGTAACCGGATAGACGGAAGACCAAGAAATAAAGGCATTCTCTTTTTCTTCTATATCATCTATTTTTCTTCTTCATTTTTTCTCACGCATCTGATCTCGGCGGAAGCTGTGCAACAGCAACAGCAAAGTGCAATAAATTTAGTACTAAGAGTTTTTTTTTCTTTTATTTTTAGCATGGCTCGAAGAATGAGGCATGCTTGGTTGTCAGAGCAATGATGATGACAAAAGAATTACATGCGATCAGTTATGACTTCGTTGCCAATCCCAGAAGTTTATTGAACTAACTGAGATTTGAGATGCAACTGAGCAGCATACCTTCATTTAAGAAGCATCAACCAGTCCCAAAAAGTTTAATCTCATCCCCTTTGTCACAGCAGAAAGAATATCCTTTCAAAGGAGAGGGAAACACTTTTATGACTTTGAATTAGAGTAAACTCGGAACTTGTCCTGTAATTATATAAATAACCCATATGCTCTTTTTTTTTCAGATTTTTGGTTCTTAATCTCCGTATGCAGTAGCGTGGGCACAACCCATATAAATGAATAATTGGATCACATCTTGCACAAAGTAAAAATCATACACCTAGAAAGAGATCTAACCTCAATGGGAAGTAGCAGCAAAGTAACATGTAGTTTGGATCTAGCAATAGCAATTACATTTCCGATAAATATAACTGCAAGTTTGCTTTGTTTATAATATACTATTAACAAATGTTAATGGAGCTTTGGTCCATTGTTTGGTGCCTCTCTCATTAAAATTTATCAAATAGAAAAAGAAGTATCCTCACTAGTTTATTAAAATTTATAACAAATTTATTTAAGGACAAAAATTCAATTGCTCGAACAGAGGTCTCGAGTGAGAGACAAGTATCCTAACCAGCTATGTTATAACAGATCGCAAAATAGATGCCTAGCCTTGCCTAATTTATTCCATTTTTTCTTACATAAGTCGGTGGTATTACAGTAGTCCAATTAAGCAAAAGGATTGCATCAAGCCATTATCCTGGCTCAAAACTGTCGTAATTGAAACAACATCATAATTCACAAGGGTTGCTGCAAATAGAGCAAAAGCCTGGTTACATCCCTCCACTATTAAGAGAAGGATCTCTATTCAAACTTGAGGGCGGTTTCCCCAGCATTGGAAAAGTTCCATTGTTCATATGAAATGATTGCCAGTCATCACGCAGATATTGTAAAAATAACATAACAGGAACTTTCATTTTTTTCCATCAACCAGCATGCTTCCATGCAACACAGAACATCACCTCAGAAGCCTTGGATGCCAAAAAAAAAGGACCAACTCTAAAAGAGATTCCTCTTGCAGAAGATCTGCCACGTTTCTATTTAGTCTTTAGCCCCATGTATAGGCTCTGCATTCTTCTGAGATTACTGCTATTCTCAATGTCAGTAACATTTCTCAGAATTAGATTCTGGCAGTTGTGGCACCCTGTGAGTGCTCAGAAAATATTATTTACTAGGCTGTGACAGAAAGCCACTTTTCCTTCGCAAAAAAAATCAGAGAAGTAACTGTCAACAAAGACACAAGGTAAGATTTATGAATTGAAGTATGATCTAACAAGTTCGATCACACCTATTCTTCACGTATACATATTTTGCAGAAGGGGAAGAAACTATACTTTACGTGAAGCATAATTGCCTTCCTTTAGCTGCTTGAATGCTAAAATATTTTTCTTTTTCGAGAAATGAAGGCTAAAAATACAACTGTCTCAGCAAAAGTTGTGAAAAGAGATCTTATCCAATGTTATCTTCTCCCTGCAACTTATGTTTCCACTTCGAGGGTTGCTTCTGCAAAGATAGGGCTGCTCAGGTGGTGCAGGAAGATTGGGAGATCCAATGCATGTTGTGCAACAATCACATCTTCTTCAGACAATTTTAAAGCTTCTAATATATATTCCTGCAAGGAAAAAAGTTACTGACCATACTCGCTGGCTTATACTAGATCTGGTAAGTAAATTAGTAGTAGAGTTAAAACAGGCAATGGGAAACAACTAGGAGTGGCATGACAAAGTATCAAGTGGAAGAAATTGTTTAAAATGACACTGACATATGGAATGAAAATCACAGAGAGCTCCACAAAAATTTCTCAATTGTCACACACAAGAGGGCCGAAGAAAGGGAAAGGGGAGACCAAGATGGAGCAGGTAGTGAAAAACATCAAAAGCACCTGCTTCTTGACTACACAATTATGTTGCTAATCCCAAATTGATGAGAACAAGGCTTGTTAAATTTATGTTTACATTTAGGCCTTGTTTGGGACAGCATCATTAGCTCTCAGTGAAATTTCAACAGCTATAGCCAACAATAACTTTGGCAACACTGCTCCTCTCAAAATATTTCCTATTGCTTTAGTACCTCATTTCGCAGCTTCCGGATGTATCCAACAAATAGCAAGTGCAATCTCTCTTTTGTGTAGCTGTTGATATGACCGATGAGCCGTAGTTCCTGCAGGAGGAAATATGCCAATCAAGACAAGGCAACTAACAGTTTTGATATCCCATTTGGGAGAAAAACTTGTCTTCTGATATTTTTTGACGTAGCAATTTTAGAGGCCACTGTGGCCATGTGTCACCAAACTGAGATTTATAACTAGAAATCCAGTGCTTGTGCACTAAGTTGACTCTCAAAAACAAACAACATAGAAAGTTGCAATGACAAACTTGAGCAGATATATGAAAGGACGGGAAGAGTAAATCTTGATAAAGGTATCCTTAAGTCACTCAAGATTCAAAAAACTCAAGCTTAACAGAAATCCCTGAATGTCAGACTCAGGTCTCTGTTCGTGGAAAAAGGTTTGACAATAACCATTGTTTGCTTCTTGGAAAGGAGAAGTGCCATTTATATGTTGAAAGTTTTGCAGTCATCGTTTAAGGAAAACACATGCAGTTCATAAAAGGTAACTAGTTGATTTTTCTTCATGACATAACAAGAAATTGTTATATGGAATTTATCCATTAAAGCAAACTTTTTGTCTTAAACCAGAATATACAATCCAACCATTGACAACTGATCTGCAAGCAATTGTAAGATACTCACAGTTACTCTTTTAGCAATGCCCATGGAAAGGTCCCATCCAGTGCTCACCACAACCTTAAAGATTCCATGAGTTTCAATTTTGGCCCAGCCAAAGAAGACCCCCCATACTTGATCAGGAACAAATTCAAATGAAGCATTATCTGTTTGTTTACAGGATAAAAGTTCCAAGTGCAAATTCAGAACAAGAAATAACATAGCATGGATTATTACAGCGATTGATACTATAATACCCCAATAGATGGATGATCAGATGAAATGTTAAATCAAGAATTTTACTGACCTGCATTTATTTTAGCAACAGCAAAGCCATCATGAGGAAATACCTCGCCTATCAGACCTCTAGCATACAATGGTTCGATTGGCAATGCATTTTGAACCCCTGCACCGTAACATCATGCCTTGACAATAGAACATAATGACAGGGAAATATATAATGAGAATGGAATAGAATTGTACAATCTTCAAATGCTGGAAGGCCCCATAACTCAGGCTGAAACTCTAAAAGTGAATGCAGCACACAATTTGCAATTGAATAACGTTCATCTTGACATTGCAGAGATGGAACAGCCACTACCTTAGCTCCAGAAGCCTTTGCAGCTCTGACACCAACCCTATATGAAGAAATGGCAATTTAGTTAAAAGAAATAGATGCTGGCATGAATGATATGGGGAAAGTAAGGACATAGTTAACAGCTCAATTCCTGTTAAGTCAAGGTGGTATTGCAAGGGAAGATGGAGGGAAAAAAGAGGGGAAAAAATATTACTGTGAATAGCCAGTCCAACTTTAACCTAGCAGTGCCTAGCATGCTAGCCTGATAAATATTACAGATCAGCTTTTATGAATGATCGATCACCTTGCAGCTTTTATCAGTGTGACTTGCAGTTTGCTTAATTAAACATCAGCCATGCAACCACATGCTATATCAGTTTTCCAAGTGAACCTGTGCCACCTTTAACCATTTGCATTCGCCACAAAAAAGGACTGCAACCTATTTTTGCTTCTCATGGCATATGTTGTGTTTTTTAGCTTTCTGCCGAATTATATTGCCTCCATAAACTACATTAATTTTCAACACGTAGAATGTTATCTATAAGTTTTTGAGGCTGCAGAATAATTCAAGCAACATGCCAGAAATCCACTAAAAATATTCCTTTTTTATTTTGGTGAAGATCACATTTCGTTAAGCAATTTTAAAGTTTAACTTTCTAGAAAAAATATTTACAATGCCCCAACTATGTCTAATATTTTTCCTTGTTAAATACTTCTTGCGAATAAGCAAACGCCCTTACTAACTACTACATATATATCAGCAATATCAGGTTATGAAATAATGACATCTAAAACCAAACTGTTATTGCAAGCTCGTCTTGACTATGTCCAAAATATTCATATTATTTAAGAGAGTAACTTTCATTGGTAAGTAATGGTGTCTAGACTCTGAAAATATCAAATGAAGCATCACATTCTATTAATCAATTATTCATGCTATTACTAAAATATTATCCAATAAGTATGTATAAAATGTAATCACAAAAAAATTCCAAAACCCAACTAATAAACATTCAGTTCTACTCACAGCGAATCCTCAATCACTAGACAGGCTGATGAATCTATGCCAAGTCGTCTTGCTGCCTCTAGGAATCTGAGAAAAGATGTAGGACAGCATCAGTGAAAGTTTTAATGCAAGGTGAGCCTAATGTAAAAATAATTCAAGCCAAGCAATCAAGTTATTGTTATATCAACACACTCACATGTCAGGAGAAGGTTTTCCTTGTTTAACATCATCTCCACCAAGAATGACAGAAAAGAATTCCTTCCAATCTGCATCAATGTTTCTCAGAGCAAATAAAACTACACATATACAAACTGTAAGCTAATGCATCACATAAAAAATTGCACGTCTAGATGTCATTTTCCCCTGAGCTATCCATAGCATGTTGACATAAAACAGCATGCTGTTATGATAACTAAAATATAAATAAGCTGCATTTTTTTTGTGACATTTTCACAAGAAGGAAAAATTTAGGTTGTGCAGAATTTATGCAAATTATACGGATTTACTTATCACCATGCCACAGCCATAGAAACATGTTGAAGGTGGTAAAGCTGGAGACAAGAACGTGTTGTTCATCTGCTTATTAATTCATGAATTGATGACTCTCCCAGCAAATGTGATCATACTCTACCCACATGCTTACTTAGCGTCATAGAAAGATTAAAAGGAAAATAGCACATGTTCAGCAAAATAAACCAGAAAGAACTTCCAAAGCCTCTGTTTCATAACCTGTCATGATAAATTTTGCAATTTTCTCTTCAAAAGCGCATGTGTTGAACTTTATCCATCAAGAAAATTTTGCACCAAAAAGACGTTAACACCAACTTTGCACAGAGTTCTTTAATGCAAAAACTTTAGTGCTACAATTTCATCGTAATTTGTATGTACTATGGATTGTGTTACCCAATTGACATATAAAATCAAAACTAGGCACGTTATCTCTATTACCCACAATTCTGGCCAGGCTCATTTATGTATGCTAAAGGAGCAGGCAAGGCCAAGTAAATCCAAAATTTTCAATAAAGTAAGATTGAATATTACATTAAAATCAAGGTAATAAAGAAAAATTTTATTTTTTTATAAAATATTATTTTAAGCTGAGGAAAAAGAAAAAAAAAATATTTATATAGCTAAGAAAATTGGAATTAAAGCTTTGTTGTTATTATTATAGTTAGCCGGATCATGTGGCT
Source organism: Calamus simplicifolius (assembly GCA_900491605.1). Taxonomy (NCBI): domain Eukaryota; kingdom Viridiplantae; phylum Streptophyta; class Magnoliopsida; order Arecales; family Arecaceae; genus Calamus; species Calamus simplicifolius. The sequence continues at coordinate 664,827 of UESW01004552.1, read as the reverse complement.
CTAAAAAAATGTCAAATTATCACACGATAAATATAATGTAGAATCGAACAGATTCAAAATGCAACGATTTAACATTTTATTTTAAGAGAGGAAAAAAAAAAAAAAAGCCTCACTTTTCCTGATACATAGGCATGATCGCCTCGGTGAACTCATCGGCAGTCAGCGGGAGGTCATAATCCTTCACAATGGCAGCCGCCGACTCCTTTTGCATCTGCCCCAGCCTCTTCTCCTCCTTCCCCGCATCCGGGACCTTCCCATACTTGGCCAGGAAATCCTTCAGAACATTCTTCGTCGCTCTTTCTACACGGAAGAAAAATTGCATAGAAATCCCGTAATCGAAACGGAAAGAGGACGATACAAGAAAATCAGATACCAGAGTCCAAAAGGGTGCCGTCCAAATCCAAAATGACGGCCAAGGTGCGATCTTTCTCCATCGAGAGAGCGGAGAAGAAGGGAAGAGGAAGGAGATGGGCGGTGGCGAAGAAGAGGAGGCAGTGGCGGGTATTTAACAAGCACTGGATGGAGGCATGGATGGAGAAAAGAAGAAGCAACTGGGAATCGAATCGGAGAGGAGAAGGAATAGAGAGAGAGAGAGAGAGAGTCGTGGGGGAATCAGAGCCCATGACATGAGGAATGGAATGTTAAGGGGACTGGAGGCGCATGTCTCTTTCCCTTTTTGCGCTCCTCCTTCCCGATTTAGACGTGGATTCCGTCTTCTTGGCCTCGCAACCGCAACAAACTGCGATATTTCCAGCCTTCCAACGAGAGCAAGAGCGAGAACTCGTGCGCACCGTTTCAAATATCCATAACATATATATGAACGTTATTTGATATTATTTTTAGAAATTTGGGATGTTTGATTAATTTATTATTATTATTATTATTATTTTAATACAAACGGTACGGGTGACCGGACTACTCTAGTCTCGGTAGTTGATTAAATTGTTTGAAACGTCTCGGTAGTTGAGTTTTTCTTTCGTTTTTTCTTTTTTTTGGTACCAACGGTGACGGTAGCATCCCTTGGATATGCTTATCGAGGGAGGTGGAATCACCGAATGGGAACTCTAGATATTCCTTGCCTTTTTGGAACAGTTATTATGCTAATGTTCTTGGGATCTTAGCATTGTTCCGCTGGGCGGTGAGGCTCAAGTGGCATGGTGGTTTGATTTGAGGCCCAGTGGATGGCATTTCACTCAAGAAACTGTGTGTGCTGTGATGTGGTTGAAGTGAAGAGGATGAATCCATTTTTGGCGAGGACATGCACAAATTCAGCCGCTGATTGCGACCTCGGCTAATTGACCACGCAATCTTAAGCTAACTTTTATTTTCAAGAATATTTTTTATTTTTTTACTTTTATAATTTTTTTAAAATAAAATTTTAATTATTTTTTATTTTCATTGCAAGTGATGTTTGTTAAATAAAATGTCATTCACTCTCATATTTTTTTTAGTTCTTTGCTCTTTAGTTTTTTTATTTAATAAAAATATTTTAATAATATTTTTAGATTTTTATTATTTAAGATTTTTATTTTTTAATTCCATCAAGCCGATCCTAAGCCCGAGTAAAAGAGAAGGGTTGCGTTAGATAGTTGATGGCCAACGTAAAACTTCGTTAGACTCTTAAAACATATGAATTGTTGACTTTTGAGCCGTTTGAAAAGTCTTAAAATAATAAAAAAAAAACTTTAAAGAACCCACACGAGCATTAGCATTGGAAAAATGTGACAGCGAGCATTTACGAAACACTCATCAGCAAGCGTTTGATGCGTTAATTCCGTGAATGCTCGAGCGTTCGCTCAAGCATTCCGCAAACTTTGCGTGACTAACATTCTGGGTCACAAGGAAGAACGACCATATATATATATATATATATATATATATATATATATATAGGGAATAGAAAAAGAGAGATAAAAGGATTCAAATTCAAAAAATTATCTTATTATTTTAGATCCTGCTTTTGCAAGAGCTTGAGTTTGTGCCTCAACAAGCTACTAGTGAAAGGTTTATTTAATTATTTTTATTATTATATTTATATTATTTACTTTGGGCACTTAAGGTTTCATTGGGTTTGCACCTCCACCCGATCGTGCTCGTGGTAGGAGGATCGGATCGAGCCGGGTACCTTAGGGACAAATTGTATACAACCGCACGAGGGGGAAAAAACTTATCCTTAGGACAGTGTCTAACACACCTCGACCAGTTAGATTCTTTTTATATTTAGTTTATATTTTGAATTTAAATTTTTAGATTAATTTTCTAGACTTTTCTAGAATTTTTTAGAAAAGGATTTTTACAAAAAATAAAATAATTTTCTAACAGCTAAGGACAAGTTTTCCTATCATTAAAAATTGCTAGATTTTATTAGAAGTATTTAAAAAAAAATCTTACTTTTGAATATGTGCAGAAGCCTTAGAATTTATTTAAAAAAAAAGTATTTTAAATTTAAAATTTAAAATTCAAAATCCTTAATTAACTCAACCCAACCTTCTTGTGATTGGTGGCTTGATTCAGGAGCTAATGTTCATGTTTGTTTTGATCGCTCCTGTTCTCCATTTTTCAGGAATCAAGTGGAGGAGGTGTAACACTTGGGAATAATTCTTCAGCACAAGTGCTTGGGAAAGGTCAAGTGGATCTAAAGATGACATCTGGGAAGATCCTAATCCTTCATGAAGTGTTGTTCGTCCCTAGTGTTAGAAGAAATTTGATTAGTGGATCTTTTCTTATATCTAGAGGATATAAAATTGTTCTAGAGTCAAATAAAGTTGTAATCACTCGTAATAATGAGTTTGTTGGTAAAGGCTTTGTTTGTGAAGGTCTTTTTAAATTAAATGTATCCTCTAAGTTATCTAATAAAAGTCCTCTTCTTTTTAATGTTGAATCTTCAAATGTTTGGCATAGTAGACTTGGTCATGTGAATTTTGATCGTATTCATTACATGATAAATCTTAATCTTATTCCTAAAGTTCATATTGATAGAAAGTTCAAATGTGAGATTTGTATTCAAGCCAAGATGCCAAGAAAACCTTTTAAATCAGTAAATAGGAGTTCAACACTTCTTGAATTAGTCCATAGCGATGTATGTGACTCTACCAAGTTTCCTACACGGGGGAAGTCGTTACTTTGTAACATTCATTGATGACTTTTCTCGATATTGTTATATATATTTGATAAGATCTAAGGATGAAGTATTAGATAAGTTTAAGATTTATAAGGTAGAAGCTGTGACCCAAACTAAAAAAAAAGCTTAAAAAATTTAGGTCAGACCGCGGTGGTGAATATACCTCAAATGAAATGACTCTATTTTATCAAGAATATGGGGTTATTCATGACCATACTCTCTCAGTCCAATGGTGTAGCTGAACGAAAAAATCGTACATTAATGGATATGGTTAACTCAATGTTAATAAGTTCAGGCATACCCGAGAACTTGGGGGGAAGCTCTTTGAGCTGCCTATTATATTTTAAATAGGATACCCTTTAAGGATAGTCCTAAAACACCTTTTGAGCTTTGAAAAGGTAGAACACCCAGGCTAGATTATCTTAAAATGTGGGGATGTTTAGCTAAGGTAGGAATACTTGAACCCAAGAGAAGAAAAATAGGACCTAAAACCATAGATGCTATCTTTATAGGTTATTCCTTAGATAGCAGTACAAATAGGTTCCTAGTGATAAACTCTGATATAAGTGGCATTTCAAATAATACTATTATCGAATCAAGAGATGCTATTTATTTTGAAAATATTTTTCCTTTCAAGAACCAAGTACCAAATCAACTCTCTTCTAATCCTTTCTTGGTTCATGATTCTTTTAAAGCTGGTCCTCTAATGAGTCAAAGAAAAGAAAAAGATCTAATCCTGAAGGTGAACTTTCTGAACTTAGGAAAAGTTCAAGGATAAGGAAAGAAAAAGACCTTGGTGAATGTTTCTTTACTTTCTAGTCGAAGGCGAACCTTCTTCTTTTTCAGAGGCGATGTCTTCTCTGCTCCTTTTTGGAAGGAAGCTATTCTTTCTGAATTTAATTCAATCTTACAAAATGAAACTTGGATCTTATCTGATTTACCCCTGGAAGCAAACCTTTAGGGTGTAAGTGGGTATTTAAGAAGAAATTTAGACCTGATGTTTAATAGAAAAGTATAAGGCTAGATTAGTAGCCAAAGGATATAACCAAAAGAAAGGGTTAGATTTCTTTGATACTATTCTCCTGTAGCTAGAATAACAACCCTTAGATCACTTTTTGCTATTGCTTCCATTCATAAGTTAATCATTCATCAAATGGATGTGAAGACTGCGTTCCTTAATGAAGATCTTGAGGAGGAGATCTATATGGAACAGCCTAAAGGTTTTATTGTAAAGGGACAAGAAGACAAGGTTTGTAAACTTATCAAGTCCCTTTATGGTCTTAAACAGGCTCCTAAACAATGGTATGAGAAATTTGATCAAATTATTCTATCTTTTGGATTTCAAATCAATAATCATGATAAGTGTGTCTATTCTAAGATTATTGACAATGATTGTGTAATCCTTTGCTTATATGTCGATGATATTTTAATTTTTGGAACATCTCTTGAAATTATTTCAAGTGTTAAATCTTTCCTCTCTTCTAAGTTTGATATGAAAGATTTAGGTGAAGCAGATGTAATCCTAGGGATGAAGCTTATCAAATCAGGGATAGCTCTCTCTCTTTCTCATTCTATAGAAAAAATGATCAAGAAGTTTGGTTATTCCAATCTTAAATCAATATCCACTCCTTTTGATCCTAGCTTTTACCTAAAGAAAAATTTAGGTGGCCCAATTAATCAATTAAGGTATTCTCAAATTATAGGATCTCTCTTGTATGTAGCAAATAGGACAAGACCTGATATTGCCTATGCTATAGGAAGGCTTAGTATATATAATCAAAATCCTGATCAATCTCATTGGGTAGCCTTAGAAAAAGTATTCTGATATTTAAAGGAACACTTAATCTCTCTTTGATGTTCACTGAATACCCTGAGGTGGTTGAGGGTTACAATGATGCTAATTGGGTCACTGATTCTCATGATTTAAAATTATGATTTAAAATCAACAACCGGATATCTCTTTCTTCTTGGTGGTGCTGCTATTGCCTGGAGATCAACTAGGCGAACTATCATTTCTAGAAGCACTATGGAGGCCGAGTTGATAGCTCTGGATACCACCTGTAATGAGGCAGAGTGGATAAAAAATCTAATATCAGAGCTACCTTTGGTACCTAAGCCAGTTCCAGCTATATCAATCCGTTGTGATAATAAGGCTATAATCGAACTGACTAATCAAAAGAGTACTAATAAAAAGATGAATCGCCATATACGGCTTCGTCATAAGTCTATAAGACAACATAAGAAAAATGATGTTATCTCTTTGGAATTTGTCAAATCTGAGAAGAATTTGGCAGATCTATTAACCAAGGGATTATCTAGGAGTGGAGTCCTAAATTCATCGAGGGGATGGGGCTTAAGCCCATTATTTGGTCACCAGTAGTGGATACCCAACCTCTGTGATTGGAGATCCCATGAATGAGGTTCAATGTGGTAGAAACAAACTGATTGAGTGATCGTGTTAGAGCACAAATTTTGAAAAAAAATTTCAACCCATCCCTATGATGAGTGCTCTTATAAAGTGACAAAGTAAATTTGTGTAAGGTTAAGTGATTCTCTTAATGGATCCGAGGTGGGTTATCGCAGGGTATTAGTCATAAATACCTTTGGAGGATTCACCTATATGAGAATTGTCATATTACGCCGTGACTAAAGGTTTGGGCTAACCTTAAGAAATTCTCATGAAAAATCAAGGTACTAAGCACAAGGCCTTTAATATGCACTGACCGTTTAAACCCAATTGATCCATACTGTGTGTGTAATTAGTAGAAGTCTGAGTCAAGGGCCTAGTTCAAGGTCTAATCCACTATGGTTCCTTCAGATGTATACAATCAACACTAAGTGAGGTTCAAGTTCATAGGACACCTCACCCATTGCGCAGTACAAGAAGCCCTAAAATTTTTTATTATATTAATTTTATTTTTATTTCTTTTATTTTATTTTATTTTTAATTTAAAACTTTTGTAGGGGATTGTTGACTTTTGAGCCTTTTGAAAAGTCTTAAAATAAAAAAAAACTTTAAATGCTCGCGTGGGACGTTGAAAAATGCCAGCGAGCGTTCGATACGTTAATTCAACAAACACTCGAGCGTTCGCTTGGCAAACTTTGCGTGACCAACGTTCTGGAAGGAACGGTCACAAGGAAAAATGGTCAAATTTATATATATATATGTGTGTGTGTATAGGGAATAGAAAAAGAGATAGAAGGATTCAAATCCAAAAAAATTTATCTTATTATTTTAGATCCTGCTATTGCAAGAGCTTGGAGTCTATGTCTCAACAAGCTACTGATGAAAGGTTTATTTAATTATTTTTATTATTATATTTATATTATTTACTTTGAGCATTTGAAGGTTTCATTGGGTTTGCACCTCCACCCGATCGTGCTCGTGGTAGGAGGATCGAATCGAGCTGGATCGTTGTACCTTAGAAAAAATCTCCTACAACCCGCACGAGGGAGCAAAAACTTATCTTTAGGGTAGTGTCTAACATGCCTCGACCAGCTAGATTCTTTTTATATTTAGTTTATATTTTGAATTTAAATTTTTAGATTAATTTTCTAACATTTTCTAGAAAGGATTTTTTACAAAAAAATAAAATAATTTTCTAACATGAATCTAGTAAATCAAACTATGCGAAGGGATAGGACATCCCCATTAGACTTGATCATGAATAGAGATCCTGAATAGAGCAGAGTGGAGGAAGCAGATTCATGTAGTATGTAGTTGGAAAAAGTCTTAGATGAGTTGAGTTGAGAGTTATGTTTTTAAAAAAATATTTTTAATTTTAAAAATATGTTTTTATAATTTTCTATTTTTAAAAATGAAAAATAAAAATTCTTAAAATCTTAATACTCTCTGAATGTTTTAAGTAGTTAAAAAATTATTAAACCTATAAATAAAGAAACGTAACTCTTAGGACAAGCTTCAAACTAGGGGTGTAATCGAACCGAGTCGAGTCGATACATTGCCAAACTCGAGCTCGACTTGACTCTAAATTTTGAAGCTCGAAACTCGACTCGAGCTCGATCAAGTTTTTTATTTCGAGCTCGAGATCAAGCTCGATAAAATACTCGATGTACTCGAGCTCGACTCGACTCGGCTCGAATTTCTGTATAAAAATTAAAAAAAATTATATTAAAATAAAATATTTTTTTAACTAAAAATTCAAAGGAGCTCTCACTGTTAGAGATAAGAAAAGATTATCATTATCTTTATGAAGATAGGGCTTAATGGAGATAGGGCTTACCCGTTACCGCTTAGAGATGAGCTCTATCCTCTTGCTATTCATAGGATGAGAGTCACATCGGGTTTTGGGGACACGGAGGGAAGGATGATGTCACGAGAGTCACACCGCGGAGGGAAGATGGGTTTTGAGAACACGGAGGGAGGGACGAGAGTCACGCACTCACGCGCAAAGAAAGATGGATTTTGGGAAGAAGGCAACGAAGGAACGGTGGGCGACTGTGCATCAATCACAACCCTTTTTTACTCCGTGATGATTCTGGTGAATCTAGTGATTAAATGTTCTTGCGGATTAATATTAATATAGTGATCTCATCGATAACTCATCAAAGATGGAATAAATTAATAACTCTATGCGAGTTTTGACTGGGTTATTGTAGCAGGAGCAGGTTAGCAAAAGAGGACTCACGAGTGACTGTTGGTTTTCCTAATTTTCTCGTTGAGACGCGGTTTGTTTTTACTTTTTCTAATTTCATCTTAAAGCCCCACTGAACCGCTGATCGCCTGATCTAATCAGATAAATTTTTATATTTTAAAAAAAGATACGTTAGTTCGATCAAGCTCGCGAGCTTTTCGAGCCGAGATTTTAATACTCAAACTCGGCTCGATAATTTACCCGAGTAACTCGAGCTCGAGCTCGACTCGATAAGCAACGAGTCGATTTCAAGTATTTTTTGAGTCGATCTCAAGCTACTCGCGAGTTGTCTCGACTCAGTTACACCCCTACTTCAAACCCACTAAATGAAATATGAGAAATATAATTTATTTTTAAATTCTTTATAATTCATTTGCTATAGTAAGTCCTAAACTTAATATTTCAGTATAATGATTATATAACCATCTTACATTCACTATATGTAACATAAAGAATAATATTTGAAGCCAAATCACTCTATGAGTTTTTGAAATGAATTGGGGCTCAAATTTTTATAATTCTATATAATAACCATAAAACTAATTTTGATCATTATGCAGAAAATCAACAAAAATAATGAATTATCTCCCTTTTGGGTAGTTCAATTCTAGGCCAAGTTTCATATTTTCACATGCTAACCATAGAACTGCTCTATAATCTTGATATTAAATATAAGAATTTAAATATAATAAGATGTCACTTTATGGTTGATTGGTTTCATTCTAACTCAAATTTACATTTTTGAAGGAAGACCATGGAATTATTTTATGTTTATCACGTGAGAAACTGGATATAAGATTTAATGACAAGTTTACTATAATTCATTGATTGTAATTATATCTATTTTACACTTACTGCACTAGATATACTAAATAGAGCTTTTATAATGTCAAATCTAATTATAGTGTTATTATTCATAAAAAGTTTAAATTCCATATTTTTATATGATCATAAAAACTATTCCATGAATATTTTATTAAATATAAAAAATTTATTCAACATTAATCTTTTGCATTTCATTACTTGTAATTCAATTCAATTGGGGATGATTATAAAATTAATCATCATGATCATGATATGAAATGGAGGATCATGGACCAAGTCAACCACACTAGATAGTTTCCATGACGAGAGAGAGCTTGGATTCAATATTATTATTATTATTATATATCAACTAACGTGTTGTACGCCAAAGATATTAAGCTGACCTAAGATTCATTGAGTTGAGTTAGTTTTGGATGGTGTTTTGACTACATCCAAGGTTAATAAGGCTAAGCTTATGTCTAAAAAGTTCAAATAATTTCAGGCTAATCGTAGGTTGATTTTAATCCGGATTCTCCGACGGAACTCATTTTTGGTCAGCCAGGTGTGGAGCTCGATCAGCGGTTCGCTGAAAAGGTTTTCCCGCGAAAACCGTGCCCGCGTCATTTATACGAAGCTAGCTCTTCCCGTCCCCGTTGTATTCTAACATCAAATATCGAATCCTCCTAGAATACTGCCATCCGTAGATATGTATTTCTTGCTACCTGCTATAGAGATGTCGAACGCCTGAGCGGATTCGAAGATTTCACTTTCCAATTCGGCTCCCTTCGGAGGACTGCCATTCACGGTCGCCCTCCAATTCGTTTCCATGCAGAAATGAGCATCCGAAGCGAAACGAGGAAAGAGAGAAACACGAGAAAAATCGTAACCCTAATCCCCGCAAAATACAATGGCTCCCCTCCTCGATCCCAAGTTGGGAACCCCATTGCTAAACTAAAACCCATCTGCCCTCCATTCTCTCCACCATGGCCATCGCCGCCGGCCCCTCGACCCCTTTCCCCCCCTCTCTCTCCCTCTCCCGAAAGCCCTCGCCTTTGATCCCTTCCGCCACCGTCTCCGCCTCGCTGGCCCACCTCGAGACCACTTCCTTGGCAATCGACCACAAGCTCGTCGTCTCCGGCGGCAGCCAGCTCTCCGGCCACGTCCACATCAGCGGCTCCAAGAACTCCGCCCTAGCCATCCTCGCTGGAGCCTCTGCTGCGCCGCCGGGCCCGCGGTGGTCCGCGGCGTGCCGGATCTGTCCGACACCCGAACCATGGCCGCGGTGCTCCGGTCTGTGGGGGCGCGGGTGGAGAAAGCGGGCAGCGGGGAGGTGGTGGTGGACGCGAGCGGTATTAGCTCCGTCGAGCCGTCGCCGGACGATGTGGGGAGGATCCGGGCAGGATTCTTCGTACTGGGTCCGCTGGTGGCAAGGTTCGGGGAGGCCGAGGTTGCGCTACCGGGAGGGTGCAAGATTGGGGCGCGGCCCATTGATCTCTACCTCCAGGGCCTCTCGGCTCTTGGGGCTGTTGCTGAATTGAGTTGAGTGTATGCTGGAACTCTGTTAATTTGTTTGAATTGAAATTGTTTCAAAGTTATGAATTTTATAGCTTATATTTTCAGTTGCGAAAATTCCATAATGGTTTTTGAATTGAATAAAAGAGGAACTGAACAATGAGCAATTGTTCCGTTCTAAGACACAAGCAGGAAGCAGGGTTGGATCATCATATAGCCAGAATTTAGTTAGTGGCAATGAGAAGGGACAAGCTCTCCAGTCGAAATCAAGTCTGGATCACAGGGATTGTGATCCAAGCTAGCCATTGGATATATCTTTCATTCATTTGAATCTAGTGTGTCATTTAATAAATGCAGAAAGAATATTTGGTCATCAGCATGTTTCCAGTTGAAAACATATACATGGATTATTAAACTGGATTGATTTATCAATTATCTCTCAGTTTTATCAATAAAGATCCAGATAGCCCTGTATGAGATATTCAATGTATTGCTCATCGCCTCACAATTTCAAGATGTCCTCCAAATCGTAGTTTTGTAAATATACTTTGAACTTGCTGGATGCTATAACCTATATATTTGGCGCCCCTTAATTCTGAATATATTGGTCCAAGGGACACTTTTGAGCATCTCAAAATATGCACAACTTGATGAAGATAAGACTCTTTTGGTTAAGATATTTGCAAGCGACTTACAAGTTCAGAAAGCAATTGTTTTCAGCTAGTGTTTTCTAAGCCAGTTAAAATTAGCAATAACCAATTAACCATAGCCTCTGGTCTTCCTTCTGTACTCACAATGCTTGTAATGATCCCATAACTTGACTTAGGAACCATTTATAAGCTGCTGAATCCTGGAAGCAAGCACTAACATGTATTTGTGCACGCTTTTTTCACAGGCATGGGAAGGTTCGAGTACAGGCAGCTAATGGCAAATGCCTCGTTGGAGGTCGGTTCCATCTTGATTATCCCAGCGTCGGAGCATCTGAAACCCTCATGATGACAGCATCTATGGCAGAGGGAGTCTCAGTACTTTCTAATGTAGCTCAGGTAAGGTTTTAAGGAATCAAAATTAGATCTGTTGTTATTTTGTCTGATAAAAATATCAGGATGTATGTACCTTCCAATGTGGTTTGATTGCATTGCAGGAGCCAGAAGTGGCTGATCTTGCTCAATTTCTAATTGCCTGTGGGGCCTGTATCAATGGGGTCGGCACAAGCACGCTTGTTATTACTGGCAGAAAGCAGTTGCATGGTGCTGAATTCACTGTTGTACCTGATCGCATTGAAGCTGGTACATTCATGGCTGCTGCAGCCATTACTCGTTCATGTATTTCATTGTCACCTGTCATCCCATATCACTTAACCAGCATGATAGACAAGCTTTCCACGGCTGGTTGCAGAATTACACATAGAGGGCCTGGTATTCTAGAGGTAGGAGTAATTTTTATCTCTGTTATCTTGTTCTCTGTAGAACCCGAAAGTCTAAGAATTTTACCATCTTTAGCAGATTTCCGCTGTGCCTGCAACAACTGGAGGAGATCTTCAAGGTTTTTATCTGAAAACATCACCATTTCCTGGATTTCCTACTGATCTTCAGCCTCAGCTCATGGCCTTGCTTGCAACTTGCAATGGGTCAAGCATTATTGAAGAATCTGTCTTTGAAAACCGTATGCATCACGGTATGCAGAAACATGACTAGTGGGTTATTGTTTATCGGATCTCTTCTTGTTTCATTTGGCTGGACTAACCTATGAAAATGATGTTCAAACTTGCCTTGGTGCCTGAACTTATAGGCTGGACTTCAAGAAAAATCACCATTAAATTTGACATGATATGAAAATAAAACCATGCTTCTTATTAGCTGACCAACCTCAACCGCTGTCTTTCTGCTGATGATAGTGGAAGAGCTGCAGAAACTCGGTGCCAGAATTAAACTTCATGGGAGTACAGCACTAGTTGAAGGAAGAAAAACAAGGAGGTACTTGTTTACTCACAACTAGCATGCGAACATATCCAGGGCGCCATTTTAGATGTCATTTAAATTCTCAATGGGAATGCTTATTTAAATTCTCTTCCTTTCTAGCTTTGCCCTCTCTGGTTGTCCCATTGCTGCAGCTGACTTGAGAGGTGGAGCTGCACTGGTCCTAGCAGGAATGGCAGCTGAAGGGGTCACAGAGGTTGGCGGCGTTGCTCATATTGACAGAGGTTACGAGAATTTTGAGGTGAAACTTCTTTCACTTGGAGCTGAAATTAAAAGAGAGGTGGCCCCAAATAACCTTTTGTGAGTATCATTGCTTAATGCTTATGGTTTTAGCACGCTCTTATCTTCCGCAAAAGGGAGACTCATTGTATTGTTAGATGGGGCCAATGCCCGCATGGCTTCTCTCTTTCCAATTAAATTTTGTGATGTATTATCCTAGAAATAAGAATAAAGCTGCAGGAGTTTGACAGCCGATCATCCATACTGAACTCAACTCAATTCATTTAAGCCTTTTTCTAACTACATAAGGTTGGCTATATGAATCTGCTTCTTTCGTTTATCTATCCTACTTAGTAAATTTATGTTTTAAAAGATTTGACAGCATTTTTCATTGATTGTCAGCTATCAAACACAATCCTTTTCTTTTATTTGAGCTTGGAACTAGCATTAGCGGAGTTTGTGCTCTCATTAAAAAATTGAAGAAACGTAAACCATTATAAAATCATTAGGAAAGTTGATCTTAATAGTTTCAAGAGCTCGCATAACTCGGTGATGGAGACCGAAGGGGGGAATAGGTCAGCCATAGAACAACTCTCTTTCTACTCAGCAGTTGAATCATAGTGCAACAGGAGACGATGCTATGGTCGCAAGACAATTACGATCGGTGAGCCGGATCGGGCTTCATTATTCGAGGGAAGGAAAAGTATATGGATTCAGCTTAATTTAGTTAGTCATTGAACTCCAGTCACTGCTTGGACGAAAGGTGCTGCAAAGTCTACAACAACCACTGAATCTTAGACATGTATGCTAATGCTACCGACCTTAACCATATTAACGCCTGTTGTTGCTGAAATCCATTCTCCGATTCGGGCACGATCGAGCTTCAGATTGGGCTCCCTCCTGGGCGGATCTGCAAAACAGTTCTCACGTGAGTGGCGTTGGGGTGGCCCTCTACGGAAGACCCTCCGACGCTCAAGTCAGCGGAGATCAACAACGAACAAATTTGGAGAGAAGGCTCTCGCTAAAGAATCCCTCTAGGGAGGCCTTTTGGGAGCTTCGAGCAGAGCGTTAATGGCGGAAAGAGGTGAGCAGAGATAGAATGAGAGTAGTGTTGAGAATGCGTCAGGAATGCCTTACCTTAGAGAATCTAAGACTGTGCTATTTATAAGCGATCACCTGATTATTTGAGTGTGTCATAGGAGGTCTGAAAGTTGTTGGGATTTGAGGCTGATTCGAATCAGGCTGTTGTGAGGCCGGTAGGATCCGTATCTGGTTAGTTAGAGGATCGATGGCCAAGAAGGCTATCCGACGCTTTGAGATTCACGATCATATAGGCTCTAGGCCGTTTCTAGTAGTATAGGCATGATTGCCTATGTGGATCCTTGTTCGGTCATCGTGGTTCCGCAGAGGTAGGTGCCTGAATGCTTCGGTCGGGCCAAGGTAGAGAGAACGACCTGATTCGCCGAAGTATGGAAAGGCTCGGTTTGCCGAGATATGACAAAGGAGTAAGCTGGGCATAAGGACGGTTTGATTCCGCATAGGTGTTGATATCGCTCGGGCAGGCCGAGTTATGGACCTCTCGGGCTTGGGCCGAGAGATATGGATCGCTCGGACTAGGACCGAGACATATGGATCGCTCGGCCTAGGACCGAGACATAGGGATCGCTCGGACTGAGGCCGAGAGATAGGGATCGCTCGGACTAGGACCGAGACATAGAGATCGCTCGGGCTGGGGCCGAGAGATAGGGATAGCTTGGGCTGGGGCCGAGAGATAGGGATCGCTCGGACTGGGGCCGAGAGATAGGTATAGCTCGGCTAGTGAGGCATAGAGATCGCTCGGGCTGGGGCCGAGAGATAGGGATAGCTCGGGCTAGAGCCGAGAGATAGGGATCGCTCGGGCTGGGGCCGAGAGATAGGAATAGCTCAGCTAGTGAGTCATAGAGATGTAATCCGTACCCAGAGAATCCTTGGTGTGCCGAGGGACTAAGGTGCCTCGATCCACCGATGTATAATGGTTGGTTCATTTCTTGCGGGCACCGCGCAGCGAGTGGGAGTCAGGGTTGATCCTAATCCCTTGCACGGTTATCAATGCAATGACGATTTTATCCCTCAACACATGTCCTCCACTTCCTAGTTCGAAGCGTAGGGAGTATAGCCCCAGGTGGCATGATCCGGATGGAGTGATCTAGATTTGATAGCCTGCGTGATGATGCCCTAATTAATGTCGCGCGGCCGCCCTGCCCTTACGGGACAGATCCGTCGTTTCTTAGGAACAACGGTCGGGGAAGCCCCACGTAGCAAAACCCGATTTTCACGGCGCCTATGATGGCGGTTCCTTATACCTTGGTTGAGACGCATTATCTTCCTTGTGAAGTGGTTTCTTTTGGGGGAAAGCAAAGTCGAAGCAGTGTCATTCCTGTTTGCAGCGCTTTCTCGTTTCTTCTTGGAGAATTTCGTTCCCCTGCTTCTTCTGTAACCCCATTCGGTGTCCCTTTTGACCTAGCAGCATGGTGAGTCCCAGCGACATGGTTTCAGAGATTGTTGCGAGGACTTGGGGAGAATACACCAGAAGTATGGTGTTCCTTCGGATGTCCCTTTGCGATTGTCGGAACCCGAGCACAGGGTCTCGCAGGAACTGGAGCATAAGATTTTTCTTTATGAAGATAGCCTGAAGGCAGGCCTCTGGTTTTCCCTTCACCCCTAGTGCAGGAGATTATGAGGTTTTACAACATTTGCCCAACAATGGTGGCTCCTAATAGTTGGCGCAGTATCATCGGGTTTATCTCGATGTGTAGCCAGGTTCAGGTAACATCAACTCTTCCCCTGTTCCGTGCCTGTTACTATCTGATATCTGGGAGGAACTTGGAGTGGTCCTATATCGGACCTCGGAGATCGTTCAAGACGATAACAGATAAGCCGTCGTCCATAAAGGAGTGGAAGGTCCGATTTTTTCATTGCCGAGGGGAACATCGGCTCCAACTTTCTGCGGGGATGGAAAAACTTTGTCAGAGACATGGAAGCGCATCCAGCTCTATTCGAACAGGAGGAGGATCTAGAGGTCCTTCGTGACGGTCGAGTGTTTTCGGCTAATGACTTACTGTCGGAGGAGGCTCTTTTCGCCGCCGGGCTTAGCCCCATCGACACACAAGGTAAGTCCTCTCCTTTTTTTCCTTTCTATTGATTTCATTCGAGCAAGTATATCTCGGTTTGATCGTTCGCCCACTGTGCTTGCAGCCAAGAGATCTGCGCTGGCGGACTGTATAAAGGAGTTGGGAAAATGCCCAAGAGAGACCGGTAGTGGGGAAAGACGCAAGTCTGAGAAGAAGGTTCGCCTTTTCGAAGAACACTCGCCGGAGGCCGAACGAGTCAAGGTTAGCCCGCGCTCCTTGTCACCGAAAAAAGAGAAGGTGGGAGTGCCGGCAGTGAGAGAGGGATTTTCTCAGTTGGGGAAAGAAGTGATAGCCGCGACAGAGGAGCAAAGAGCAGAGGAGGACTCAGGGAGGATCGCTGAGATCCCTTGTCCTTCGGTGGTGGAGATAGTGGACAACTCGGACGAGGCTCCGTTGGCTTGTCCGGCAATCCCCTCTTCTGAAGATGAGTTGTTGTCAGGTTCAGCGGAGGTCGGTATCCCGAGGGTTCCCTTCCCGAGCGATAAGATGTCTCTAGCTTCGGCAGGAGAAATGGAGGGGGCGATTGCAGTCGCCGAGGCTCAGGATGAGCCTACCGTCAAAGGGCCTCCTTCGGAGGGATTAGGAGCGGTGATGTTGGGCCGACAGTGGCGGAGGCTCGAGAGGAGTCTCCTGCTGGAGAGCTTCCTCCTGAAGAGGTTGGAGGAGTCGGTGAGAGGATCAAGGCTTCAGTGGAGCCCGTGGGGGAGGAGCAGATGCTGGTGATCGAAGAAGAACCCTTGGACGAGGGGGGAGGACAAGATAAGAATCTTCCAACCGAAGCTTCTCCCACTGAGGCTTTGGGGATATTGGCACCTGGGCTAAGCTGAGGTATCCGAGGAATCCTAGGCCAGAATTTTGCTGAAGGAGGCCAGGCGGTTGAAGGCTTCTCAACCTGAGGTGGTCCGAACTAGTCCTTTGGATGTGCAGCCCGGTAGTTTGGACCCGGCCATCGAGGCGGCGTTCGCTGCCCTGATGAGGTCAGCGTTGTACCCGAGTGTGGGTCCCTTGGCGAATGAGTTCACGGACTTAGATCTCATCGACACCGCATTTGGTCAGCGGAATGTAGCGAAGGATGTCCACCTCCTCCCTGAAATCAACAACCCCGCCCTTATGGAGCTCGCTAGGTCTTACGCCTCCTGGGTGAGTTGCTGTTTCAGAGTAATGGGTGCGGTTGACTTGATTGTGCTTTCTTACTTATGTTTTGTTTCACAGAGCGCTTTGATCACCAGGGCGCTATGCTGGCACTTGAACCTGGCAACAGGGGCTAGTATCCAGGCCAAGAGAGTCAGCGCCGAGCTTCGGTTGCGAGCGGAGGCGTCTAATAAACTCGAACGAGTTCTGGACATCGCCAACGAGAACTTGGTGAAGGCGAGGGGATTGCATCAGGCTGCCCTCGACGAAGCGTCCAGGCTGAGGCTCGAAGTTAGGGAGCTACGTGGGCTCCAAACGAGGTATGACGAAGCATGCTCGGAGCTATTGCGGATCAGATCTATGCATGATGGAGAAATGGAAACTGTTAAGAAATAGTTTGATAAGAGTCGGGACAGGCTAAGGAAAGATGTTGCCGAAGAGAGGAGTTGCCTGAATAGAATGCTCAGCGAGACGGAGGAGAAGATCCGGCAGCTACAACATTGCGTTATTGCCAAGGATGGTAGGATCAAATGGCATCGGGATAAAATAGCCAAGCTCGACGATGAGCTTTCCCAGTCCAGGGAAGAAGCTAACAATAGGCAGTCGAGAATCAATGACCTCAAGGATAGGATCGAGCAGGTCAAGGCCGATAAGCTGAGGGCCTTCGGCGAGGTCGAGGAATTGACCGAGAGAATAGCCCAACAGGAGGGGGAGGTACGATATTGTCTCTTTAACTTCCCCTATTTTCTTATTGTAGCACCGACTAATCCTGTGCTTATAGATGGAGAAGGCAAAACTCGAGGGCTAAAGTCAATTAGAGACCCTGCAAGGAGAGCTGGCGTCGAGTCGCCGGAGGAGCTCGGAGCTCGAAGGCCAGGTCGCTGAGACCGAGAAGCAAGTCGCCTCACTTCGAAGTCAGGTCGCTGAGGCTGAAAGGCAACTCACCCTACTTCGGGTCGAACAGGATGCGACCTATGCTGAGGCGTTCTAGCTCGGCGTGGAGGAGGTTCGAGCCAGGATATCTCGGGAGCACCCGGAATGGGACCTCTCTTTCCTTGAGGTGGAGGGTCATGACGTGCGGACCCCTAGGACCGAGTTATCAGCAGAGACCAAATATGAAGAGGTCTCGGATATTGACGTAGATGCCCTCATGGGGGCTGATGCAACTGCAGACTCGGGTGTGGATGGTCGAAAGGGGGAGAGCCATCCGAGCGACGCAGGGGCGCCCAAGGCTCATCGATGCATACATTTTATTATGCCAATATTGAAACCCAAATCTATTCATCTTATTTTCTTTGACTTCTTTATATCAATTTCCTTTTTGCATGGATTTCTTTTTTTTTAATGTAACAATTAGTTGCTAATAAACAACACATTGAAATAATACTTGGAAAACTATGAATTTATGCAGGGCCAAAAGGTTTTGCACGACTTTAATATTGCAAAAGAAGCAAACGGGACTAGAAAGGAAATAATCAAGTCGTTTACTACCATTGCAGATGGTACTTTGGAAATTTACTTCCAATGGCTTGGAAAAGGCACAAATTCCATTCCACATAGAGGTGTATATGGGCCTCTTATATCAGCCATTCAGTAACACAGAGTGAGTCTTTAAAGCTCTCTACTCTCTCTTTTCCTTAAGCATCATTCATAACAATGATCTCTCAATTTCAACATTGCAGATTGCAAGCCTGATACTGGTGAAAGCAAGTTATCTGTAGGAGCTATTTTGGGCATTGTTGCGGCTTCTTGTATTGTAATTGTGCTGATCATAACATTAATATGGTTGTACTTCAGAAGGAAGAGCACTGAAAATGATGGTAAAATAGCTTTTCTATGTTCACTCAAATTATTTAAAGATGATCTATCTTTTTGAAAATACCATGCATTATATACTGAATATCCCAATGGTTGAATATAAAAAAGGAGTCAGGAACTCTTTTAAAGATTTGTGGCCAATTGTTGAATGTATTCTTGTGACATCATCAATTTGCACCGTTATCAGTTGGCATATACGCTAGACATATGATTATGACATCTTGTATGTGTTAGATTTAATAACCATGTTTGCAGCAAATTATAATTTCAGATTAATATCTCATTTTGTGAATTGTAAATCAAGGTTGAAAATGCTTTCTAGTTGATCTTTGCCTTTCATGAAATGTTTTTGAAGGTATTCATTGTTCGGTCATATATTATAAATAATTTTAAAGAAAAATTACAAAATGTATGCATGCAGAGCTCCAAGGGTTAGAGTTGCAGACTGGTTACTTTATTTTTAAACAGATTAAAATGGCCACAAAGAACTTTGATCCTGAAAATAAGATAGGTGAAGGTGGCTTTGGTCTAGTCTACAAGGTATGCACGCAGCATTTTAAAACTAAGTTTTTTATATTATGCTGGTGGCCAAACTCTTATATCTTTTTCTCAGTTTAAGTGATATTTCTATACATAAAATCCTAGATCTCATCCTTAGGAAGGATTTTGATCCTCGTACAATTTGTTGTCACAGGGAGTACTGTCGGATGGTACCATAATTGCTGTGAAGCAGCTTTCTTCCAAGTCTAAACAAGGGAACCATGAATTTGTTAATGAGATAGGCATGATATCTGCCTTGCAACACCCAAATCTTGTTAAGCTTTATGGGTGTTGTATCAAAGGAAATCAATTATTGGAAAACAATAGTCTTGCTCGTGCTTTATTTGGTAAGTGTTTCCCTTGTATTGAATTTTTTTTTCAAAGTTATGCACCTCCTGTTTCTTTCTCTCTCTCTCTCTCTCTCTCTCTAGACCAATTGTTTATGCCTTAAAGTATGACTAGAGTTTTGATGTTTACAGGTCCTGAAAGATATCAGCTGAAACTGGAATGGTGAACAAGGCATAAGATTTGTCTAGGAATAGCAAGAGGTTCGGCATTTTTGCATGATGAATCAAGGTTAAAGATTGTTCACCGAGATATCAAGGCCACAAACATCCTGCTTGACAGAGACCTCAATGCAAAAATATCTGATTTCGGTTTGGCTAAACTTGATGATGAAGAAAATACCCACATCAGCACCAGGATAGCTGGAACCATGTAAATAGAAATTATTGCTTTGTGGAAGTGATATTTTTTCTTGGGATATGTTTTCTTGAATCAATTAACCATGAAATGAAATATAAGGGAAGTCCATAAGGATTCTAGAATAACATACTAAATTAGGGTACCCTATATCATCATCAAATATGCTGCAAAATTCAGAAATATAGGAAGTCAAGAGTATGAACGTTCAATGTTAATATATTATACAATATTTAGATCCGATTCTCTAACCCAACATGCAAAATGTTAATCTTCTGATTTTGTGGTGCATACTAATAACCTTATAGGCTAATCTTCTTGCCTATCTAGTAAGATAACGTTTTTTTATTTTTAATAACTATATTTGCTTGATGATGGCTCCTAAATATTGTCTTCAATTGTTTATTATTGAAAGCGTGATCTTAGTTCCAATATTGTGCACTTTCTTACCTATAGAACCTCATATCCTTCAGCTTGCTTTAGCATGTATTTAGTGCTTTATTTATTTTATGAAAATGATACTTGCTCTTGTAGAGGATATATGGCTCCAGAGTATGCAATGAGGGGTTACTTGATAGAGAAAGCTGATGTCCACAGCTTTGGAGTTGTCACACTGGAGATTGTCAGTGGAATAAGCAACACCAATTATAGACCTAAGGAGGACTTTGTATACCTTCTTGATTGGGTAAGTGAGAATTATTAGATATCATATAACCACGAATTTTAGTTGGCATTTTACTATATATATATATATATTCTGGTGTCTCTCTCCCTTCTATAAATAGAGGCCTAGAGGAAAGCAAGAAAACACAACCTAATTGAGCTCAGAGGGTGCCATATATATATATAGAGTTTGGAGCTTTAGAGAGATCGAGAGATGGCTTCCTTTCCAAGGCCTGGCCGCTCTAATGAGATCCGTTCCATGGCCACACCTCAAAACCCCAGTACTTCGGGACCCCCTCATCAGTACAAATCTTTCGAAGATCTCTTCCCACCCTTTCTCCTCAAAAAGGTATGCTCCAATATTCTTTCTTGATACATGATGTCTTGGCTTGTAGTCCATAAAAACTTTTTTTTTTTTCTTTCGGGAAGGCTAGCTTCTTGTGCAGGTGCTCATAAAGATTATATTCATCCTTTTCTTTTGTTGGTTTTGGGAGAAGCATCTAGTGAATGAGACTTACCTTTCTGAAGAATTATTGGTTGAGCTTTTTTCTCTTTACCTCGTAGAAATGAGTGGCTGAGAAAAAAATCGCCTTCCCTTTTTGTGTTGCTTATGGGATTTCAGGTCGTTGCCGAGTTGATAGCTACATTTCTACTCGTATTCGTGACCTGCGGCACTGCTGCCATCTACGGCAGCAACGAGAGCCGGATTTCACAGCTGGGGCAATCGGTCGCAGGAGGACTGATCGTGACGGTGATGATATACGCCGTCGGACACATCTCCGGTGCTCACATGAACCCAGCCGTCACGTTGTCCTTCGCAGTCTATAGGCATTTCCCTTGGATCCAGGTGAGCACCCCTGTGCCCTCTATAGCTTCCCAGTTTCCATGGCATGGAACCTGGAGAGTATTAATTCTTCCTCTCTATTCTGCATGAGGTTAGACTACAGTAGCAATTAATAAGCCTCATCATCATAACCAGCCACCAACTACTAATTCCTATTAGTTTGCAAGATTTGATGAATTTTTTTTCAGTACTTCATGCATTTATTTCAGTTTTTCTTTAGATTATAAGTAAGTGCTTATGTTATCTCCTTAACTCCATTTCTCTGCCCTTCTTGGAACTATATATGATTCAAAAATGAATCGATGGGAGAGGCAATAAAATATAGAGCTTACACTAGTAGAAAAAATATTTTTAGCGACCGCTACTGACGGTCGTTAAAAGTTAAAAAGCAGTCGCTAATAGTTTTTAGCGACCGCTTAGCGACCGCCACATGTTGGCCGCCAGAAACTCGTCGCTAAAGACTTTTAGCGACCGCCAATGGCGGTTGCTATAGTATTAACGACCGCCCGAGCGGTGGGGTACAGAATTTGACTATTAGCGACCGCATGTGCCATGCATGCTGGCAGCAGAGGGGCATTTTCTGAGGTCTTGATCTGTCATGAACGTAGGAAACCCTATCAATGCTTCATGTGTCTGATTTGACCCAGAAATTAAAGACGACAAAAACTATACTTGGCTCTACGTGTGAAAAAAATAGGAAGTGATAAAACCATAAAATATCATCTCCAGGCTGCCTTGAGGGAGGCTGAGCTGAAAGATGCTTATGTTTTCATAATCAGTTTTGTAATTCCTAGAAGTCTAAGATGTTGAATAATTTCTCAGGTTTTATAATCTGAAAAAAAATATAAAAAAACCAAATGAAGAAAACCTATCTATTTTTTTGATTAAATAAATAAATACATAAAAGTTCAAGGTTTCTTTTTCAATAAAAATTTTGGAGATGGCCTATCATTGAAATATCTTATAGGCAGAATTTTAAATAAAAACTCCAGGAGATAACAGCCTTGTGAGCTAGAAGTACAGAATCCATGCCGAAATAAACCAAACCCAATCAATAAAGAAAAGAGCCTAAATAGTTCAAAGGAGGGTGACTTATTAGAGAAGGCCGGACCAACTTGGAGTTAGACCATTAATCCACCACCATACTCAAGAAGTCTTGGGACCAGATTGGCTCTGTTCCAAATAGTGCTTCAACAAGGACCAAATCTCCCTAGTCTTCAATTCGATCTCAGAGCTTTGGTCCATTCCACCAAAGTCTAAGCTGGCATTTATGCCTCTGCCAGTCAAAGTCACCTCCTGGGTAACCTCTGTCAGTCTGTCAGCAAGTGATATGAGATGTCTTCAGCCCTTTAGGCCAAAAAGGGACCTTAGGACCCAGCTATATATATATTTTCTGGATTCCTTCAGTCCTTTCTTTGTAGGTAAATAACCTAGATGTCCTAAATTTGGCCATTGCTACGTAAGAGTACCATGATGCCAGTCTCTTCTCAAATTTTTTATGCACCATGTTTTGCGTACCTCTTGATTGAAGGTAGAACTAATTTGAATTTTGAAAGCTAGTTGCTTCCAATCATATGTACTTGCTATGTCATCTGCCTGAAATCTATGCATTGGTGTGAATATGATCATACTCTTTTATCTTGCATAGTTCTCACTGTGTACATGCTTCTCAATTAAACTTGCAGGTTCCCTTCTACTGGGCAGCTCAGATATCAGGGGCTGTGATCGCCTCATTCATCCTCCGCCGATTGCTGGATCCAATCAACAACATTGGCACCACAGTGCCAACAAATACAGCATGGCAAGCATTGGTGATGGAGATCGTCGTCACATTTAACATGATATTTGTGACATTTGCAGTGGCGACCGATACAAGAGCTGTAAATTTCTCAAATATCTCTACTTCAAGCTCATGTTTGCTGTACAGATCTTCTCTCTGGTTAATTCTGGTGGTTTCTTATGTTTTTCTTTTCTTGATCCATATGCATGCAGGTAGGGAAGTTGGCAGGCTTAGCAGTTGGCTCATCAGTTTGCATAAGTTCCATCCTAGCGGGGTAATAAGAATAGAAATATCCCACTTTAATCTAGTAGTCATAACTCAAGGCCAAACTTTGTCCAATACCATCCATATGAATAAGCCTAATCTAACCTAATCCTCATGGCCAGTTGCATTACTTTATCCAACCCAATTCATCACTAAAGAGCAGTGCATATATATAACTAACTACTGGTTAGAGTTAAGGAGCCTCTTCCAAGGCTAATCAATCCACCTCAAAATGGGTATATGGCAGTCCTTGATCCACTTCAAGAGATGGATGGATATATATTTCAGCCCATGCTTAAATTTACAGCTCAAAGATGAACACAAATTAATCTGCCATCTACCCATTTTGTGATCCTTATATCTACATAATTGCATGAAGTTTAGAGAATCTATGAAGCCCAACCCCTTAAAGAGACATTCCAGGTTCAAGTGTTCTAAGATGAAATGGAGCTGTGCAGGGCGGTATCTGGAGGATCGATGAACCCGGCGAGGACATTAGGACCTGCGCTCGCGAGCAAGAAGTACAATTCGCTTTGGGTTTACTTCCTTGGCCCGGTGACGGGCACGTTATCTGGGGGTTTCGCCTATACTTTCATCCGTTTAGATGTGGATAAGTCGCAGGATGGCAGCAGCTCGAAACTCTCTTCGTTTAAGCTGCGACGCCTGCAGAGCCAAGGCTTACCAATTCCCACAGATGAAGTTGATTTAGAGAACGCAGAGGGATGATCGAAGGGCTTGGAATATCCTGGAGGGCAGTTTCTAGCTAAGAGCTGACTGAGCCCATTGTGATGATGCTGTGTGCTGTGGCGTTGCTAGCTTATTCTGAGCTCAGGAGGAACATATACTCTCTTTTTTTCCTCTAGAGAGGAGCATAATAAATAAATACATAAAAGTTTGATTGGCATGCATTTTTCCACTTAAATAATCTATTCAATGTTCTTATTTCCATTCTTATGTACATAGAAATCTGGTGATGAAATTGATTACCTGTCCTCTCTATATCATCTGTAGGCCTATGTTTTACGAGAGCAGGGAAATCTGCTTGAACTAGTTGACATAAACCTCGGTTCAAACTACTCAAATGTAGAGGCGTTGCTGATGTTGAATCTCTCTCTCATATGCATCAACCTATCTCCGACTCTGAGGCCCGCGATGAGTGCTATGGTAAAATGCCTGTTTGGATCCCTGAAGTAAAGCACTCGATCTTTAAAACTGAGGATTTGAGATTCAAATCCTTTGAGATAACGTCCCATGATAGCCAATCACATAGCATTTCAATGAACGGGCCGTGGATGAATATCTCAACATCTGCCCAGAGTAGCAAAGAAAGTGCTTGACATTCCTCAGCAGGCCAACTTCTTTCAAACTATACTGAGTAGTTGATGGTTGAAAGCCCGGAGAAAGAGGGAGTACTTTCTTCACTTGGTTTGAATGTAGTCATAGATTACAAATAGTCACTTCTTCATAAACGCAGACAGTAGATGTATATACGAAGTACAGCCGACTCGAGAAGGCTGAGACGCCTTGAAGAAGCGCAGTCGGCTCGAGAAGGTCAAAGCCGCTTTGACCAACTTTGAGAGGTCGAGGGCATCTCGAAGTAGCGCGGCCGATAGCTTCCGTCAATATCGTTTCCTAGCTGTTAATGATTATATAATACTGTTGGTCTCATCACCACTAATTTGGGTACATTGATCTTGCAGTACATTTATTATTCGCAAACGGATCTCTTTCCCATGGACTGCTGACATGCTGATGATGTTGTCATGTGAGGGTATCATCCCGCCAGCTCAATATTTATTAAAAATCAGGATATTGATGAGTTCTTTTTTGCATCCTGATTAGCTTACCACGTCGTTCATATCAAAGTCCATGTGATCGCCATGCCGAAAAGGAAAAAATTGATGCCGTATGAGGCCAACGGGAGGACCATCACCGCATGACATGAAATTAAATTGGATTAAATTGGATTTTTCTCTTTCCATTTCTTCTGGCGTTTGCATCGATGCTGAGAGCCGTGCTTGGTTGACTCCTGTCAATTTGTGCCGTAAAAGCAATGAGAAATCTTTCCAGACATGCATTAATAAGAATTTTTTTTTTTTTTTTTTTTGATACAACCTAGCTGTTGCTTATTCTTCAAGCATTCAAAACAGAATCATATAATATCAAAGTTAATAAATTATATTATATAATAATTAATTAATTTAGCATTTAATTATTAAAATATTTATTAAAAATTATATGACTAAAAATCAGATTATTAGTGAAATTTTTTTTTTTTTTTGCCTATGGTTAGCTTACTGCACCGTCCAATCTAAGAAATATTTTGATTGGACGACGCGTAAGCCAACCGGGAGGTGACGAACGTTCTAATAAACTGAAGCCTATATAAGGGACCCAAGAGGAACGGGCTGGCGTGAGACAGGTAGCCGGCTTCCCTGTTCCGATTGGCTTTCTTCTGAGTTCTCTCTGTTCTGCGCGTATCCTCCCTTCCCATTCCAAAAATCTCCCTTCGATTCGAGTGCCTTCGGAATTCTGATATCCGATCGCCGGATTTGTTATGGGAGCGCCCGTATTTTCCGGCCCGAACTAGGCTGATCCGCCTTCCGGCGGCGAGAGCTCGCCCTTCCGTGATTGAGAGCTTCCGAAGCGATCTAGGGTTTCCTTGGAATTCCGCATGAGCTGGTTCGTCAATCTGGGTCTCAATTCGAATTCCAGCCACTTCATCACCTGTCTTCTGATCTTTATTCTCCATTACTCCCCTCAGTTACCGCCATCAATCTTAAATTCGAGGAGTCGCTGTAACGGAGATCACATATTTCAGAGATATTGAGAGCCGTTGTATTAATCGTCCCCTTAAAAAAGGTACCTCCTTTCCTGAAAATTATTAACCCTTGCCTTTTTTTTTCTTTTTTTTTTTGCAAATTTTTTTTTTTTTTGGTTGATATTAGATCGGAGCCCCTTGTTTTTTGTTTGGAGAACAAAAACTCGATTTTTTAAAAATAATGGTCCTGTTTAAAAATTTAGAACGAGGTGAACAATTATTTTCTAACATGCGGCTGGAAGTCTATCATCTCTCTTCTCTCAGCAAATGCTTTTTAACCTGTTTGGAATATTTGTAATTTGAATTTGCTAAAGGAAATCGGAATCATGCTTTTATCATTATTACACAAGAATCAAGACTTTTATATGGTGTTACGGGTTGATATCCATATGGTTATGCTAAATGAAGTGCGACTATTATTCACCAAGTGGAAGTGATTTTACTGAATCATCTTGTATCTCATATTTCTGGTAATCTGATTTCTAAACATTATTTTCTCATATTAGCTGCCTTTTTACCTTTGTAGAATTATGCTTGCACATGCGTTTCTATCTTCGGTGCAAGTGCTAGAATCTTTAATTCTTATATAGAACACAAAAGGAAACTATGTGGGGAATGTTACTCTCTATTGTTGCGAGAAAGACAAACTCTAGATCGCACCTTTTCCTTCATAATCTATTTTTAGTTTTCTTCAAGCCCTGTTAATGTAGAGGGGTATGGATACCCCTTAGCGGGCTTTTGATGCATCGCCACATAATTCTGAATGGTAATATGGATTGCCTACAAGATAGATTATTACTGGATAGATTGCCAGTAATGCTGATTACTGTGTTTGGTATGAACAGGTAATGTTACAGTAATATTGATTACTGTGTTTGGTAGCATCAAATCCCCAAAATACCCCTAAATCAAATCTATTAAAAATTTATATATATACTATTAAGTTTATGTATAAAATTGGATATTAGTTACAATCATATTTTTTATTTAAACATATACTATTAATAGTATAAATTCATATATATATATATATATATATATAAAAGAAAGAGAATATAAGAAATTTAGGAACTATGCATCGATTTTATATGCTGATAAGGATCAGCCGTTCAACCTGGTCTACATGGGGTTCGTTTAAAGGCGAGGGTCGAAGATCCCTGGATGCATATGCCGGATTTGGTAAAAAAGAAAAAAAAAAGCCGTTAAGGGCCTGGATGTTAGCTTATCTGAGCTTTTTTTTTCTTCTGTTGGAAGAAGTTACAGCAAGCCGTTAATTAGATCTTATTTAATCAGCATCAGTTAACGCATGGTATTAAAACATATACTATTAATAGTACTATATATATATATATATATAAAAAAGGTGGATCTCTTTTAAGCATCTGTTATATGGAAGCAAGACACGACGAAAAAGACATTCTACCAGCCCAAAATGGAATGACAAGATCTAAATATGCAGCATATATAATAAAAATTAGTAACATATAATTTAATAATAAATTGAACATTAATAAGCAATATAAACAATTCAACAATAACATATAATCTAATAATAAATTGAACATTAATAAGCAATATGAACAATTCAACAATAATCTGAGCAGTAATATAATATAGGTATCTTCTTTCAAAATTTCAAAATACTTCCAACTATCTCAACAAAAAGCATTTGCAGTTTGTTAAAACAACAACACGATACAAATGTTCAAATTCAAAACTACTAATAAAAGTATCTACTAGCTAATCAAACGTTTACTGAAAAAAATATTATAGATAAATAACCAAACAACCACAACATCCAAAACAACCACAACTAGCAACATAGATGTCCTAACTAGGACTCAAACCAAGGATATCCAATACATGATATTTTCTTAACCTCTGAGGTAGTGAAAAGAAGTAAGTTAAACTTGCACTATCATGAGCAATTATCAATCCAGCTTTAACCATCAATGACTCATGTAACCTCAAATCTTCGATCTCCGCTATTGCCTCATAAACTTTTTTCTTCATCTCTTGATCATTTGCAAGAAACTGAAAACAATCTGCCAACTTATCAATACCTTTACTTGAACTTTGACACATTACTTCAAGATTTTTTATAGTTTTAATCAAAGTGCTTGTAAAAGCAACTTCTTCCTCATCAGAAGCCTTCCTTTTTTTTGATCTTGATGAAGAAGCACTTTGTTGAACATGACCGATAGGAGTTTGGGGAATGGAGTTGTTACTATCAAATTCGGTAGGATCTACAAACTGTACCTCCTCTTTACTATTCATTGCTTCTATAAGGATTTCATTGGCTGCATCTGCAGGATCCTCAGCCCTCTGACCTGTTGCACGATCTTTTCCAAATATGATAGAGAGTTCTTCTAAATATAAGAATGGCTTGTTCCGAAGACCAGATGCTTGAGGATGACTCTATCATAATGAACCAATATAAATTAAACAAACTATGCCTAAAGCATCAAAAAGTAAATAAGAATGGAGAATTAATTAATATGTTGTGCATTTACCTTGACCCAGTTGTCCCATACATCTTGATCACAAGTAATACATTTTCTTGTATCATCCTGATGTATTCAACATATCATAAATAGCACCATATTATTGTTTCAATAACTTAAACCTTGATTGAATATGTGGATGAGCCTTGATGCTGCAATTAGATATCTTGTTTGCCATCATCTTCTCCAATTGAGGTAAGAACCCAACCTTGAAATTGCCACCTTCTCCCATCCAAATAGGATCATTCTTCAAATCAAGTAGACATCCAATTAATATAGCATCTTCCTCTGCATTCCATTGATGCTTCTTTCCCTGGTTCCTCCTTTGACTTAAAGAAGCATCCATATCTAAAATATAATTATTTAATTCAAAAGATAATAGATGTTTATATTGCAAATTTAAATAACAACAATAATAAGTTGAATATATAAATGAAAACAAGTTTTAAATAACTAGAACTATTACCTTAGGTTACTTTCAAACCTCTTGGTCTTGATAATGCATCTCTTAGTACTCTACCATCTGCAACTGATCCCTCCCATCCAGGTAAAATATAGATAAATTGTATATCTTGACTACAAACTCCTAGAACATTCATAGCTATTTCACCTTTCCTTGTTCTGTACTTAGGCTTGTCAATGTCAATGACTGTGCATCTAATGTATGTTCCATCTAACGCACCTAGACAATTCTATAATAAAAAAATATTATTATTATATTAATATAAAGTGCTTCTTAAATAATTTAAAATTAACATAATATTTATCCATCTGATTAGAAAACATATCTTGAACCATTTCCATCTGTAGTCAGCTGAGTTATCAGGAACAGGCTCTGGTTTCTTGAGCAATATTTCATGACAAAGAAGAATGGACTTCAACACAGTTGTAAACTGCCTACTAATTGTCTCTCCACTCCTTGCAAATTGTCTTTTAATGACTCTATTCTTAGCATGGTGAGCACATATATATAAAAATATAGCAACCATCTCTTCAACACATATTTTTGGTACTCGATAATCTTCCAGTAATTTGTAACATATCACATAATGCATGAAAACTTCTTCTATCCATGCGCGTATTTTCTATACATGCTAGCTCCGAATCAAATACAATCCTATGTAAACTAATTTCTCTAATCTTGTGTCTATCATACTCACCAAGATCAATCCTTTTTCTCTTGTTACTTCTCCTAATCAATAAAGTGACACAGTATGTATGCAATATTCCAGTTAACGCAATAATGGCCCTATGAAGATTGATGTACATTGTAATGATAAATGCTAATTTTGGAAGCAACTCTTCTGGCAGCCGATCCATCTAAATGATAATATCATCACAAGATAATTGATTATTCAACATTGAATGCAATGATGCATGCTATTTTCATAATGGTAAATAATGAATGCAAGGCATGCAAATGTGATATCATCAGCTTATGAAATAAATTGGTATCATCTACAAAACATAAGGAGAGAATACCCCCAAATCTCCCAAAATGCCACAACATGTCCTGTACTAGAATAGTTTATAAAATAGTTGCTCAATCTATTGCCTAAGCAAACTATTTGATATAGAGCAGAGATCATCTTTTTTAGTATTAAATTTATTTTACATATAATATGAATTCTGCTGAGCTTATTCATTAGAATTTAAGTACTTAATTGCAGCGTATATTTTATATAAGTTCTGCACCTTATTAAATCAAACTTAGAGCCATTCATCCAACAGAGGGTGACCCTGTGGCAAATGATCTAAAGCTATTGATCTGTCAATGTTGGGAATGGAGAAAACCATGCTGGAAAGAGGAAAATTACATGGCAAGACCAGTTAGCTTTGAAGGTGTAGAACCCTCTGCTCTGTGCTGGATGAAAAACTCAGCCAATTATGCCTCCCTAGCATTCACCTATGAATTTTACTTTTCCTATGAATCTCTGTATTTTAAAGAAACTTGGTCATTAGGTATAGATATCTTACAGATGAATCTTTTTAAAGATGTAGAGACAATTATGTGCTACGAAGAATCAATTATTTTTTTCTGTTGCTGAAAGATGGAATTCTGTTCTCAAGAATTCATCGAAGCAAGATGCTAAAAGGTAATGTTGATAAGTTTAGTAAATTGGGGAACCACAGATCTTCTACCTTGTTTAACATGATAAAGCCATTCATAATTAGTGAAGTGAAAGCTCATGTCAGGAAGTCTAGAGCTACTTGCTTAACTATTGATTTGTGAAGTTAAAAACTGGCACTGATCCATTCTGAACAGAGGTCAGTTGGCCTGAAAAATCTGATCAATTTCCTTCATTTTTTTTATAAAAAAAACATAACTAAATCTTTGAATTTAAATCAAATGTATCTTATTAAGAACTTTTTAGGTTGCCGGTCATACGTTTCTGTCGGAAATGGTAACTGATGTACGCTGATGAATGAGTTAATCTTTTGGAAAATCACCCATACTCTCTATTTGGAAACATTGACAAGATGTCTTACATACTTAAATATCCAAATATTATCTACAATGCACCAGCCTATTCCATTTATAAAAAAAGAAACTGAAAAGGAAAGAAAAAGAATGGCCGTAACAAAAAAAACTGATAAGAAAAAAAAAAGCAGCCTCTTCCGTTCGTAGAAAAATAAAAGAAACTGATAACAACCACTTAAAAAAAAAGAAACGGAAAGAGAAAGAAAAAGAACAACCAAGAAAAGTACAATACAAAAGTTTATTTATCATATAAATATAAGCATTATCTGTTATTTATCTTTTTTAAAATCAGATAAACATGAGCCTTTTCTTGGCTTTTTGGGAAAGGATAATTTTGAAATATTGTTAGATACAAACAATCGTTTCATGCATACAAAGTTTGAATAAAAGGATTATAATTTACCTTTGAAATCGATCGGATTTGATGGCGTCTCCACCTTTCCTCTTTCCTCTTGCTCATGGCTTCTCTTTTTATTCTCTTTCCTTATCTTATCTCATTTAAAAGGAAGATGAAGGGACAGATAATTTTGTCAAAATAAAATTTATCAGTACGGTAATCTGGATAGCCACCTCCCCTGAAGCAAGATAGATTACCCAAAAAAATGTATACCAAACACAGCTATCCGATGGGTCCAGTTTAAATTATCGGTAATCTGGATAGATTACCGGCTACCAAACGCAACCTTAATGCTCTCTTGTTATAGAGGTGGTGTTGAAGTTTCCCACCTGTGTGCTTAGGTTGTTATAATCCATTTAAAAGGTGATTTAGAGTGTTCTGAAAGTCATGCAATTTTCCTTGGTTAAATGTTAGGCTGAAGTCATGCTACCTATACGTAGGATGTCACTTTGCATGTTGGTGCATTCTAACACTCCCTTAGGGGCTGTATGGTAGCCTGGCTTTCAGATCCTTGTGCTGTCGGCATCTCTGGCTTTCATATCCTTAAGTCATCCTCCTGTCTGTATAGAATATCACAATTCGTTTAGAAGGTGATTTAATGTATTCTGAACATCATATGATTATTCATCCAGGTCCTCCCTAAGTCATCCTTGTTGCTGTTTTGTCTGCCTACTTCCTTGGTGAGATTATAGGCTGCAAGTTACAATACCTAAATGTAGGATGTCACATGGTGAATCATGGCATTACAACACTCAGGGGCTTCATGGTAGCCTGGTCAGGCTTTTGGGTCCAAGTTATCTCCACATCAGTGGAAACAGTGAGGGGAGATGTCTGGATGAGTAGAAGGCATTGGGAAGGACCTTCAACTAAGTCATCCTCCTTTGTCTGACTCCTTTATCGTTATGTAGGATGGTGCATGGTGCATCGCGGCATTCAAACACTTGGGGTTGCATCGGAGCCCGTCCGGCTCCTCCTTCAGCAGCCAGCTCCGATTTGGCAAGGTCAGAGGGGTGGCTTCCACCATGACTCCTGAGGAAATAGAAAGCTTTGGGAGTAGGTATAGAGTTCCCAGCTTCATCCGATTGTCTGCACCCGGATCCGAGGACAGGATGACCTCCGATCGACCCGGTCGGATAGCTCTATATGAGGAGTTCTTTAAGTGCGGGCTGCGTCTTCCTTTCCACCCTTTTTTCTTGAATTTGCTAGATAGGTATAGGTTAGTTCCCGCACAGTTGACTTCGAACTCGATTCAGATCATCTATGCGTTTATCATCCTTAGCTTCTTCCAGGGCTCAGAAGCTAGGCTTTTATTCCGGGCTTTCTACAAGCTCAACCACCATGGCGAGGATGCGTGGTGGACTTTTACCTCTAGGCTGGGTTGGGCCCTACCTCTTCATCTTCTCTCCAAAGTCAAGGGATGGAAATCCCTTTTTTATTTGCCCATGTGAAAGAAGTGAGGGCGGACTGGAGAGAACCCAACATCGGCCCCAACAAAAATTCTGCCATGGACGAGAGGGATCAGGAGCTTTACCCTGATGTCCTTCGAGATCCCCTCCTTCAAAGAATTGTTGGCCGAGGAGAATCTCTATGAGGCCGAGTTGGCTCCAGTGGTTGGTGAGCGTGAGACCTATCCTTCTTGTCCTTGGGCTTGAGTTTTTCTTTTGCTAACTGTTGATTCCTTCGTGCAGCGATGAAGGTGCCCGCCGAGAAGTTGAAGTTGGCCTTATGCAAAAGAAGGCAGGAGCCTGCGAGGATGTGAGGCCGGCGCAGAGGGCGCGACACAAGGCCCAGGGCGAGCCGGCCCAGGCCTCAGAGACTCCCGTGGGGGCGTCCTCAGCAGTGGCGGCTTCCACGGAGAAGCCGAGGGAGAGGATCTCGACCGAGGCGTCGGTGGGCGAAGCGGCTCCCGCGTCGGCCGAGGCAGGAGCGAAGGAGGGCGGCCAGCCAGCCCCACCCATTGATGCCGAGGAGAGGGCCCCGACCGCCCATGAACCAATGGTCGTGGAGTTGGATCCTGAGAATAGGACCCCCGCTGCCATGGAGCCAGCCAAGGCGGGGGAGGCGAGAACCGAAGGCGGATCTCCGGCTCCTCCCGAGCTAGAGGCAGAAGAGGCTCCCCTGATGGCCGGAGTGGGGGAGGCGACGACAACGGCAGGAGATGCTGAGGCAGGGCCGGAGTAGGGGAGGCGGGGCCAAGCCGGAGGACTTGCCGTTGCCAACCGCACAAGCTACGATCCGGCGGGTGGTCGGGAAAGTGCTAGCCCGACCTCCGCAGCTGGCGCCGAGGCTCTCCACCATGGAGGACGCAGGGCAAGCGGAGCGCTTATTGGAGAGGTTGCAGCTACCGCAATTTCATGCGCAATTGCGCCACCAGACCGTCGCTGGGCTCCTCGACACGGCTTAGTGTCGTGCTCCAGGTAACCTTTGTTCATGCTTCTCTTCATGCTTATTTGATGTGATACATAGCTGGCAAGTCGATTCGTGCAAGTAGCCAACAGGGTCCTTGCCCTCCGAGACTCAATGATTCGGATGTGCGACTCAGCCACACGCTCCTAGGAGAGGGTGAAGAAGTTCCGGGGCCGATTTAGAGAGGTGACCGAGAAGTTCGCCCGGCAGTTGGAAGAAGCCAAGGCCCGGGAGAACAACTTGGCTGGCAAGCTTCTCGCATCACAAGTCGACCGGGACAAGTGGAGGGCCCGGTTCAGGTAGGCAGAGAGCAAGGCGGAAGTCGAGCATGCCTGATCCTTTGCGGCCGAGACCAAGCTGGCGGTAGTTTCGGCCAGTTTGGAGTCGACCAAGAAGAGGATGGAGTAGTTGACCCGCCAGCTTAAGGACGCCAAGGATCGGGCCGACACGGCAGCAGTCGAGGCTCAGGCTACTGTGTGGAGGGCCGCCACGGCGAAGATGGTGGCACGCGAGGCGGAACAAAGGTGGGTTGAAGCTGTGGCCCAAGTCTAGGATGCCGGGGCCCGGGTTGAAGTGGCCGAAAGCCGGGCCTGGAGAGCCGAGGTACGAGCCCGAGAAACTGAGGCCTGAGCTCAAAGCACATCGCGGAGTTCCGAGGGTCATCTGAGTAGGAGTAGGAGGTGACCGAGGCTAGCATCGACGCCTATGCCCAGGGCTTCAACCGTGGCAAGGTAAAGGTTGCCAAGGTCTTTGGAATCAACAACCCTGATCTCGAGACCATCCAGTCCGGGGACCTGGACGACGGAGAGTCGGACGGGGATGAGGCTGGCGGAGAGTCGGGGCCTGGCGAGCCATAGATTAGGGATTCCTTGTATCTTTTTCTTTTCTTTTTGTAACCAACTTCGAGTCGGATTTTGTAACCACTGAGGATATCAATAAAAGAAAAATATTTTGCTCAAAAAGTCTCTCCTTGTACTCTGTAATTGCTCCACGTGTATGTAGTGTCGCCATAGTTCCAAAGACTTAGGCTCGGTAGTGAACAGTTAATGCTTTTCTCGCGGTCCAACTTGGGCCCATAAGGGCTTGCGTTGCCGACTAAATCCTTCATCCTTTAGGTATCCGGTGGGGTAAACATAGGATGTTAGAGCCAGCCGAGGAAGACTCGAACGCATTGGGGAAAACAATTTGAGTGCTTTTCCTGTGTCATTTTTTTGAGGTTGTTGTGGTATGTGTTATGTGCTGCTGTGTAACATCATATAAATAATTAATGATGTGATGCAGGATACAACAATAAGCTGCCTTGCCAATTGAGCTTGTGTGAAGGCAAGGTACACGTGAAACGTATTATCGTATTGATATTAGTGTGGATTGTTAATCTAATGGTGATTAATTTGGATTATTTCGTATTTTCTTACATGCTTTCCGTTGATTGCATAGCAGCTTGTATAGGAGGATCCTTGAATCAGAGCAGATTTCATGTTTTGGCAAGAAGTTTCGAACATAAGATCAGGGGTTCGTTTTCGAGGCGTCGTCCTTGTCGTGGTTTCTATTTAGGTTGTAGTCCTATTTCTATCAACTTAGGCTTGGTGTGCTTGGGATTCTGGTTCGTGGCTCTGACCACCTCTATTTTGGTTTGAGGGAGTCTTCTGGTAAAATTACTATAGAGAAGAATTGCATGATAGGAAAGCTCCAAATTCACTCAAACTCTAGTTAGCCTGAGTATGAAATGTATAAAGATATGCCTTGCAAATCTTACACTGACATTAAAAAAAGCATACGAGGAAAGAAAACCTTCACACATCCAAATTATGAGATTAACAAAGCGTGTGAAGATGAATAAACACAATACTAAGTGGAATTGGTAATAGAAAATGGGATGTATGACATAGCTGGGGAACTATATGCATGCTTATCAAACTCCAACAAGAGCAGAAGGCCCTTAGGAGAATTTTATCTCACTGTACTTAAACAAGGGTTGTGATAAAGGTGAGAAATTGTTCAGCATTTCTCCTAGCCGGACATGAACCGACTCGAACGGGTATGAAGCTGTTAGGAACTTGAATCGACTCAGGAGCATCTCTTAGCCGGACCGAGTGGTGTCCTATTAGCCATGATGCCGACGAGCTCCTTTAGAACTGCCTCGGAGGTTTGTGTACTAGCCTAAGGGACAACTCGAATGGTACAGAGCTGTTAGGGACTTGAATTGACTCAGAGGTGTCTCCTAACCGGATCGAGTGGTGTCCCATTAGCCGCGATGCCGACGAGCTAGATGTTGCCAGATGTAGTGTTGCAGGAATTCTTTATTGACAATCATGGAGGGGATACATTATTGATAGTATTGACAGAAGTTATCCGCGTTCCAAGTACGCGGGATGGGTCTCACGCCGAGTTCTTCGATCCGGTATGCCCCCCGGTGAAGTGTTTCGGTAACGCGGTAAGCACCTTCCCAGTTAGGAGATAGCTTGCCCCCCTCCGTTAGTTTGGATATCTTGGCCTTCCTGAGGACTAGATCTTCGAGTCGGAATGTCTTGGAACGTACCCGGGCATTGTAGTACTTGGCCGCTCACTGGCGAAATGTTGTCATCCAGAGCCGTGCTCGGTTGTGCGCCTCATCGATGAAAT
This sequence comes from Calamus simplicifolius, assembly GCA_900491605.1. NCBI lineage: Eukaryota > Viridiplantae > Streptophyta > Magnoliopsida > Arecales > Arecaceae > Calamus > Calamus simplicifolius. The sequence continues at coordinate 628,393 of UESW01004552.1, read as the reverse complement.
CGTGGTTGGCTCTCAGCTGTGTGGGGTTGTCTTCTTCGTTATAGGACTCCATCCGGGGACTTGGCAGGCCAATCTCAACGGGGATGACCGCCTCGGAGCCAAAGACGAGACTGAACGAGGTCTCTCCCATCAGGGCCCTTGGAGTCGTATAATATGCCCACAGCACGCTGGGAAGCTCCTCTACCCATCTGCCTTTGGATCAATCCAACCGGGTTTTGAGTCCTCGAAGGATGGTGCAATTCATAACCTCGGCCTCCCCGTTAGTCTGTGGGTGGCTAACGGAGGTAAACCGATGGCAGATGTTTAACTTGACGTAGAAAGTCTTAAATGTGGCGTTGTCGAACTGCCGGCCGTTGTTGGTGATGATGGTGTGAGGCAAGCCGAAACGACATATGATAGATTTCTAGAAGAAAGCTTTGAGTTTGCCCTCGGTGATCTTGGCCAGTGCCTCGACTTCAACCCACTTGGTGAATTAGTCGATGGCGATGAGCAAGAACCTTTGCTGGCTTGAAGCCGGTGGAAACGATCCGAGGATGTCCATTCCCCACTGGACGAAGGGCCATGGGGCCAAGAGTGGATTCAATGAGGTGGACGGCTATCGCTGAATATGTGCGTGCCGCTGGCAGCTGTCACACTTCTGAGCTAGCTTAGCGGCGCCTTTCCTCATGGTAAGCCAGTAGTAGCCTTGGCGGAGGGCCTTCTGAGATAGCGATCTGCCCTCTAGATGGTCTCCACAGATGCCTTCGTGGATTTCTCTAAGGATGTAGTCGGCATCAGCAGATCCAACGCACTTGAGAAAGGGATAGGAAAATGACCTTCTGTAGAGGCATCCGTCTAAAAGGGTAAACTTGGAAGCCCTCCATTTGAGCAGCCTGGCTTCCTCGCGATCGGTTGGGAAGGTGTCGTTAGTGAGGTAATGAATGTAGGAGTCCATCCAAGTCAGCTCCTGGGCGATCAGGAGGACCTTCTCTGTGTCTTCGATGCTGGGCCTCTCCAAGTGCTCAATGTAGGCGTCTCCCACGAGATCGCCGACCGAGGTAGCTATGCGGGAAAGGGTGTCGGCTTTGGCGTTTTCGCTCCGAGGGATGTAGCTGATGTTGAAGTAGGTCAGCAAAGAGACCAAGAGTCGAACCTTGTCCAGGTATCGAGTCATGGTGGGGTCCCGCGCCTTGTACTCTCCGTTGATTTGTCTGGAGATGAGTTGGGAATCGGTGAAAGCTCTGAGATGCTTCACCCCAAGCTCCTGGGCGAGTCTCACCCTGACCAGCAGGGCTTCGTACTCGGCCTAGTTGTTCGTAGCTTTGAAGAGAAGTTGAAGAGTGTACTCCACCTTCTCGCCCTTTGGACCCGCAAGGATGAGGTTGGCACTGCTTCCTTTGGAATTTGAGGCACCGTCCACCTAGAGGATCCAAAATTGCCCTACGTCGTCAAGCTCGGCATTAGGTTGCACCATAGGGAATTCCTTTGCTTGTTCTCCGTCCTAGTGCACTCGACTAGGAAATCGGCCAAGACTTGAGATTTTAGAGCCGTCCTTGCTTGGAACAAGAGGTCGAACTCTTTCAGCTTGATTACCCATTTGGCAAGTCAGTTCGAGGTGTTAGGACGAGCCAATATGGCCTTGAGGGGTTGGTTCGTAAGCACCACAACAGGATGAGCCTGGAAGTATGGCCGGAGACGCTGGGCGGAGATGATCAGAGCAAAAATAATCTTCTTTGTCCTGGAGTATCTGACCTCAGCGTCATGAAGTACCTTGCTCATATAGTAGACAGGCTTCTAGGTTCTGTTGACGTCGATGCGCACTAGGACGAAGTTGACAGCTTCTGAGGAGGCGGCAAGGTAAAGGAAAAGACTCTCTCCATCCTTCGACTTCGACAGGAGTGGCGGGGAAGATAGAAACACCTTCAGTCCCTCGAAAGCCTTCTAGCAGTCATCCATCCACTCGAACATGTTCACCTTGCGTAGGGCTATGAAGAAAGGCAGACACCTCTCGGTTGACTTGGAAAGAAACCGGCTTAGGGCCGCCATCCTTCCGGTGAGTCGCTGCACCTCCTTCTTGCTGGCCGGTGGTCTCACGTCGAGGATGGCGCTGATCTTCTCTAGGTTCACCTCAATTCCTCGTTGAGTCATCATAAAGCCCAAAAATTTGTCTGCCGTGACCCCGAAGGCACACTTCTTTGGGTTCAGCTTGACTTTGTAGTGGTGGAGGTTGTTAAAGGTCTCCTCCAGGTCGGAAACATGGTCGGAAGCACGAGTGCTCTTCATCAGCATGTCGTCCACATAAATCTCCATATTCCGGCCCAGCTGGTCTTGGAAGACTTTGTTCATCAATCTCTGGTAGGTCACTCCTGCATTCTTAAGGCCAAAAGGCATTACCTTGTAGCAGTTAATGCCCTTCTCGATCACAAAAGAGGTATGTTCCTCATCGTTGGGTCCATCTTTATCTGGTTGTACCCGAAGAAGGCATCCATGAAGCTGAGAACCTCATGGCCGGATGTCGAGTCCACCAATTGATCAATCCGGGGCAATGGAAGCTATCTTTTGGGCACGCTTTGTTGAGGTCAGTGAAGTCGATGTAGATCCTCTAGCTCCTATTTGCCCTACGGACCATGACTATGTTGGCCAACCAACTCGGGTAGTGCGCTTTCCGGATATAGCCGGTGGCGAGCAGCTTGTTAACCTCCTCATCAATGGCTCTCTGCCGCTTGAGACCAAAATTCCTTTTTCTTTGGTGGACCGAACGGTGCTTCGGATCGATGTTGAGCTTGTGAGTGATCACCTCTAGTGAAATGTCGGGCATCACTACAAGAAAAAATAATTTTAGCGACGCCAAAATGCATCGTTAATGCATCGCTAAATTCATTTAGCGATGCATTTTGGTCATCGCTGTGAACTTCGTCGTAAACAGCAATCCGTCGCAATTGCATTGCTAAATAGCGACGCCTAGCAACGCAAAAAAAAGTATCACTATTTTGCGACTAAATTGAAGTTATCGCAATTTAGCGGCGCAATAGCGATTCCAAATTGTGTCACAATATTGCGATGACACAATTTGAGTCGCAATATTGTGACTCAATTGCAACGCAATAATTGCGTCGCAATATTGTGATGCTTATATCTGCGTCACAATTTTGCGACGTATATAATTGCGTCGCAATATTGCGACGCAAATAATTGCGTCAAATATTACAGCGTAATTATTTCGTCGCAATTGCATCGCAAAATTAATAATTTAATTTTTTAAAAAAATATTTATGATGAAAAAATTTCATCGCAATAGCATCGCTAATTAATTTTTTTTATTAAATTTAAAATGTTATAAATTAAAACTCTTAATACAATTTTGTTACATACAAATATTGATTGAAACATCATCACTAAATATCCAAAAATATTAATTGAAACATTTATCACAAAATTTTTAATAATATATAAAATTTAATATATTAATAATTTAAAATTTTGATATACAAAACATAAGTAGTAAAGAAAAAAATACATCAAGAATCTGTACTATCACAACGATCACGGGAAGGCTGCGGAGGCTGGAATAAACCCTACGACATGAGGCGAACCAAATCCTGCATCTGATGCATCTGCTCTCTCATGTCTGCAAGCTCCTATTGAACCTCCTCCATAATAGATCTCCAAATATCGTCTAAATGCTCTATAGGAATATCGCCAGGACAGTGCGAACTGGAGCCCTAATGGAGAAAATATCTAGAAGCTTTAGTGCCCAGACCGTAGATCCTACGGTCTCATGGCTGGACACCAATAGCTTTCAAAAACACACGTCGACTCTCCTATGGTGAGAGTTCGATGGGCGGGCCTGGGACTGAAGCTCCTCGACTCGTGCCTTTGAATTATAGAATCAACGATAAATGAATCATTATATGAACCTGAATAAAATTTTAAAAATTAAATAGATACAATATAAGGCTAATTTCTTACCGCAACCTCTTGTAATCGTGCATCGACCCAGGAACCATCCTTCTTGGTGTGTGTCCCCTGAATAGGCGAAACTCACTAGAAGAAATGATATAAATGTAAGTATTTGCAAATGACTAAATTAGTAATTAAATTATTTATATTTTCTTACCATATTGTGTCTGTGCTTCTGAATCGAAATGGATCCCGCAGTGTGGAAGGAGAGACCCGTGCCATGATCGTCCTTCTTGGATCGACGGTTTGTGGTGGCTGATGCGGACTTCCTTTGCCATGCCTCAGACTACCACATCTACTGCCAGTCGTTTCAAATACCCTTCGGCACATGCAAAGGACGATCACCCAATCTCCTCCAATGATAAAGCATGTCGGAGTATCGGTGTGCCGCAAGAGCATTCCATGCTACCCTAACGGCATCATGGATGGCAGGGTCCCACGTAAACTTTTTTCTGCATTGAAATAAATAGTTAGTTTAAGAATATATTAAGATTAAAAAATTTCAGCTCAGTGATAAATTATATTTAATAAGTTTACCTGAAACTCTGAAAAATAAAACTCCCTTATGGCCGCAGATACATGGTGCCAATCGTAGCCAGTGGGATTAGCACGCCTTTGGAATATGGAGCTGATCCGGCTCGATACATAATGCTGCTCAATAAAGTTGTTAAAAAAATTTATGTTTATAAGTAATTGACTCTAACACATAAACATATATTTACAATTAGTATATACTTACAGCCATCAGCATCTAGTCGAAGTACGGTGTGGCCGGCATTGGAAGAACTCTCAAAGGTCTATGCCGATCGGCTATGAGACTCGAAGGCTAAAGATCTGAACTCTCCATCTCCAATGCTCATGAAGTGATCTGATGCGGCAGGGCTACGTCCCTGCTCGCTCTGTCCATCGGCGGTAGATTTATCTCGGCCCGACATACTAAAAATATTAAAGATTCATGCAATATAATTACGAATAATGATTGAATATGTAAAAATTTAACACTTGTAAAAATAATTGAAATTGAATAAACCTCTATATTTAATCAGTATCATTTGTTTCATCAAATATTGGTTCAACATATGATGCCATATCGGATTATGATTTAGTGTCATTATCATTGGGAGGAAACCGAACATTTGCATACTCAATTTCTTGGACATCATCATTTGGATCTCTAGCTGATGTTTCAGGAGCCCTTGTGTCATCCTCAATTGCATGCATTTCCATCTTATCCTCTTGAAATATAGGGCACTCAATTGATTGACTTGATGAACCCTCGTCTAATATGATTGTTGAACGTGGGATGATTTTACAAACTGCCCACCAATCTTGCTTGTCATTGCACAAACTTGGATATCCGCAGTAAAACACTTGCTGAGCTTGGAATGCAAGGATGAATGGTTCATATTTCTGTAATCTTCGGCGATGGTTGACTTCAACTAGATTGTAGTCGTTATGAACTCTTTTACCCACAGGAACTGTCGGATCAAACCAATCGCAATGAAAAAATATGGTTTGTTTTATAGGCCAACCAAGATATTCAACTTCAACCACCTCTACTAACTTTCGTAATAATCCTGCATATTTTCTCTAACATTTTCTTCTTTGACACACACACCCTAGTTCTCCGTGCCTCTCGAAGATGTCATTCAATTTGAAATTTGTACCATTAACAAAATAGCCAGTAGAGGTTGTTACGGTCTTCAATGGCCATTGCACTAGACATTTAATAAAAATATTATCGGAACCATGGACTGTTTACCTATAAATTAATAAGCTATTCACAACCATTTCGAAAAATAAAAGCCATTATTGCAATTGATTGAGTGATACTACTCACATATTCATAAAATCAGTAAGCATCGTTTCTAACTTCTGCCCAATGGCAATTTGACTGATGTTGGGATTCATCAGTCGTTGTCTATCACAATACATCCTTAAGGGATGATAATAATTAAAACTTATGTTAGCAATTAAATAGTGAGGTATATTATAATTTAAAGTAGTGAAGTATATACTTACTTAATGTATGGATCGATTTCTCTATAGTTCATTAGGATGTAATAATGTGCTGCATTATACTCCATATCGCTCAAATCTCTTGACTTCTGCCTCCCAAATGAACGACCGATGCCTTTAAAAACTGATATTCTACCATCATTAGGTTCTCTTTCGTCCACACATATGTCATCGTTACGACTAAAATTTCGGCTCCTCTGTGGATGTGACTCTCAAAGTAATGAGAGGCAAAAGCTGAAACTTCTTCAACCAAGTGTGCATTGCATATAGAACCTTCAACCTTTACTTTATTACGCACATTATTTTTTAACTTCTTAAAGTACCTATATGTAAAGGTAAGAAATAAAATAAACCAACTTTTTCGCAATGAAATAATATTTGAAATGTCAACATGTACTATTGATTATTAAGATATTTACCTCTCGAAAGGATACATATAGCGATACTGCACGGGACCAGCTATACTCGCTTCGTATGGCAAGTGAACCGGTAAATGCTCCATTGAGTCAAAAAAACTTGGAGAAAATATTTGCTCCAGCTTGCATAAAATAATTGGAATTTTCTCCTCAAGCTTTGCCATGGATGCAGAAATAATGACTGCGGCATATAACTCCTTGAAGAACAAGCTGAGCTCCGTCAATGCCTTCCACACATGGTGTGGAAGCAACTCACGAAAAGCTCTAGGCAATAACCGTTGCATGAAAACATAGCAGTCATGACTCTTTATGCCAAACAACTTGAGCTTATGTATGTCCACACACCTACTGATATTTGAAGCATAACCATCTGAAAATTTTAACCCTCTAACCCAGTTACATAAATCATCTCATGAATTTCTGTCAAGAGTGTAACATGCTTTAGGATAGGTCCCGTCAGCATTCCTCCTCAAATCAGCTCTTCTGCACTACTGATTAAGTTCTCTCGACTTTGCAGTGTCTTTGGTTTTTCCCGGGATGTTTAGCATCGTGTTAAATATGTTATCAAAGAAAATTTTCTCAATATGCATAACATCCAAGTTGTGCCGATGAGATTTGTGCTCCAATACGGCAGATCCCAAAAAATACTCCGCTTCTTCCAGTTATATTGTTTACATATACGGCTATTTATTCTATCTGCATCTGCATCCCAAGCATACCTCAACCCCAAATGCTCTATAGTATCAAATATATATGTGCCAGACCTAGCCGGTTCGGCGAATTTTATGACTATTTTGTTCTTTCAGAAGGCGATCAAGTTTCGCCTATAAGGATGATTTGGAGGCAAGAACTTTCTATGATTATCAAACCATGACTGCTTACCACTCTTCTGCAATGTGAATGCATCAGAATCATTCATGCAATAAGGGCATGCCATACGCCCAGCAGTGCTCCAACCAGACAACATTGCATATGCCGAAAGTTACTAATTGTCCACATCAAAGCAGCTCTAATGATGAAATTTTATTTCATAGAAATGTCGTAGGCTATGACTCCTACTTCCCACAACATTTTTAATTCGGCCACCAACAGTTGCAAGAAGACATCAATCTTTTTCCTTTAGATTTGATGGTCCTGGAACCAAAACTGTCAAAAATATTGCAGTATCTTTCATGCACTTCGATGAAGGAAGGTTATATATAGTCAATATCACGGGTCAACATGAATATTATTGGCCTACTTAACTAAATGGTTGGAAGCCATCGGTACAAAGACATAATCTCACATTCCTTATATCTTCGACAAAATCAGAATGATTCTCATTGAAATGCTTCCAAGCTTTTGAATCTGATGGATGCCGCATTTCATCTTCTTTAGATTCATATTCGGCATGCCATCTTATATCAGCAGCTGTAACCTCAGATCTGTATAATCTCTACAGGCGTGGAGTAAAGGAAAGTAATGCATCCTTTTGTAAGTAACACTTTTTCTCTACTTGTACTAGCTCCCCCTTCATTGTTGGTGTACCTTGATTGTCCACAAATCTTACAATATTTCTGGTCTGAGTCTTCACCACAATATATCATACAATTGTTCAAGCAACAATCGATCTTATTAACTAGGAGCCCAAGGCCACGCAACAACTTCTTCATTGAGTAAAAACTGTATGCTACAACATTATCATTTGGAAAAACTTCCTTCATTAACCCAGCTACAACATTGAATGCCTTTTCTGATAATCGATGTTTTGTCTTAATATTCAACAACCGAGCAGCCATAGAAAATTGGGAATGACTCTCATAATCAGGATACAATTCTTGATTTACAGCACGCAGCATATTATAAAATTATTGTGCATCTGGATTTGATTCTTCCATAAATGTATTCTGATTGAATTCATTATCCGATGCATTCATCATCATTTCTTCATATCTGTTTAAATTCAAAATGGTTCATCAACGAGAATTGAAACTTGTTGCTTGTGACAGCTGCAGCCATTTCCTCTGTTTTACCATGATAGTACCAAACATCATACCAGGAACAAACCTCTTTTTATACAAATGCACCTTCATAGTTTCAACATCTCTGTAGTTTTATTCTGACACCTGTATAAGTTGCAGGGGCACCTAATCCTAGGCCCATCCATCCATTCAGGTTGGCTACATGCAAATCCAATAAATTCTTTCAATCCATTCAAAAAATCTGGATTAAGCAAGCCATCTTTTATCCTTGCATACATCCACAAGCGAGGCCCGCTCATTTTTGACCAACTTATACAATTTCTGGTAAACCATTAAGGAAACCACAACATAAAGCTATATTAGTATTAATAAAGATATAACTAAATTATTGTTTAGACACATCTAAGGTAAATAGTAACTATTTAAATAATTTATAATGATAAATCAATTTTGTTTTCATGATTACAAACAATTGATTAGGCCAGGCCCTGCTAAGGTCCCTGCCCTACAAGGCCGTATCACGTGGAGTTCGTGAGACTTATAAGTATGTAAGTGTTCTAAATTAATTCCACCTTCACTTCATATCTCAAAGGTAAGGCCCTATCCCATTCAAGATTATTTTCTGTTATATGTTATTCTGCTATTAATTATCATCGTCTATGTTAAAATTTCAGCAGTATTTCTTCATATGTTCTCCTAAATGTATGGCATATATGGCACACTAGGAGAACGTACGAGGAAATACAAACCGTAATCTCAACCAACGATAACTAATAGCAGACTAACATATCGCAAAAAATAATCTCAAACTGTCCACTAGAACATTTTGAGAATTTGCAAGACTAAGTCTTGCAAATTCTCAAATGGGTCTAAAGGTTATAGTGCTACGAGAAATAATATTCAATTTCAAAAACAATCGAACTTATACTTGTGAAAAAGTTTTCTTGACTATTATATATATTTTGATTATGGTTTGTAGTCACTAACTTCGTAAGATTATTATGTTCAAGATAATAACCTTAATCCAATATTTATGCATAGTATTATCTAATAATACTATGGTTTTAATATTGGACAGGCTGGATCGAAAATTTTCATAACACATCAACCGTGGCATATCTATTAAACCCATACATAATCTCATTACCAAAATAATATATTTCAATATATCATGTTCTTGTAACTTAAATCAAAGTCAAAGTCAAAACCATTTCATAACAAAATAAGATGCAACAATATATGTAAGATGCTCACCAATAAACTACCATGCATAGTTTAACATGATGAGAAATTCAACAATAATTATATAAAAACCACTAATAAATCATGACTTAATTAATTTAATACAAAAGCACTAATTAATCATTTAGCAATTTATTTAATTAATTTACTATCAGAATCACTAATTAGCAAATATTACAATGATATTATATTGCAATCATTATATTAGAATACCAAAATTATATTATATTATAATATTATAAACTAATATATGTTAATATATATTATAATATGATACTATTAATATTATTACATAATATAATTATTATGTAATAATTCTATTATAATTATTATAAAATAAATTTTTTTGGGTCCGTGGTTGGGTTTTTTTTTAATGCCCGTGGCCTTACCCACAAGGTGTGGCCAGGCCGCGGCGGCCTTGGAGAGGGGTAGGGGGAGCTGGAGGGGGGGGGGGGGTTGTTTTAATTTCTTTTTTTTTTGAACGTGGGACCGTGGCCGGCGATAGGGGGAGGGGGCGGGGGGTGGGGGGTTTTTTTTTTGGCCATGGCCAGGCCATAATATCTGTGGCCGACGATAGCGGGGGCTGGGGGGCCGATGGGGGGGTTAAAACTTTTTTTTTGGCATGGCCGTGGCCAGCCACGGACTGTGGCCGTGGCCGGCGACATGGGGAGGAGGGGGGCGGGGGCTGGGGGTGTTTTAATTATTTTTTTTGGCCTTGCTGTGTCCGTGACCAGGCCACGGACTATGGCCAGGCCACGGCCGGTCACCAAGACAGCCATGGCTGTGGCTGGCAACAGGGGGAGGAGTAGTTGAAAACTTTTTTTTTTGGCCTGGCTGTGGCCTGGCCACGGACTGCGGCTAGGCCACGGCCGGCCTCAACATGGGGAGGGGGAGGGGGGTTTAAACCTTTTTTTTTCGGCCTGTCCGTGGCCAGGCCACGGCCGGCCACTGCCATGGTCGGCGACAGGGGGAGGGGGGGAGGGGGCTGGGGAGCGGGGGGTAATTTTAATTTTTTTTTTGGCTGGCCGTGGCCTGGCCATGGACTGTGGCCAGCCGCCATGCGGCCACGACCGGTTGTGGCCGTGGGCGACGACAGAGGGAGGGGGGTAGGGGGCTGGTGGGGGTTAAATTTTTTTAAAAAAATTTTGGCCTGGCCATGGCCGGCGAGGGCGGCCATGGCCATGACCGTGGCCGATGACAGGGGGAGGGGGGGCTGGGGGGGTTTAAACCCTTTTTTTTTGGCCTGGCCGCACCCTGGCCATTGACTGTGGCCAGGCCATGGCCGGCTGCCAGGCGGCCACGGCCAGCCGCGGTCGTGGCCGGTGATAGGGGGTGAGGGGAGAGGGCTTGGGGGGTAATTTTAAATATATTATTTTTTGGCCTGGCCGTGGCCTGGCCACGGAGTGTGGCAGGCCACGGCCAGCCGCCAAGCGGCCCCGGCAATGGCCGGCGATAGGGAAAGGGGGGGAGGGGAATGGGTGGGGTAATTTAAATTTTTTTTTTTGGCCTGGCCAGCCGTGGCCGGCAATAGGGGGATGGGGAGGGCTGGGGGGGGGTTAAACCTTTTTTTTTGCCTGACCGTGGCCTGTGTTGGCCCAGATGGCAACCCAAGAGGGGTGGATGAATTGGGTTCTAAAAATTTTAACTCCTTTTGAAATTAAATCGATTGATATCCAAGTATGCAAGCGAATGGAATTAATCGAAGCTAAGCACAAGCAATTAAAGAAGAGAGAGAGATCAAAACACTACAAACACAAATATTTTATAGTGGTTCGGTGTAACCGTCCACTCCCAAGCTCCACTTGGGTTCACATTATAATCCTCTTGATTATAGTCGAGTTGTTTTACAAGCTCACAACTCAAACTTGTTGTTTTACCCAGGATCACAACGAACCCAGCCAGTTTTCAGGGCTTACCAGCACAAAACCCAACCTCAAGCTATATCTAGCTTGACCCGAGGTATGCCAGCTCCACTAATTCAATCCCCCTGATTGAATTAGCAAACAAATGAAATTAATTAATGTTTACAATGACAAACAGCTCCTCAAATGAGCGAATATGCAATAAAAATAGACAAGGAATAGAAAAGCCTGTTTGAAGCGATTTGAATGTAGGCTTGGCTTCTTTTCTTCTTTTCCTCTTCTCCTTTGAAAGGTTGAATCAAGCTCCAGCTTAGATTTCACCCAGGAATATATTTTTGAGACGATGGAAAAATAGGTTTTGGCTTCTTCTTTTCCTTTTTTGAAATCCTCCGAAAATGAACTTTGTACGCCTTGGATTTCTTTTGAATCTTTCTTTAGAAGATGGGCGAGCTCACAGAGATTTTCTTTTTGAAATGGCTCTCTTGAATATCTCAACTTTTTGATCTTTCTCCCATTTTTTTCATTCCTCTTTTTTCGTTCTTCTTTAAACGGTCCGTTCTTCCCCTTTTTATAGATTTTCTTTAATCCAAGATTAGGTGGAAAACTAGCCATTATTTCTGTCCTTGGACTGCTCCTACACACAAGAAAAATATCCATTAGAGATTAGGTGAGAAAAAGTTACCATTGGAGGCCGTTCTGACACTTTGAAAATCTGTTCCTGTCAGGTTGGAGTCGGCTCCAACTTTTTATGTGTCGGCTCCCCTTTGTGTATCCAAAAATAGTAATAAAAGATTTCGTTGAGGGGTTGGCTCCCGAAAAGTTATGTGTCGGCTCCCCGCATCTAGGTGTCGACTCCCGAAACAAAAGGTGTCGACTCTAAATATGGCTCAAAATACGCTCTCTGTTCTCATGTTAGAGTCAGCTCCACTCATTCTAGGTGTCGGCTCCCGAATCTCAGGTGTCGGCTCCCGAATTCCATGTGTCGGCTCCAGAAACTGATGCAGAAAAGCATACTTCTGTATCTCAGGTTGGAGTCGGCTCCAGACATCCATGTGTCGACTCCAGACCGTGCTGAATTTTGAGAACTTTTTCTGATATGCCCATGTGTCGACTCCTGACTTATAGGTGTCGACTCCAAGGTCTAAACTTTTGAAAATTACAATCTAAAACTCATCTTAAAATCAATTTTGAGTGATATTTGAATTGTTAAACTTTCTTAATACCTGAAACACTCCATAAATTTATCAGAAACAATGTGAATATACTCATGGCTTTTGTTAATCATCAAAATCAATAATTGGATCAACAATCTCCCCCTTTTTGATGATGACAAAAATATGCAAGATTAATTAAATAGTTTTACGATAGGAATAAGTTATCATAGTTAAGCTCCCCCTGAATGAGGTAGCTCCCCCTATGAAACTCAAAATGAAAGTTTTTTCTCCTTATTTTGAAATTCATTTCTCTCCCCCTTAATTTCATTTCTCTCCCTTAAAAAAATTCATGCAATAATCAACTTAATCAAATTATTTAAGTGTTCAAAATGCATATACAATATATTCTCTCCCCCTTTTTTGTTATCAACAAAAAGGTTAAGATAAGATACAATTTAGCTTAACATTCAACCATAAGTGAACTCATTGAATAAGACAATATTAATTCAAAGAAATTTCATTGCATCAAAAGATTTCACTACATAAGTTTCATTATATCAAAACATTCCATTACATCAAAACATTCTACCAAAACATTACATCAAAATATTCTATTACAACAAAGTGTAAAGCAAACTAAAACTTTAAATTCCAAAACTGAAGCGTTTCTTCAGTCCTTCTAAGATCTTTTCCATTTCTTCCTTTTGAATCTTCATAAAATCATTTAAGCTCCTTTGAACCAAGTCAGCTGCATTGTTTATATTCTCTTGTAGCTCTACATTGCTTCTAGAATATGTGTCAGAATCACCAGCAATGTCCTTGATCTTATCAAAAATATTCATTAAATCACATTTTAGGGCTTCAGAAGAAGTTCCAAGAGAGGATCCAATTTGGTTCACTTTGTCTTCTAAGGAGTGGAAAGATTCTTTTAAATTCAAAAGTCTACTTTCAAAACTATTATTCATCTTTTCTTCATGTTCATCCAATAAAGTCTTCAATTGCTCTAATTGTAAATCAGAAAAACCAGAAGCAATCGGAACTGAAGCAGGCATAGGTGTCGGTGAAGGCTCTGGTCTGCTAGACTCTGGTGAAGGATATCTCATGGGTGGTTCAGCTTCTAATGGTGCTGAAGCTCCAATCTCAGCTGCCCTGTCCTCTGAATGACCTTTCCTTTCCCATTTCCCATTGACCTTAATGAACCCCATGTGATGAACAGTAGCGATGCTGTAGTAATCTGTGTGTCTTAGGTTCTTTTTAGGTTCATTTTCTAAGATGACTACACCCTGACTTCTGAATGCTAAGGTTAGGATCATGCCATAGGGTAAGGAAGATCTCTTCTTGCTACCAGCCTCTGCCATGTACCAAATCATCATGCTAGGAAGATTAATAGGCTGTCCAGTCAAAACGCTATCCATGATCACAATGTCTCGCTCCGAGACATACTCGAACCTACCAGTCTTAGGGAATAAAATTCGACTACAAATATTATGCAACAATCTTAGCTCAAGAGGCAACTGATTTGCCCTGATTTCCTCAAAATCAACAACATCTCTTCCTAACATCCTTGACAAAGCTCCTGACCTATCACTGTGAGAGTTTGCAATAGGTCCAAGAGTGGGAATCTCAAGAAGGTTCCCAAGAATCTCGGAAGTGCGATGTATCCTCTTTCCTCTTACAGTACTTACTATGCCACCATCTCCTCTTGACAAGTCTTGATAAAATTCTTTAACTAAAGCAGGATATGTAGGAACGTCTAAAGAACACACATTTTTCCAACCAATTTCTTTTAGTTGACGTCCAATAGCGAATCCCTCATCTTCAAAAAATCCGAAATTGACCTTTCTTCCCATTGTAATCATCCGACCGGCTAGAGTGTCAATGTGCAGTTAAGGAGGTGAGGAAGGGTTTGGAATCGCACTAGGAGTAGAGGACGAGGATGAAGAATCCGAAGATGGCGACGGTTGACGGATTAGGCGTCTTGCCATCCGCTTCCTTATTGCCACCGGACCACCATAGATCATTCCCCTTCTCTTAGGTGCCATGGAATCCTAGGGAATGATTAATTGAAGGAATCTCAAGTTTTGATAGGGTTTAGAGAGTAGGATTTGGAGACGATTTGAGTGAGATTAGGTCGAAGAGGTGTCGACTCGGCCCTAAATAGTCGAAAAGGGTCCACTAGGTATCGTTTCCCGCAAAGCCGGGTATCGACTCCAACTCGCTAAAATGGTTAGCGCCCGAACTGGAGTTGGCTCCGCTAAAGCGGGTGTCGGCTCCAAGGTCCCTGACCGAGAGCGACATAGAAATAAGGTGTCGACTCCAAAGATTGAGGTGTCGACTCCAAGACTGATTCAAAAAAGATAAGAGTTTCAGTAATCCAAAACTCATCAAGATAAAAATCAATAAATATGATAAAAATCCTTGGAATATGGAGAATCAATTGGTTCAACATTCTAGATGAATTTTCCTTAAAAATTATGAAGAAATTTTCAAGATGTTGAATAAAATCTAGATAATTAAACTTAAGAGTTTTGAGTCATTCCAACGGATCACAAATCCCTAATTCTCCTCTAAGATAACAAAATCTCTCTTCACTCAAGGGTTTTGTAAATATATCGGCTAATTGTTCCTCAGTATTATAACATATTCTAAACAAATATCATTATTAGCTACATGTTCTCTAATAAAGTGATATCTAATTTCAATATGCTTAGTTCTTGAATGTTGAATTGGATTTTTTTGTTAGGTTTATTGCACTAGTATTATCACATCTAATAGGAGTTCTATCAAGTGTTATGCCATAATCTTTAAGTTATCGCTTAATCCAAAGGATTTGAGCACAGCAACTTCCAGCTGCAACATATTCTGCTTCAGCAGTTGATAATGCAACCGAATTTTGCTTTTTGCTAAACCAAGAGATTAAGTTACTTTCTAAAAATTGACATGCTCCACTTGTACTCTTTCTATCTAGTTTACAACCAGCATAATCAGAATCAGAATAAGCAATCAAATTTAGTGTTGAGTCTCTAGAATACCATAAACCTACATTTTTAGTTCCACTCAAGTATCTTAGTATTCTTTTTACAATAATTAAATGTGATTCTTTATGTTCAGATTGATATCTAGCACATAAGCAAACAGCAAACATGATATCAGGTCTACTTGCCGTTAAGTAAAGTAGTGATCCGATCATACCTCTATAATATTTTTGATCAACTGGCTTACCATCTTCATCTTTATAGTTTGCATGAAGGACTCATTGGTGTTCCGAGGGGTTTGATTGATTCCATCCCAAACTTTTTGAGGATTTCCTTTGTGTACTTTGTTTGATTGATGAAGATTCCCTCTCCTTCTTGTTTAATTTGGAGTCCCATGAAGAAATTAAGTTCTCCCATCAAGCTCATCTCGAATTCACCCTACATTAACTTAGCAAATTCTTGACACAAGAGATTGTTAGTAGCACCGAATACAATATCATCAACATATATTTGTACTACTAATAAATTCTTATCTTTTCTTTTCAAAAATAGTGTTTTATCAACATTTTCTGTAGAAAAATCATTTTCGATTAGAAATTTACTTAATCTATCATACCAAGCTCTAGGTACTTGTTTTAAACCATAAAGTGCTTTGTGCAATTTAAAAACATGATTTGGAAATTTATGATCTTCAAAACCAGATGGTTGTTCAACAAAAACTTCCTCATTTATAAATCCATTTAAAAATGCACTTTTAACATCCATTTGAAATAAATTGATATTCATATGACATGCAAATGCAAGTAGTAATCTAATTGCTTCTAATCTAGCTACAGGTGCAAAAGTTTCATCAAAATCAATTCCTTCTTCTTGATTATATCCTTTTGCGACTAATCTAGCTTTGTTTCTGATTACTATGCCATTTTCATCTAATTTATTTCTAAATACCCATTTTGATCCTATAACAGAATGATCTTTAGGTCTATCTACAAGGGTCCAAACATTATTTCTAGTAAATTAATTTAATTCCTCTTGCATAGCTAATATCCAATTATTATCTTTTTCAGCTTCTTCAATAGTTTTAGGTTCAATTTGAGATACAAATGCAAGATGATTATTGATGTTTCTCATTGATGATCTAGTTCTTACTCCTTGAGATGGATCACCTATAATTAATCCTTTGGAAGACCATAGGCATATCTCCAATCTCTAGGAAGATCTACATCATTATGATTAGCATCAACAACATCAACACTAGGAGAATCATGATCTGATGATTTATATTCAATTTTTCAATATCTCTCATGTAAATTTGTATCTTCCTCATCATCAATCTTTTCCGAACTCGATGCTAAAGATTCATCAAAAACTACATGAATAGATTCTTCTACAATTAAGTTTCTCTTGTTAAACACTCGCTTTACTAGATGTTGAATATCCTAAGAATATGACTTTATCTGATTTTGCATCAAATTTTTCAAGATTATCCTTACCATTATTATGAATGAAACATTTACAACCAAATGCATGAAAGTAACTAATGTTTGGTTTTCTATTGTTCCATAGTTCATAAGGAGTTTTCTTAAAGATTGGCCTAATTAAAGCTCTATTAAGAATGTAACATGCCGTGTTTATAGCTTCCCCCAGAAGTACTTTAGGAGTTGGCTTTCACATAGCATGGTACGGGCCATGTCTTCTAAGGTTCTATTCTTTCTTTCTACAACTCCATTTTGTTGTGGTGTCCTAGGTGTAGAGAAATTATGATGGATGTCATTTTCAATGCAAAAATTTTCAAATAAATGATTTTTGAATTCTGTGCCATGATCACTTATAAGATATACTATGGTGTTATTTTTCTCATTTGTGACCTTCTTGAAAAATTTCAGAAATATTGGAAAGGTCTCATCTTTATGAACTAAAAACAATACCCAAGTGTATCTAGAATAATCATCTACTATCACAAGATCATATTTCTTTCCTCCTAGACTGGTGGTTCTAGTAAGTCCAAAGAGATCCATGTGAAGTAGTTCAAGTGGCCTAGAAGTGGAAACAATATTTTTAGTTTTGAAAGAGTTTCTAGTTTGTTTTCCAAATTGACATGCATCACAAACTTTGTTATTTTCAAAATCTAGTTGTGGAAGGCCTTTTACTAAATCCATTATAATTAATTTTGAAATTAGGTGTGTGCTTGCATGACCTAATCTACGATGCCACAGCCATCCAATCTCATTCATACTAGCATTATTAGCAACTAAGCAATGATTACTAGTAGACAAATTGTCTAAATCAATCAAGTATACATTGCCATTTCTATTTCCAATAAATACAATGCTATTATCAATGGGATTAGAAACAGTGCAAATAGAAGCTTCAAATGATACTTTGAAACCTTTATCATGCAATTGGCTAATACTAATTAGACTATGCTTTAAACCATTAACATATAAGACATTTTCAATAAATATGGAGGGAGTTATTTGAATTTTACCAAACCCCATGATTTGGCCTTTGTCATTGTCACCAAACGTAATAACTCCTCCTTTTTTGCTTTCAAGGGTGATGAATTGATCCTTGTCACCCATGTGTCTTGAGCAGCCACTATCGAGATACCACTTTCGCTTTGATCTTTTGGCCGCAAGACACTCTTGCAAAATGATCAAGTCTTATATTTAGGTACCCAAGCCTTCTTGGGTCCTTCATGGTTAGTAGCAAAAAAGATTGTTCCTTTTGGAACCCATATTTTCTTTCCTTTAACATTTAATTTCTTGTTACTTTTTCTTGCATTACATTCATAAGATTTATGGCATTTCTTGTTGCAATTGTAACATATAAAATCATTTGTTTTTTTAACAAATAAATTGTTTACAAATTTGTGTTTCATGTTTGGTATATATCCTAATCCAGCTCTATCAAAAACAACCCGTTGATTACTTAAAAGTAAATTCAGTTTTTTCAGAGCTATATGTAAATTTATCAACTATGTTCTTGTATTTTTTAATTTCTTTCTTTAAGTTAAGGTTTTCATTCATGATTGATTCTTTTTCTTTTAGAAATCTCCTTTTCATCTTTTAAATCCTTAACTTCAAGTGTTAATTCATTTTTCTCTTTACACAGATTTAAGTTTTCATTTTTCAAAAACTTGTTTTTCTTTTTCAGAATCTTAAAATCATTGACTAATTAATTGAAAGCCTCATATAATTCATCAAATGTAAAATCATCATTGAGGGTTTCGGTACTTACCTCATCGTCGTTGTTTGCCATGAAGCAAATGTTTGCAACTTCTTTTTGTTCCTCCTCGGAAGAGGATTCTTCGCTATCGCTCCATGTTGCAACATAAGCCTTCTTCTTCTTCTTGTAGGCTTTCTTCAATTGAGGACAGTCATATCTAAAATGCCCCGGTTTCTTGCACTCATAACACATTAAGGGCTCTTTTTCTTTCTTTTTCTTTGTCCTTTTCTTTCTCTTTCTCTCCTTCCATTTTTGTTCCAGACTTTTTCTTGTGGATGAGTCTCCTTCTTTGCATGAATCTTTTGAATTTCTTTGCAAGAAGTGCAGTCTCCTCATCATCATCATCATCACTGTAGCTTTCCTCACTTTCTGCAGCCTTAAGAGCAATAGTTTTCTTCTTCTTGACTTCTTCCTCTTGATGTTGTTTCATAGTCAGCTCATGGGTCATTAAGGATCCAAGTAGCTCCTCCAAAGGTAAAACATTTAAATCCTTGGCTTCTTGGATTGCAGTCACCTTCGCTTCCCATGATCTTGGAAGTGACATAAGAATTTTATGCACAAGTTCAGAATTAGTATAAGTCTTACCAAGACTTTTCAAGTCATTTACAATATCAGTGAATCTTGTGTACATGCATGTAATTGTTTCAGTTTGTTCCATGCTAAATAGTTCATATTTATGCATCAAAATATTAATTTTTTATTCTTTTACTTGATTAGTACCCTCATGGGTAACTTCTAATCTATCCCAAATTTCTTTTGCGAAAATACATGTAAAATTCGATTAAATTCATTTGCATCTAATGAACAATACAAAACATTCATGGCTTTAGCATTGAGCTGAGCCAACTTCTTATCATGTTCATCCCATTCCGTTTTCGGTTTAGGAATCACCATGTTGTCTACTCTAATTGTGGGTGTATGTGGATCATTAACTATGATTCCCCATAAGTCATAGTCAGTGCTTGAATGAAAATCTTCATCCTAGCTTTTCAATAACCATAATTAGTTCCATTGAATAAAGGAGGTCGATTAGTGGATTGACCTTCTAAATAAGATGAACTAGCTTGAGCTGCCATTTGGATCTTTTGCTCTTAATCGTTAGACCAAATTCAAATGAGCACTAGCTCTAATACCAATTGTTGGCCCAGATGGCAATCCAAGAGGGGGGGTAAATTGGGTTCTAAAAATTTTAACTCTTTTTGAAATTAAATCGATTGATATCAAAGTATGCAAGCGAATGAAATTAATCGAAGCCAAGCACAGGCAATTAAAGAAGAGAGAGAGAGAGATCAAAACACTACAAACACAAAGATTTTATAGTGGTTCGGTGTAACCAACACCTACGTCCACTCCCAAGCTCCACTTGGGTCCACACTATAATCCTCTTGATTATAGTCGAGTTGTTTTACAAGCTCACAACTCAAACTTATTGTTTTACCCGGGATCACAACGAACACAGCCAGTTTTCTGGGCTTTACCAGCACAAAACTCAACCTCAAGCTATATCTAGCTTGACCCGAGGTATGCCACCTCCACTAATTTAATCCCCCTAATTGAATTAGCAAACAAATGAAATCAATTAATGTTTACAATGACAAACAGCTCCTCAAATGAGCGAATATGCAATAAAAATAAACAAGGAATAGAAAAGCCTATTTGAAGCGATTTGAATGTAGGCTTGGCTTCTTTTCTTCTTTTTCTCTTCTCCTTTGAAAGGTTGAATCAAGCTCCAGCTCAGATTTCACCCAGGAATATGTTGTTGAGAAGATGAAAAAATAGGTTTTGGCTTCTTCTTTTCCCTCTTTGAAATCCTCCAAAAATAACTTTGTACGCCTTGGATTTCTTTTGAATCTTTCTTTAGAAGATGGGCGAGCTCACAGAGATTTCTCTTTTTGAAATGGCTCTCATGAATATCTCAACTTTTTGATCTTTCTTCCGTTTTTTTCATTCCTCTTTTTTCGTTCTTCTTTAAACGGTCTATTCTCCCCCTTTTTATAGATTTTCTTTAATCCAGATTAGGTGGAAAACTAGCCATTATTTCTATCCTTGGACTGCTCCTACACACAAGAAAAATAGCCGTTAGAGATTAGGTAAGAAAAAGTTATCGTTGGAGGCCGTTTTGACACTTTGAAAATCTGTTCCTGTCAGGTTGGAGTCGGCTCCAACTTTTTATGTGTCGGCTCCACTTCGTGTATCCAAAAATAGTTATAAAAGATTTCGTTGAGGGGTCGCTCCCGAAAAGTTATTTGTCGGCTCCCCGCATCCAGGTGTTGGCTTCCGAAACAAAAGGTGTCGACTTTAAATATGGCTCAAAATACGCTCTCTGTTCTCAGGTTAGAGTCAGCTCCACTCATTCTAGGTGTCGGCTCCCGAATCTCAGGTATCGGCTCCCGAATTTCATGTGTCAGCTCCAGAAACTGACGCAGAAAGCACACTTCTGTATCTCAGGTTGGAGTTGGCTCCAGACATCCATGTGTCGACTCCAGACCGTGCCAAATTTTGAGAACTTTTCTGATACACCCATCTGTTGACTCCTGACTTAAGATGTCGACTCCAAGGTCTGAACTTTTAAAAATTACAATCTGAAACTCATCTTAAAATCAATTTTGAGTGATATTTGAATTGTTAAACTTTCTTAATACTGAAACACTCCATAAATTTGTCAGAAACAATGTGAATATACTCATGGCTTTTGTTAATCATCAAAATCAATAATTGGATCAACAGCCTGGCCATGGACTGTGGCCAGGCCACGAGCGGCCTCCTGGCGGCCACGACCGGCCGCCGCCGTGGCCGGCGACAGGGGGAAGGGGTTTTTAAACCTTTTGTTTGCCTAGCCATGGCATGGCCGGCGAGGACGGCCACAGACACGGCCGTGGCCGACGAAAGGGGCAGGGGGCTGGGGGGGGGGTAATTTTAAAAAAAAATTTTGGCCTGGGCCGGCCGCGACCATGGCCGGCTAGAGGGGAGGGGGAGGGGGGGAAGGGTGGGTTTACCCGAAAATTGGAGTGGTCGGCAAGGATGTCGGGTGCCGGAGTGCCGCCGGAGGTGGGGAAGAGGGAGGAGGAGAAAGAGGGAGGGAGAGGCACCGCCGAGTGAGGGAGGAAGCAGGGAGGAAGGGGGCGGGTTAGGGCTTGGGGGGGGGGGGTTATAAATTAGGATTAGCGATGCATTAATGCGTAGCTAATTGCGTGCCATAATCCCGGTTTAGCTGAAATTTAGCGATGCAATTTTGCTTCGCTAAATAGTGACGCATAAAAGTATGCGTCGCTAAATACGTCACTAAATATTAATATTTGATAATATTAATTTTATTTATTAATTATTGTAGTGTATAATATTTAAATTATATAGTGATAATTTTATATATTGATATATTGTAATCTATGCCGCTCATTTCGCTGGAGCCCCGGGGTGTCGTGGGTGGCCGCGATGTTACATGTATGCTTCCTTCGGGAACCTACCGTGGGCGGCGCTGCTGCCCCTTTCTCCCCTCCTCCACCCTCGGCGGTGCTTCGAACTCTTGTTGCGAGTTACCTCCCTGGTGGCCGATCGGGGGGTCAGGCTCAGCCTTGTGCCGCTCCCGTCTTCTCTCGAAATTCAGAGACGAGTAGGGGCCTACCATGGTGGTGACGGGTGACAGAGAATTAGGGTTCGATTCAGGAGAAGGAGCTTGAGAAACGGCTATCACATCTAAGTAAGGTACTAGACGCACAAATTACCCAATCCTGACACGAGGAGGTAGTGACAATAAATAACAATATCGGCCGGCTCTTCGAGTCTGGTAATTGGATTGAGTTCAATCTAGTACAATCTAAATCCCTTAACAAGGATCCATTGCAGGGCAAGTCTGGTGCCAGTAGCTGAGGTAATTCCAGCTCCAATAGCATATATTTAAGTTGTTGCAATTAAAAAGCTCGTAGTTGGACATTGGGCTGGGCCGGCCAGTCCGCCCCATAGAACGGTGTGCACCGACTGCGCCACGATGTGCCCGGGTGGCCGACTACAAGGCCCTACCCGGGACCGACGCTGCCTTCAGTCCGATCCATGCCTTTGTACCGAGAATACAGCCTAAACCCTAAATACTCTAAACCAACGATAACCCCTAAAACCCTAAAACCCAAAACCCTAAAACCTAAAATCCTAATCCTAAAACCCTAAACTCTAAAACCCTAAACCCCTAATTAAACCCTAAACCCTAAAACCCCTAAAATTCTAAAACCCCTAAAACCCCTAGAACCCTAAAACCTAAAACCCTAAACCCCTAAACCCTTGAAACCCCTAATCTCTGAACCCTGAACCCTGAACCCTTAAACCCTAAAACCCTATTTAGTGACACACGCTAATACATCGCTAAGCAGTGACGCATTTTAATGCATCGCTATTTAGTGATGCAATTTTGTGTCGCTAAACAGTGACGCATACAAATGCATCACTAAATAGCGATGCATTTTAATGCGTCGATGTTTAGTAACGCATTAGAATGCGTCGCTATTTAGTTACGCAGCTTTGCGTTGCTAAATAGTGACACATAAAAATGCATCTCTAAACAGTGATGCACTAAAATGCGTCGTTATTTAGTGACGTAATTTTGCATTGCTAAACAGTGACACATTAAAATGCATCGCTATTTAGTGATATAATTTTGCATCACTAAATAATGACGCATTAAAATGCGTCGCTAAACACTAAACCCTAAAAATCCTAAACCAACGATAACCCTTAAAACCCTAAAATCTTAAAACCCTAAACTCTAAAACCCTAATCTTAAAACCCTAAACTCTAAAACCTAAACCCCTAATTAAACCCTAAAACCCTAAAACCCCTAAAACCCCTAGAACCCTAAAACCATAAAACCATAAAACCCTAAACCCTAAACCCCTAAACCCTTGAAACCCCTAATCTCTAAACCGTGAATCCCTGAACCCTTAAACCCTGAACCCCTGAACCCTTAAACCCTATTTAGTGACACACGCTAATGCATCGCTAAGCAGTGACGCATTTTAATGCGTCGCTATTTAGCGATGCATTAAAATGTGTTGCTATTTAGTAACGCATTAGAATGCATCGCTATTTAGTTATGCAGCTTTGCATCGCTAAATAGTGACACATAAAAATGCGTCGCTAAACAGTGACGCACTAAAATGTGTCGTTATTTAGTGACGTAATTTTGCATCGCTAAATAGTGACATATTAAAATGCGTCGCTATTTAGTGACGCAATTTTGCATCGCTAAACAATGACGCATTAAAATGCATCGCTGAACACTAAACCCTAAAAATCCTAAACCAACGATAACCCTTAAAACCCTAAAACCTAAAACCCTAATCCTAAAACCCTAAACTCTAAAACCCTAAACCCCTAATTAAACCCTAAACTCTAAAACCCTAAAACCCTAAACCCTAAACTCTAAAACCCTAAAACCCTAAACCCTAAAACCCCTAGAACCCTAAAACCATAAAACCCTAAACCCCTAAACCCCTAAAACCCTTAATCTCTAAACCATGAATCCCTGAACCCTTAAACCTTGAACTCCTGAAACCTTAAACCCTAAAACCCTATTTAGCAACACACGCTAATGTATCGCTAAACAGTGACGCATTAATGCGTCGCTAAACAACGATGCATTAAAATGCATTGCTAAATGTATCGATATTTAGCGACAAAATTTTTAGAGTCGTTAAATCCGTCGCTATTTAGCGACTGATTTAATGTGTCACAGATTTCATGGGTTGCAATTGCGTCGCAATTCTATCGTTATTTTGCGACGAATATTTGTGTCGCTAAGTTGCATCGCTATTTCATGAATTTCTTGTAGTGCATGTTGGACGCCGACCAAGCAAAAATATCCGAGTTGGCCTATAGGAAAGTCAGGAGGCGATCTCAGTCTTCCGTGGGGAGAAGTTCGCCAACTCGTACCGTCCTTGCTGAGTTGTCCCCTAGTGGAAAGGTCAACAGTTGCTCAGCCAGTTCTCCTCCTTTGCTGAACTCCCTGGGGTTCGGCACTTCTAAGGCCAGCTTGACCTCTTGGGGACTTGAAGCCGTGTGATAGCAGGGCAGGACCGGGCTGGTCTTTCCTCGCATCTCGTCGACCTTGTTGCTGGTGGAGGACTATATGAGCAACCACTTGGTGGAGATAACCGCATTAAGAAGGTTGAGGCCAAGTCGGTCGAGGATGGCATTGTATGCCAAAGGTACCCGGATGACTAGAAACCTCATCATGACTGTGCTCTAACACGGCGGTGTTCCGGCCATCACTAGTAAAGAGATTTCGCCTTCTACCCTCACTGAATCTTCAGTGAACCCAACCAAGGGAGCCGTTACCAGCTGAATGGAATCAAAGGATAAATTCATCATAACAAATGCATCGTAAGTAATGATGTCAGCCGAGCTGCCACTATCAACCATGATCCTTTTTACAGGGTTCTTGGCAATCATCATCAAAGCAACAACGCCTTCATTGTTTACATTGTCTACCCTTGCTGATTCTTCTCTAGGGATTACATCATCTAAATCCTTACTCCTCCTCGACCGCTTGGATGAAGAGGTTGCCCCCAAAGACACCATTCCCACCATCCTTTCCATTGGGAAGTTATCGATAACGGGCTAAGTAGGTGGAGGCGCCATGAGTGCTGGTACTACCTGGGGTGCCTTTTGGACATACTTTCCAAGGTAATCCTGCTGGATGAGTTCCTCGATAGCATGCTTTAGGCTGTAGCAGTTGTCGGTGTCGTGGCCGTAATCCTGATGGAAACGGCAGTAGCGGCTTTTGTCGCGGGAGAAACTTTTCTTCATAGGAGGAGGTCATTGGAGATATGGCTCGCCCTCAATTTCCATGAAGATATGAGAGCGAGGGGCGAGAAGAGGCGTGAGCTCGCTTTCCCTGGGGGTGAGGCTTCGACGCTTGTTGTCCAGTCAATGTGGAGCTTTCTTAGGGCGAGATGATTCGCTTGGCTCAGGACGGGCGGATCTCCTGCTGGATCCCCTCTCGAACTCCCGACGAGTGAAGTCAGCCTCGTCCGCATGGATGTACTTCTATGCACAGAGGAGGAGGTCGAAGTAGGAGCTAGGTGGCTTCTTATCCAGAGAGAAAGTGAAGCGGAAAGGGAGAAGTCCTCGCTTCAATGCTAGAGTCGCCACCGCGTCGTCCAGATAGTAAACTTCGAAGGTGGTTGTTTTGAAACGGGCCACGAAGTACCGAAGCGACTCCCCCTCCTTCTGATATACAGAAAAAGGCTGTCCGCGACCCGCGGGATCCTTCGACAAGCATCGAAGTACGCTAGGAACGCCCTTTCCAACTCTTGGAAGGAGTCGATGCTGTGCAAGGACAGGCGAGAGTGCCAGGCGCGAGCGGCTTCTGTAGAATGGTGAAAAAAGCCTTGCACAGGAGGGCATCCGTAGCCCCTTGGACTTGCATGAGAGCTTTGTAGCTCTCAAGGTGATCGAGGGGATCGATTGTACCATCATACGGATCTAGCTGAGGTAAACGAAATTTGGAGGGGATGGGCTTCTACAATATTCTGCTGGTGTAGGGAGGATGGGTGTCATACTCTTCCTTCGGCTGGTTGTTGACTTTTCTAGTGAGCTCCTCAAGCCATTGTTGGTACTCATCCAGACGTTACTCTGCCTGGCGATTAATGGTTGACATCTTCTTTGGTGGCCTAGAAGATGATGAAGAAGAGGAAGGGAAAGAGCGCAGGAGGTGGTGCCTTCGCTCTGGTTCTTCCTGGCACCGAGGCTCTGGGGAAGATTCGCCCAGGTTATGAGTAGGAGAGCATGACCTCTTGAGGGGCTCCCGGCGGTGCTCTCTGGGAGGTGCACGACGGTGGCTAGCCTCCAGGCAGGGGATCTTTCCCGCGCAGACTCCTGACTGGCCAGTGCAGTAGATAGTGGTGTAGGTGAAGCAAGCTGATGCTGGGTGGCCATGGATTGCTGCTCGTGGAGTCCATGGATCATCGCCATGAGAGTTTGAACTTGTTGGGTGAGTGCGGCCAACTGCTCAGTTTGAGTGGCCGCAGCTAGTGGCGCATGAGTAGCCGGAGGTTTGGCAACAGGGAGGTTGGCCTCCTGTTGCTCCGCCGATTGGAGGTGCCCCCTAGGATAGCTGGTGGAGGCATCTTGGGCACGCATCACCACCATTGTTGATGAAGAGAGAGAAAAACTTGCAAACAAGTGTTATAGAGCTCGTCTTTCTCCCCCTACCTGGCGCGCCAATTTATTGACGCTTGATCACTAGAACTGGATGTCGGGAAGAAACTCTGTCTACTGATGCAGCCCTCTTCAGAACGAGCGACTTGCAAGAAGTTCCGGTACCAGAGGAAGCTCTGGTGGGGTCCCTCCGATGGTCAAGTTAGCAACCGAGGTCACAGCAAAGAGGGAGCTCGAAGGAGCTCCAAAGAGTAAGAAGGCTCCGAGGATCAGAGTGTATTCTAGAGTTAAGGAGTGTGTAAGCGAATGTAAGTATGAGTGTGTGGATGCTTGTACCTTTGTTCTGGAATCTCTTATCCTTTTTATAGACCTTCGGTATCCGCCTAGGAATTAGTCACATGGAGTTTCGTAAAGAGAAATGTCAGCTGGGCACGTGGTAATTATGTGAACAGGGGCTGATCGATGGGCCTAGTCCCATCGAACACATGGGCCTGGCGGTTGGAGGGCCTGGTCCCATCAACTGCGTGGGTCAGGCGGTAGGTGGGCCTAGCTGTGTCAGGCTGCGCATGTTAGGCACTTGGTGGGCCTGGCGATGGTCAGACGGTAGATGGACTTGGCTGTGTCAGGCGGTGTAGGTCAGACGGTAGGTGCGCCTGGCAGGGGTCGCTTGGACTGACTCGGAGAAGTCGAGGCCGTTGGGGCCGACTTGGAGGAGTCGGGACCACTAGGGTTCAGCTTGAAGAAGTCAGGGTTGCTTTGACCAACTTGGAGAAGTTGGGACCGTTTTGGCAAAACGCGGCCGACTCAAGAAGATCAGGCTGTCTCGAAAAAGCGGCCGACTCAAAAGGCCGAGCCGCTTTGATCGACTTGAAAAGGTCGGACCATCTTGAAGAAATGCGGCCGATAGCTTTCGCCAATATCATTTGCTAGCTTTACTATTAATGACCACATGGCATTATCAGTCACATCATCATTAATTCGGGTTCATTGATCTTGAAGTACATATATTATTCGCAAACAGATCTCTTTCCCATGGACTGCTGAATGATGTTGTCATGTGAGGGTATCATCCCACCACCTCAGTAGATAAGATATTATTGTTTGTGGGATATATTAGACAACCGCGGCCATGCATCTGGAAAGATTTCTCATTGCTTTTACGGCACAAATTAGTTGACAGGAGTCAACCAAGCACTGCTCTCAATATCGATGCAAACGCCACAAGAAATGGAAAGAGAAAAATCCGATTTAATTTCATGTCATGCGAAAAGAGTCCATCAACTTTCTTTCCCCACGCAAAGCGCTCTTACCTATAGGATAAATCTATACTCTTT
This sequence comes from Calamus simplicifolius, assembly GCA_900491605.1. Taxonomy (NCBI): domain Eukaryota; kingdom Viridiplantae; phylum Streptophyta; class Magnoliopsida; order Arecales; family Arecaceae; genus Calamus; species Calamus simplicifolius. The sequence continues at coordinate 600,115 of UESW01004552.1, read as the reverse complement.
AGTGGCTTCCATGGGATCCATTGTGGAGAATTGTTGTCAGACGGCTCTTTAGCTCTCAATGCTGTATCTTATTCGACGAGATCATGCCAGGGAACTTGTTTATTTTTCAGCATGTCAATGCTATGCTGATGCAATATTTTACATAAAAATATATATTAATAATTAAAATTTATTTATTCTTTATTAATTTTATTTAAATTTTTAAATATAAAAATTTTAATTTATTAATAAATTAATTAAATTAACATTGAAAATAATATTAAATTGAAATAAATATATAGAAATTGATAAATTAAAAAATTATTTATAAATTAATGATAAAGTTCTGACGTAGCATGAAACTATTTTTACGATACTAATGATGCAGCTCGAATTAAAATCTGATTAATTTATAATGTTACCAAGGATATAATTTAAAATAATTTTTGATTAGTTTATAATTTGAAATGAAACATTGTATTACAAGAAAGAAGGTTATAACTCGTTAAAATAATTTTATATTAAAAATAAAAATATTATTACTTAGAATTAAAATTTTTATTTATTTAATAATTAATTTTTACTTTAATTTTTTTAAATCAAATCATGCTGAAAAGCATGCCACTCATGTGGATGCAATATCTCGTTGAACGTGCCATGAATATCATAACTCAGCAAAGATTTTAAATCATGTCGCATGAGTCCGCATGGTGTTAAATATTTAAAATAGGAAAGGCTGTTTTTGCCGCATAAAGTTGTCACGATCGGATGATGGATGTCATTTCATTGGCACGTGTCAGTCGGGCTTCGTCCATTATATTTTGCAACGAGTGGGGTGACTCGAAAGCTCAATAGGCTAATTGAAAGTTTGGTGCATTTTGTATTTCGGCTTGACTTATTCTAGGTTAATGTGATTATTTATTTGTATAAAAAAAGAAAAAAATTGATGCAATTCAGGCTCTCGACCGTATATTGAGATACCGATCACAAAGCGAGATAGCACATAACGTTACATGCAAGTACGGCACATATCTTTATATCCCTCAATTCCACAAACATTTGGCTCAACTCCTTTCCAATTTCGAAACACCAAACGCATTCTTTGAAGACTTTCTCTCACATATATATCCTTATGAATATTAAAAAACACATGCATATTCTCGTCAAGTGCTGTTTACAAATATAATTTTATAAATTATTTTTTTTATAAATATATCTTGATAAATGTTTATAATTTACATATATAACTTTAACTCAATAACATTAGACGCATGCAAAGAAATAATTAATAAGTATATATATAAATACTAAATTAACAAAAATATACATACAAAAAAATAAATTATAAAATACATACAAATATAAATACACATCGACATTCATATATATATATATATATATATATATATATATATATATAATATTTATAAAGATATATATACAGAGAAAGAGAAATTGCACGAACCATCAAGACTACTTTCAACTTTTCAATCCACATAAATAAAAAAGATAAAAATAATAATAATAATTTTAAGGTTTGTATCAACTCTTTTTTTATAATTTTAGATATTTATAAATATATGTAATAAAATTTATATTTTAATAGTAATAGTTCTCTTACTATTTTTTTCATTTGATAAAGTAGGAAAGAATTTTTTTTATTTTATTAAGGTGAATTTATAGCCCACTCTTGACACACTAGTATTATACTAGATTTGTAACCCTCCAAGCCCTTATCCAATTAACTTCGTTAGTGGGCCTAAAACCACTCAATCTTTTCATCTTATAATGCAACATCCTTGTCGCATGTTACAAGCTAGTCAAAATCTATTTCGAGGCGGTTCCATATCATGGCAGAACTTCAATACAATTTGTATTGCTTGAAGCTCACTTACTGGTCCAATCAACTTCATTAGCGAGTCTAAAACCACTGGCCCAAAAACTCGAATGAGAGTTAATAGGTAGCAAGTGGACTTGAGTTATAAGCATGTAACATATTTCTTTTCCATCCAATATGGAACTAAATGTAGGTTATCATAATCTTTCCACCTAATAATGTGACGTTCTCATCGCATGCCATGCGGAATTCCACTATTGGTCCAAAAACTTTTCAAAAACTTGAGTGAAAGTTAATGAATAACAAGTGGTAATGTGATGCCCTCGTTGCAGTCGAATCATTGGTACTGCATGGATGACTCCACACACTGACGGGACTTCACTATTGTCCCTTATGGGTAGCCATTTTCTCATGCTCATCCATCAACTTTCATACACTTGAGTCGGCTCTGATACCATTTATAACATCCAAACCCACTTGCTGGTGGCCTGAAACCATGGCCCAAAAACTTGAGTGAAAATTAATGGGTAATAAGTGGAATTGAATTATAAGCATATAACATATTCCTTTTCTATCCAATATGGGACTAAATATGAATTATCATAATAGATCTTTTTATTAGTAGTCCTAAATCAAGAACCCTTTTCAAAGGCTAGTTGTAAGATAGCTTCTGTTGAAAAATCAATGATAGTAGTTATTTCACTAGATCTAGTCTCTTTATTGTACATTTCTATAATTTCTAATTAAATATCTTTCTTTAGGATGGTAAATTATCGATTAGCTATAAGTAGCTTAAATCTTTCAAAAAAGAAAAGAAAAGAAAGGAGAAGGCGCGGGTGGTGGCTGCAGTAAGGGAATCAAGGGGAAAAAAAAAAGAAAAAGAGAGAGAGGAAAACCAATGACCCGTGAGTGTGGAGGAAGTAAGGGGATCTAGAAAAAGAAAAGAAAGGGGAGAGGAAAGAAAGAAAAAGAAAAAAAGAGAAGGGGACGATTGTGCAGTTTTGCCATGGTGTGAGCCACTCTTGCGGCACCAATGACCTGATTCGGGGCAAATTCTGTCTAGCTTATGACGTGCGACAAGGATGTCGCATCATAAGCTTGGGAGATTGCCCAGGTTTAGTCCCATATTGAATAAAAAAAAAGTATGATATGCTTATAATGCAAGTCCATTTGCGACCCATTAACTTTCACTCGAGTGTTTAAGCAACGTAGTTTTGGCTCGCTAACAAGGTTAACTAGGCTAAAGGGAGATAATACTAATAGAAGTTACATTAAAAAGAACATGAGACATGATATTTCAAGATTTTCATAAATATTATAAAAATCAAGATCAATGTTTCAATAGTATTGTTATTCAATTGCGATGGATACCAGAAAACCATATTTTTTGCGAATGATCATTTATTTTCTGAAGTATGTTAATTAATTTCTCCAAAAGTTAATTTGTCCAAATAATTATTATTTTCAAAAAAATAATACCATGATGATTGTGGCATGCTATTATAGTGAAAAACAATAGTTAATAATAAAAAATAGCTTATTTGCTAAACACTATAGAGGAAATAAAAAATATTTTTAATTTAACAAATAAAAATAATTTTCAGCCATTGTAGAATTATGTACTTAAACTTTTATTTTAACAAATAATTAGTACATATGCTAAACAATCACTATCATTGCTAAATAAAAGTATGATCGCTAAATTGATAAGTTTAAGTTTAATGTTTGATCATTGTTGTTGCAACATTAGCTTAATCCAGTATATACAACATTAGATTCTACTTTAACTTATTAATTTAAATATTGAATAATTATAACTTAATTTGGAGTTGTACGAAATTGATCAGAATGGCTTGAAATATATCAATTCGAATCAACATAATTAGGACTGCAGTATATGTATATATATTTCTATTATTTTAATCACTGATCCTTAGAATAATCCGGAACAGCAAGAGGGTCACCTAACGTTAGCACGTGGCAACATCACAAGGTGTCGTAATCCATCAACCTACTGGATTGACCCATAGGTCTTGCACCAATGATCTCTTGCATATGGCACATGGAAAAGACTTTGTACACCACTCCCGGTGCAGCAAGTCCTACGTGGGCTGCATCGCTCCTTCCTATTGGTCCACATGGATCCCATGTGGCCTGACATGATGGGACAGAATAGCAAGGAGATAATGTTACTTTTTAATCGTACATCCATTAAAAGTCGTTCAGCCTTTCACCATTGGTGTGAAGACGAAAATGCCCTTTCCCTCCAGCCTACTTCAACCCGCCATCTTATTTGGATTTTGCTGATAAAAAATCGTAAGGTTCTGGCCTGGAAGAAGAGTATCCGAAGGAGTGGCAAAGCTCTGCTAGATGACATCCTTGCGCGCATTCAAGAGAACAAGATTCCCATCGTCGCGGAGACTGGCTGAAGCGACGGAGGAGTTGTGAGAGTTGCTGCTCCAGACCTCAGCTCCCTTCGAAGAGTCGAAGAGAACAAGACCTCCGGCCTCATTGAGTTGAAGAAACGAATTATATCCGACAAAAATATGAGCGCCGACAACCCATACAGGTGCCTGCTCGGAGGACGGGATCGATCTCGAGTTGAAGCGAATGCCGACTTCATACTGGTTAGGTTCGTCAGGGCGGCTAAGGAACTCCAATGCAAAGTTCCCATTGGTTCAAACCTTAAGACAAAGCATCAGTTCAAACCCACGACACCCTAGTTGGAAACCCACGACACCCTAGTTCATAACCCACGACACCCTAGTTCAAAACCTTAAGACAAAGCATCAGTTTAAACCCACGACACCCTAGTTCATAACCCACGACACCCTAGTTCAAAACTTTAATACAAAGCATCAGTTTAAACCCACGACACCTACAATCTAGTTTGATTGACATGCATTTTTCCACTTAAATAATCTATTCGATGTTCTTATTTCCATCCTTAGGTACATAGAAATCTGGTGATGAAATCGATTACCTGTCCTCTCTATATCATCTACAGGCCTATGTTTTACAAGAGTAGGGAAATCTGTTTGAACTAGTTGACCCAAACCTTGGTTCAAACTAGTCAAAGGAAGAGGCATTGTTAATGTTGAATCTCTCTCTCATATGCACCAACCCATCTCCGACTCTGAGGCCCGCGATGAGCGCTGTGGTGAGCATGCTAGATGGAAAAACGCCTGTTCGAATCCCTGAAGAAGTGAAGCGCTCGATCTCCGAAACTGAAGATTTGAGATTCAAATCCTTTGAGATAACGTCCCATGATAGCCATTCACACAGCATTTCAATGAACGGGGCCATGCATGGATACCTCAACATCTGCCCAGAGTAGCAAAGAAAGCGCTTGACGTTCCTCAGCAGGCCAGCTTCTTTTGGACTATACGGAGTAGTTGATAGTTGAAAGCTAGGAGAGAGAGGGAGCATTTCCATCACTTGGTTTGAATGTACTCGTAGATTATAAGTAGCCACTTCTTCATAAATGCAGGTAGGAGATGTATATACGAAGAAGCGTGGCCATGAAGAAAGTTCTTATATGGCAGCTGCCCTTGACAATTCATTGTTTAGATTGGACGATGCGGTAAGCTAATTTTTAATGAACATTTTAACAATTAAATACTAAATTAATTAGTTACTATATAATATAATTTATTAGCTTTGATATTATGATTTGTTTCGAATGCTTGAAGAATAGGTATACATAGTTTTTGGACCCTTTTCCAGTCTTAGGATGTTGCTATGGAGGAGTGAAACTTCTTCTGCCAACAAAGGCAAAATGTTTCCACTAAAAACATAAGAAGATTTGGATGATCAGCCAACGCGGTTGGAAGATCTTGATGACTGGCCAAATCACTCGTAAATTATGTGTCGGCCAGCCCGAACCCAAACCCAAATCTAAATCCAAACCCGCGTTGCTACCAAACAAAGTGCCATTGATTGGCCACCCTTGTCTAAGCCTAACCATCCCAACCCCATCTCATTATTTTATCCCTTAAACTAAAGGCCTTGGCGATCCAGACAATCCTATCCTTAGATATCACAAAAAAGGAAAAAAAAAAAAAAAAGTAAGGCAATTATGTGGAAGATCCAAAAGATCACATAAAACTCATCCAACTCGGAGCACGTCCAAGATAAATGGCAAGGATTGACTGGCTTTGAATGGAAGAGATATGGACAAGGGCATGGAGTGGTCCCTATTCTTCGGTGGCGAAGAAAACCAAGCTGACAAGAAGTCCAGGCTTCTTTGTCTATATAGCATATGCTATCTTCTGGTGTCTCTCTCCCTTCTATAAATAGAGGCCTCGAGGAAAGCAAGAAAACACAAGCTAATTGAGCTCAGGGGTGCCATTATATATAGAGTTTGGAGCTTTAGAGAGATCGAGATGGCTTCCTTTCCAAGGCCTGGCCGCTCTAATGAGATCCGTTCCATGGCCACACCTCAAAACCCCAGTACTTCGGGACCCCCTCATCAGTACAAATCTTTCGAAGATCTCTTCCCACCCTTTCTCCTCAAAAAGGTATGCTCCAATATTCTTTCTTGATACATGATGTCTTGGCTTGTAGTCCATAAAAACTTTTTTTTTTTTTTTTTTCTTTCGGGAAGGCTAGCTTCTTGTGCAGGTGCTCATAAAGATTATATTCATCCTTTTCTTTTGTTGGTTTTGGGAGAAGCATCTAGTGAATGAGACTTACCTTTCTGAAGAATTATTGGTTGAGCTTTTTTCTCTTTACCTCGTAGAAATGAGTGGCTGAGAAAAAATCGCCTTCCCTTTTTGTGTTGCTCATGGGATTTCAGGTCGTTGCCGAGTTGATAGCTACATTTCTACTCGTATTCGTGACCTGCGGCGCTGCTGCCATCTACGGCAGCAACGAGAGCCGGATTTCACAGCTGGGGCAATCGGTCGCAGGAGGACTAATCGTGACGGTGATGATATACGCCGTCGGACGAACCCAGCCATCACGTTGTCCTTCGCAGTCCATAGGCATTTCCCTTGGATCCAGGTGAGCACCTCTGTGCCCTCTATAATAGCCTTGCCCCCCTTTGGCTTTGATCTGCATCTTTGTTACCTTTTGGTGAAAGCTAATATATATATATATATCCAGTACTTCCCAGTTTCCATGGCATGGAAACTGGAGAGTATTAATTCTTCCTCTCTATTCTGCATGAGGTTAGACCACAGTAGCAATTAATAAGCCTCATCATCATAACCAGCCACCAACTACTAATTCCTATTAGTTTGCAAGATTTGATGAATTTATTTTCAGTACTTCATGCGTTTATTTCAGTTTTTCTTTAGATATAAGTAAGTGCTTATGTTTTCTCCTGAACTCCATTTCTCTGCCCTTCTTGGAACTAGATATGATTCAAAAATGAATCGATGGGAGAGGCAATAAAATATAGAGCTTAACAGGAGGACCAAAAAAAAATGGCAAACGTTTGGACGGCGAGTTGCATTTAGTAAATATTATCTTCCGATCATTTCCGAACTTAAAAATACCATCTTTTGTGGAGCTTTGCTCCTGTGTATATTGGAGCCTTACATCCTTTTTTTTTTTCCAATTTAATTTCTATTGGGTAAGAGGGCTGCTACGTTTAAGAGCTGTCACACCTACGTACATATCCACATGCGCTTGTCCCTTGTGTTCTAAGTAAAAGAGATTCACGTGTCCTACACGTACCGTTGCCACGTCATATTAACTTTGGTGCACCTTCTTTCGTGTGCCATGTTTAATGAACTTGGAGGTCCATGCTTCAATATTTCAGACGTCATAATGCCTTCAGACTGATCCTCTCTTTACAGAACCATTACTTGCTTCAAAAGAAACGACGAAACGATTAGATTATAATAATTTTCTTTGCCGCATGCAAAAGTTTTCTCATTATTTCTTGTTTTTATTTGGTTGCTTAGGCCTCGGTTAGGTTAAGCTCCAATGACGAAGCAGAATCCATAAACCTAACCCCAATTAGAGTTGCTGAGATATGCACAACGTGGGAGTTTAACCTACTCGATCAATAACGTCATGCTATGATTAATTATTTGAAAGGAAGATAAAAGGAGATGTTCTTCTATATATTGCTATTCTTTCTCCTTCCATTTTATAGTGTTTATAAACAACCTCTATACAATATTCCATGATCCAACAGCAAATCCATCGTAAATTTTATAGCTAACCAACGCCAGTAAGGACAATACAAGTGTCCTATCAGCATGTATCCCATTGAAAGAACCTCATCATCTCATCATCGAAGAAGATGCTCATATTGCAGAACCTTAGTTGGTGGCAATTATATATGTTGTGGTAGGCCCAAAACTATGTATCAGGTGGGTTCAAAAATAAATTATTAACATGACATAATGCAACATCTTGCTATATATAATCAATGTATTAAAATCTATTGATGTTTAGACTATCTAAATTTTACAATAGGAAAGTCATGATCAATAAGATGAATTTTTAATATAAATGTTTCATTATGTATTTTAGCTTTAGCATAATAGAAATGTTATATTTTTGTGTCCATATAATGCACAGATCAGAGAGTACCATAATACATGATATTTGGTTTCTAAGTAATTTTAGTATTATATTGATTTTGAACTTCGAAGGAATATATAAGGAATATATGCTCTTTTTTTTCTCTCTATAGATCGAAGAGCATAATCTATGTACGTATGTGTATGTGTATGAAATATTGAAATAAAAAATAGACACTACAATATTCTAGTTTGATTTACATGCATTTTTCCACTTAAATAATCTATTCGATGTTCTTATTTCCATTCTTACGTACATAGAAATCTGGTGATGAAATTGATTACCTGTCCTCTCTATATCATCTGCAGGCCTATGTTTTACAAGAGCAGGGAAATCTGCTTGAACTAGTTGACCCAAACCTCGGTTCAAACTACTCAAAGGAAAAGGTGTTGTTGATGTTGAATCTCTCTCTCATATGCACCAACCCATCTCGACTCTGAGGCCTGCGATGAGCGCTGTGGTGAGCATGCTAGATGGGAAAACGCCTGTTCGGATCCCTAAAGTGAAGCGCTCGATCTCCGAAACTGAGGATTTGAGATTCAAATCCTTTAAGATAACATCCCATGACAGCCAATCACACAGCATTTCAATGAACGGGGGCCGTGCATGGATACCTCAACATCTGCCCAGAGTAGCAAAGAAAGCGCTTGACGTTCCTCAGCAGGCCAACTTCTTTTGGACTATACGGAGTAGTTGATAGTTGAAAGCCGAGAGAGAGAGAGAGAGAGAGAGAGAAAGGGAGCATTTCCATCACTTGGTTTAAATGTACTCATAGATTACAAGTAGCCACTTTGTCATAAATGCAGACAGCATATGTATATACGAAGAAGCGTGGCCACGAAGAAAATTCTTATATGTAAGCTAATTTTTAATAAACATTTTAATAATTAAATACTAAATTAATTAGTTACTATATAATATAATTTATTAGCGTTGATTTTATATGATTTTGTTTCGAATGTATACATAGTTTTTGGACCCTTTTCCAGTTTTAGGATGTTGCTATAGAGGAGTGAAACTTCTTCTGCCCACAAAGCCAAAATGTTTCCATTAAAAACATAAGAAGATTTGGATGATCAGCCAACGCGCGGTTGGAAGATCTTGATGACTGGGCCAAATCTGTCGGCCAGCCCGAACCCAAACCCGCGTTGCTACCAAACAAGTGCCATTGATTGGCCTTGTCTAAGCCTAACCATCCCAATTCCCAACCCATCTCATTATATTATCCCTAAAACTAAAGGCCTTGGCGATCCAAACAATCCTATCCTAGATATCACAAAAAGGAAAAGAAAAAATGTAAGGCAATTATGTGGAAGATCCAAAAGATCACATAAAACTCATCCAACTCGGAGCCAATCCAAGATAAATGGCAAGGATTGATTAGTTTATAATTTGAAATGAAACATTGTATTACAAGAAAGAAGGTTATAACTCGTTAAAATAATTTTTTATTAAAAATAAAAATATTAATTTAGGTGACGATCACATGGACTTTGTTATGAGTGACACAAGGCAATTCATTCCACCGTTCATTTCACATCTAGCCTCCCTCCGCTCCGTTGCGTTAATTGCACTCGATGAGCTTACCTAATGGATGAAAAACTACAGTGATTCTTAAAAAAATATACAATTGAGATAAAAATAACGGTAATTTTTATTATCATCATAAACAGCATCTATTTATCAAGATAATAATAATATTGTTTAGCGGTTCCTTAGCACTTTATTATATTTCTAGGGTACAACAATACATAAAAAAAAAAAAAATTAGAAATATGCCAAAAAAATTTCATCAATATCATGATTTTTAGTCATGCAATTTTTAATAAACATTTTAACAATTAAATGCTAAATTAATTAATTATTATATAATATAATTTATTAGCTTTAATATTATATGAGTATATTTCGAATGCTTGAAGAATAACCGACAGCTAGGTTGTACCACGAAGAAAATTCTTATATGGCAGCTGCGTCGGCTTGACGATTCATGCATTATTTAGATTGGGACACGGTAAGCTGACCAAGAGGAAAAAAAAAATTCATCAATATCCTGATTTTTAGTCATGCAATTTTAATAAACATTTTAACAATTAAATGTTGAATTAATTAATTACTATATAATATAATTTATTAGCTTTGATAGTATAGATTATGTTTCGAATGCTTGAAGAATAACCGATAGCTAGGTTGTACCATGAAAAAAATTCTTATATGGCAACTGCACCAGCTTGACTATTCATTACTTAGATTGAACGACGCGATAAGCTAACCAAGAGGCAAAAAAAAATTCATCAATATCCTGATTTAATCATATAATTTTTAATACACCATTTTAATAATTAAATGCTAAATTAATCAATTATTATATAATATAATTATTAATTTTGATATTATATAATTCTGTTTTGAATGCTTGAAGAATAAGTGACAGCTAGGTTGTACGTATCACAAAAAAATTCTTATATGGCAGCTACGCCAAGTTACAATACCTAAATGTAGGATGTCACATGGTGAATCATGGCATTACAACACTCAGGGGCTTCAGCACTACAGTAAAATTTATGTTTAACAACTCTTTTTTCCCAACGCTTAAGGGCAGGGTGGAAAATTCACGGGCCTTCTGAAGCCCACTGGACCCCCCCGGCCTTCTGAAGCTAGGTTTACACCCCCCCCCCCCCCCCCGGCCTTCTGAAGCTAGGTTTACTCACCCGCCCCCCCTCCCCCGTTCTGAAGCTAGGTTTACCTCTCGCCGCGCCCGCGTTCTGTCTCCCCCTAGATGCTAGGTTACCTCTGATCCCCCCTCCCCCCCCCGGTCGGCAGGCTCCTTCTCCCCTAGATGCTAGGTTTACCTCTGATCCCCACCCCGTCGGCAGGCTCCTTCTCTGATCCCCCCCCCCCCCAAGCTAGGTTTAACTATGATCCCCCAAGCTATTCGCTTCGGGATCTCCTGAGAACAAGACGAAAGGCAGTGGAGAGCAGAGAGGAGATCGGATCTCGCTTGGTTTGATTTGAGGTAGGCTTGGGTCAGTCCCTGGCGTGAAAGATGGTAGAGTCCGGGCCTTGGACTCCTGGGCAGGTGCGTGTTTCATTCTTTGCCTTGTTCCTTCTTATTCTCCCTCAATACGTTGATGGTTTCTTTTGGTTGGTTCTCATTGCTACTGTTTCGAGATTTAGCCCTAGCGTTCAGGAGGGATCTTGTTTTGGATTTTCGTTTGTTCTTTGGATCTTTATTTCTTTCTTTGTGTCAATGATGGATTGTACGAATGAGTCCATCGGAAGAAGAATTGGAACGTCCATTTGAGCAAGAAATCGAAAAAACTAATAAGAAGAAGAAAAAGAAAAAGAAAAGAAGGAATCGGAAGGAATCTATTTTCCATCCAGCAGGTGGGAGGAAACTTTATTGTAGAGGATGGATTAAAGTGCGTGACAAAGCAAAGAGGGAAGCGCCTGGTGCCTGAGTTAGGTGCTTGAATTGATCGGCTCTTTAGATATGACACAATGGCAGCATGATCTTGAAGGGTCAATGCCTAAATATACCACCTGCTTAGGACTACGGGTTGTATTATGTCATTGGAATTGAGGCTCAGATGGGAGTGTTGTATTATGTCATTGGAGATTATTCCGAGTCTTATGCCTCCTTCCAGAATTCAATCACAAAGCTTCGTGCATGTGGGAAGAAAAGGTCTGCCTTCGTTGGCATTTCTTTGAACCAAATGGGGCTAGCTTGTGTGCAACTGAATGAAATAAATGAAGCTGCAGAGTTGTTTGAGGAAGCTAAGAGCATTTTGGAGCGAGAATATGGACCATATCATCCAGATACACTGGGAGTATACAACAATCTAGCAGGGACCTATGATGCATTAGGAAGGTATACTTCGTTTGATCTCATGCATTAGATATGCTTCTGAATGATTTAAGATGCTATTTATTTTTTGCTCAAAACTAATAATTCCATTTACCATACATAGCCTGGTCAACCAATAGTAATTTCGCATGAATCTACATGCTACAGTGCACTTTCTGCATCCCATCATTTTAGGATAATTTTAGTACTATAACAATTAAGTTTCTTCCCTAAATAATCTGATAATATAATGGACTAATTTAATAATCAAATGCATTATAGTTTCCTCTCTCTATATATGAGCGAATCAAATGCATTTGACTTAATGAATGTAGAAACTAGTTGTGGGGCTTGTTCTGTAAGCAAGAAGCATGTGGATTGTTTAGATGCTATTTTATTTGTTATCTTCTTTTGTTAGGTGTAGCTATGATGATTTTAAATAACCGGCAAGCAGTTATCACTCATTAAAGTTTTAAACTAAATGAAGCACAGTTTGTCATCATTTTGATATTTGAAGAACTCCAAGCTTTTGTCATTTTGCTAACTTGCTTCATCTAACCATCTTATTGTGCCTAGTGCCCTATCTATTTTCCCCATGAAATTTATATTCATATCGTACCAAAGGAATTCATGTCATTTTTAGTAATTCGAATTATACCTTTGTGCATCATGAATCTGTCTTTATGCTTGCATCAGTGCTTGAGAATATCAAATATCAGAACAGTGATGTTTTCAAAATAAATTGGTACTAATTTATTTTCCATCTGCAGATACTTCCTAGTGTTCCATGGTACCAAGAACGCCTTCTCCATAACACTCTCTTGGCTCTTTGATGGTTGTAATACTAATAAGGACTGTGAAGTACAACCTCTCCAAGCTGCGGGTAAGGCATAAGATGCTCTGTTTACTTTCCCACGTGACCTCTTTCTGCTCCATTATCCTTGGGAAGATAGTGGCAAACTGTTGACGATGGCAACTTGTTAAATTTAAGATATCCAGTAAAAAATGTTACTTCCAGTAAACTGAGAGAAATATCACTTTTTTGAGTACCTGGACACAAAAATATATGCAACTTCCTCGGTATCTAGTCTAAAATATTTTAGTAGGTCAAATTCATGATACAGTTTGTGGCACCTGGTCCTTTTTTGTGTTCTTTGTTCTAAGTAGTTCTGGTACTTATGGATATTTGAACATAAACTGCATGACAATCCTTGATGCTCTAGAAGTGAAATGTCATGTTTTGTGAGCAATATGCCAACTCTACCTACAGGTACATGAGTGTCTGATCAGGGGACACTTGAGGTGCAACTTTTGGCAATCTAGTCAAATGTGAAACAATTTTTGTTTAGGGTGTGCAGAAACTTTTTTCTCGTTATAAAATTCTTCTCTATTATACTATAACATAAAATAGTCATATAACAAATAGCACCGCAGAACAGTCAATTCATTTGATTGTTGCAACTCTCTGCATGCTTGCTTGGTATAATATGCTTGTGTCCCGGTGCCCCTTCTCATAGGCTGACGCATTTTGCTCTGAATATCCAGGTCAAAAATCTTTTTTTCTTGTATCTCTCTGCATGCTTGCTTGGTATGAAATGCTTGTGTCCCAGTGGCCCTCTACCATGGATCTCATAGGCTGACGCATTATGCTTTGAGCATCCAGGAAAAAAATCTGGTTACACTGCTAGCAAACTTTACTTACCTGAACCATGTCTAATAATTTCATGCAACTCTTCTGTGCAAATTTGTTTTTATTGAAACTCCAAGACCAACTAAATTGGAAACCTTAATTCATTATTCTAACTTGATAACCCGTGGAATATAAACAGGATATCTACCTGCATACAAATTGTCTTACAATATTGGCAAATATGGCTCCTCATGTTCATAGGTTAAGTGCTTATGCTTCACAGAGGCTGGTTAGCCTTTTTGACATGCTCGCTCGCAAGTATGTTCCTTTCTTTTAGCCTTCATTTAAAACAGCTTGTTTAGGAATTTTAAGTGGCTAAGATTCTTCATTTTGCTTCATGGTTTCACTTTTTGTGTAAGAAGTAATTAATTTTTATTTCGGTTTCCATTCTTTTAAAGGTATACCAACTTAGCTGAGTTAAAAATGACAAAGTTCAAATATGTGCTACCAATCAAGTTGATGGGGGCAGCATAGCAGAAGATATGGTACTTTTCTCGGTCCTATCCTTATCAATTTCTTAGTATGTAAGCCAGAGCAATGTTGTCACAATTTGCATACTTGTGTATATTTACTGACAGCAGTTACATTTATTGCAGTCAACAGAGCTTCAAATTTATACTGATTTCCTAAGAATTGTACTGGAGATTCTTAATGCAATTCTCTTGTTTATCTTTAGTTGTGCTCTATATCACTGCTGCCATGACATATTGTTTTAACCTTGCTTAATGTTAAGACTGGTAGAAAAGTAAAAAATTTTAACCTGTTTAACATAAACGGCATATATGTGGCCAATCCAAACAATGAAATTGTGTTTAAAAAATGGAAAGCTAGGAGGCAATGCAAGATAAGGTTGAAGAGAGAATTTACATGAGATGGCAATTACCAGAATATGTTGAGCATGCTCATTGTAACTTTTTTTCCCTCTTGAACTTGATATTGCCAATTTAAACGAGGACTATAACATAGTAAAAACACTTTCTTGACATCTTTCTTTGTACATATAAAAAGTAGCACATTGTTAAACAAATTAAAATAGAAACTGATGATCAAATTCCATGCATCAATATGTATTAACCTCATATCTATTAGTGTTTGTGATAGCATATCTATTGAAAGTTTGAAATATTGTGATGCACATAAAGCTTGCAAAGATGGTTGACATTATTTTTCCTTTTTTTATCATATCTACAGAGCAATTTCTTTGCAAGTTAAATAATTCATTATAAAAATTCCAGTAGATCATGTATGTCTATGCAACATGCTCTACCATATTCAAGATGCCTGGTTTTCTGAATTCTCTTAACCATGTGCTGTGATGGCACATAAATAATTATTGCATGGCATGCAGATAGGTTGGAGTTTGCTTTTCCTCTGATGCAGGCTATGTAACCTTTTTTTTTTTTGTTCCAAGAAATGTTTCAGCTGGGGATTTGAAAGCACGGAGATGTGGCTTCTTGAGTCGAATATTTAGACGAAAGAAGGAATATGACTGATATGCAATCTAAAATCCAGAATATTTGTAAAAGAGTACCATCACAGTCTACAAATTGATGATCTTCAGACATTGTTTACTGTGGTGATTCATCAGTTGTACATGCTATCATATTCAAATCTGGGGTGATTCCTTATAGTTAAAGTTCCTTTCTCATTGTATAAACCAAATTATTCTTGATAGATGTTATCAAATCTGTTGCAGAGATTTTTTTTTAATCCTTTTTCTTGGTGTTATTAATGCTCTAATGGTTGATATTCTAGTGAAAACGGTGGGCTCTGATATTGGGTTTTTCTTTCAGATTATCATAAATTCCTGATGGTTATCATATCCAATTCTTCATCAATGGGGGTTGCCAATCTGTTGATGTAGGGATATTCTATTTTTATTTTTTTTGTCATCTTGCTTTAGTTGGGTTGGTACTTGATTGTTAAGCCTAGACAATCCATAAGTCTTAATCCAGAGATATGGTAGGTTGAGGTCCCAAATTTAGGTTGTGTTACCAGCCATTATAAATATGGGTGGGGTGGGGTGGGGGAGTTGGGGGTGGGGGGAACTGGGTGCCAGGGGGGGGGGGAGGGCGTGGGGAGGAACTGGGCCCGGGAGAGGGGAGCGGGTGGGGGAACTGGGCCCGGGAGAGGGGGGGCGTGGCGGGGAGTGGGGGGGGGGGTGGCATGGGGGGAACTGGGTGCCAGGGGTGGGGAGGAACTGGGCCCGGAGAGGGGGGGGCGTGGCGGGGAGTGGGGGGGGGGGGGGTGGCATGGGGGGAACTGGGTGCCAGGGGGTGGGGAGGAACTGGGCCCGGGAGAGGGGGGGCGTGGCGGGGATGGGGGTGGGGGTGGGGGGGGGGGGAGGGCGTGGGGGAACTGGGTGCCAGGGGGGGCGGGGAGGGCGTGGGGAGGAACTGGGCCCGGGAGAGGGGGGGGGGGCGTGGCGGGGAGTGGGGGGGGGTGGCATGGGGGGAACTGGGTGTTGGCGAGGGGCGGGGGCTGCGTGGGGAGGAAATGGGCCCGGGGGGGAGGAAATGGGCCCGGGGAGGGGTGGGGGCGGGGCGGTGGGTTGGGAAAATATAATAACGTTGCCGACGCTTTTTAAAGCGTCGGCAAACTATAATCTGCCAACGCTTTTTATGCGTCGGCACTTTTACCGACGCTTTAAAAGCGTCGGCAAACTTTTTTTTCACCCGTTTTCTAACAACGCTTTTACAAGCGTCAAAAGGCTATATCCCAACGCTAAAAAAGCATCGGAAAATAGCTTTAAAAGCGTCGTTATCCCTTGTATTTACTGTAGTGATGGTAGCCTGGTCAGGCTTTTGGGTCCAAGTTATCTCTACATCAGTGGAAACAGTGAGGGGAGATGTTTGGATGAGTAGAAGGCATTGGGAAGGATCTTTAACTAAGTCATCCTCCTTTGTCTGACTCCTTTATCTTTATTTAGGATGGTGCATGGCATTCAAACACTTGGGGGTTGCATGGGAGCTCGTTCAGCCCCTCCTCCGGCAGCCAGCTACGATTTGAAAAGATTAGAGGGGTGGCTTCCATCATGACTCCCAAGAAAATAGAAAGCCATAGGAGTAGGTATAGAGTTCCCAGCTTCATCCGATTGTCCGCACCCGGACCGAGGATAGAGTGACCTCCGATCGACTCTGTACGAGGAGTTCTTTAGGTGCGGGTTATGTCTTCTTTTCCACCCTTTTTTCTTGAATTTGCTAGATAGGTATAGGTTAGTTCCCGCATAGTTGACTCCGAACTCGATTCGGATCATCTGTGTGTTTGTCGTCCTTAGCATCTGTGTGTTTGTCGTCCTTAGCATCTGTGTGTTTGTCGTCGTCCTTAGCTTCTTCCATGGCTCAGAAGCTAGGCTTTTCTTATTCCGGGTCAGAAGCTAGGCTTTTCTTATTCCGGGTCAGAAGCTAGGCTTTTCTTATTCCAGGCTTTCTACAAGCTCCGCCACCACCATGGCGAGGATGCATGGTGGATTTTTACCTCCAGGCCGGGTCGGGCCCTACCTCTTTATCTCCTCTCCAAAATCACGATGGAAATCCCATTTTTTATTTGCCCATATGGAAGAAGTGAGGGCGGACCGGAGAGAACCCAACATCGGCCCCAACAAAAATTTCGCCATGGACGAGAGGGATCAGGAGCTTTACGACCGCCTGATGTCCTCCGAGATCCCTTCCTACAAAGAATTGTTGGCCGAGGAGAATCTCTATGAGGCCGAGTTGGCTCCGACGATTGGTGAGCGTGAGACCTGTCCTTCTCGTCCTTCTCGTCCTCGGGCTTGAGTTTTTCTTTTGCTAACGGTTGATTCCTTTGTGTAGCGATGAAGGTGCCCGTTGAGAAGCTAAAGGCGGCCTTACGCAAAAAAAGGCAGGAGGCCGGCGAGGATGTGAGGCCGGCGTAGAGGGCGCGACACAAGGCCCAGGGCGAGCTGGCCCAGGCCTCAGAGACTCCCGTGGGGGCGGCTCTTGCGGAGGAGCCAAGGGAGAGGATCCCGGCCGAGGCATCGGCGGGCGAAGTGGCTCCCGCGTCGGTCGTGTTGGGGTTTAGTCCTCGATGAACAGCAATGAAATTCCCTTTTGAATGAATTTTCTAGGCTTCTACCAATGATCAAACTGTAACCCTCTTTTATTCAAGGATTTATTTTAATAAGTCCTTCTTTGCTGGCTGAAGCTCTCTCATTCCTTCTTCTTCACATATCACGTACCTCTTCCATGGATTTTCCGCTAGAATTGAGGAATTAATTCCGGAAACGGTGGATAGGAGGAATTTAATTCCTCCTATACCGTTTCCTGGAATTAATTCCTCCTTCATGTACAAGCCTTTCTTCCGCTTCATGTATTAATTGCTAGATTGGAATCCAACGCACACCGTGCATTATCCCATGCTCATGGATTTCTTTCGGTCCCACCAAGGCTTCCTCTTGTGTAACCCACCGCATGAATCACAAGCTTCTTCACCGATTTCTTGGGAGGGGGCTTCTGTAGAGAACACAATGTGTGGAGAGAAAGCCGTGCGTTACCAATGTCACGTCCCATGAATGAACTCACCTTTATGTGCATTAGATCAACGTCTAATGCACATAAAGGTGAGTTCGTTCATGGGACGTGACATTGGTAACGCACGGCTTTCTCTCCACACATTGTGTTCTCTACAGAAGCCCCCTCCCAAGAAATCGGTGAAGAAGCTTGTGATTCATGCGGTGGGTTACATAAGAGGAAGCCTTGGTGGGACCGAAAGAAATCCATGAGCATGGGATAATGCACGGTGTGCGTTGGATTCCAATCTAGCAATTAATACATGAAGCGGAAGAAAGGCTTGTACATGAAGGAGGAATTAATTCCAGGAAACGGTATAGGAGGAATTAAATTCCTCCTATCCACCGTTTCCGGAATTAATTCCTCAATTCTAGCGGAAAATCCATGGAAGAGGTACGTGATATGTGAAGAAGAAGGAATGAGAGAGCTTCAGCCAGCAAAGAAGGACTTATTAAAATAAATCCTTGAATAAAAGAGGGTTACAGTTTGATCATTGGTAGAAGCCTAGAAAATTCATTCAAAAGGGAATTTCATTGCTGTTCATCGAGGACTAAACCCCAACACGACCGACGCGGGAGCCACTTCGCCCGCCGATGCCTCGGCCGGGATCCTCTCCCTTGGCTCCTCCGCAGGAGCCGCCCCCACGGGAGTCTCTGAGGCCTGGGCCAGCTCGCCCTGGGCCTTGTGTCGCGCCCTCTACGCCGGCCTCACATCCTCGCCGGCCTCCTGCCTTTTTTGCGTAAGGCCGCCTTTAGCTTCTCAACGGGCACCTTCATCGCTACACAAAGGAATCAACCGTTAGCAAAAGAAAAACTCAAGCCCGAGGACGAGAAGGATGAGAAGGACAGGTCTCACGCTCACCAATCGTCGGAGCCAACTCGGCCTCATAGAGATTCTCCTCGGCCAACAATTCTTTGTAGGAGGGGATCTCGGAGGACATCAGGCGGTCGTAAAGCTCCTGATCCCTCTCGTCCATGGCGAAATTTTTGTTGGGGCCGATGTTGGGTTCTCTCCGGTCCGCCCTCACTTCTTCCATATGGGCAAATAAAAAATGGGATTTTCATCGTGATTTTGGAGAGGAGATAAAGAGGTAGGGCCCGACCCGGCCTGGAGGTAAAAATCCACCATGCATCCTCGCCATGGTGGTGGCGGAGCTTGTAGAAAGCCTGGAATAAGAAAAGCCTAGCTTCTGACCCGGAATAAGAAAAGCCTAGCTTCTGAGCCATGGAAGAAGCTAAGGACGACCGACAAAAGCTAAGGACGACAAACACACAGATGCTAAGGACGACAAACACACAGATGATCCGAATCGAGTTCGGAGTCAACTATGCGGGAACTAACCTATACCTATCTAGCAAATTCAAGAAAAAAGGGTGGAAAAGAAGACACAACCCGCACCTAAAGAACTCCTCGTACAGAGTCGATCGAAGGTCACTCTATCCTCGGTCCGGGTGCGGACAATCGGATGAAGCTGGAAACTCTATACCTACTCCTATGGCTTTCTATTTTCTTGGGAGTCATGGTGAAAGCCACCCCTCTAATCTTTTCAAATCGTAGCTGGCTGCCGGAGGAGGGGCTGAACGAGCTCCCATGCAACCCCCAAGTGTTTGAATGCCATGCACCATCCTAAATAAAGATAAAGGAGTCAGACAAAGGAGGATGACTTAGTTAAAGATCCTTCCCAATGCCTTCTACTCATCCAAACATCTCCCCTCACTGTTTCCACTGATGTGGAGATAACTTGGACCCAAAAGCCTGACCAGGCTACCATGAAGCCCCTGAGTGTTGTAATGCCATGATTCACCATGTGACATCCTACATTTAGGTATTGTAACTTGGCGTAGCTGCCATATAAGAATTTTTTTGTGATACGTACAACCTAGCTGTCACTTATTCTTCAAGCATTCAAAACAGAATTATATATATCAAAATTAATAAATTATATTATATAATAATTGATTAATTTAGCATTTAATTATTAAAATGTGTATTAAAAATTATATGATTAAAATCAGGATATTGATGAATTTTTTTTTGCCTCTTGGTTAGCTTATCGCGTCGTTCAATCTAAGTAATGAATAGTCAAGCTGGCGCAGTTGCCATATAAGAATTTTTTTCATGGTACATTACAAGAAAATAATATAATAGTGACGAAAATTTTCATCACTATTCCGTCACAAACTGGGTTTAGTGACGGATTAGTGATGTAAATCTTATCGTCACCATATTTGCCGTCACTAAATTTAGTGACGGAAAGAGCGTCCGTCACAAAATAATAGTGACGGATTTGTGACGAAATATTTCATCACAAATTTATGATGAAATATTCCGTCACAAATTTGTGACAAAATATTCCATCAAAAATTTATGACGAAACATATTTTTCGTCACTAAATTGTGACGGATTAGTGACGAACCATCCGTCACTCATCATTCCGTCACTATTACATCACAAATATTTTCGTCACTATTCCATCACAATTTAGTGACGAATTATTGACAAAAAATTTAGTCACTAAAACTTTCGTCACTAGTCCATCACAAATATTCCGTCACGGTTTAGTGATAGATTATTGATGGAATGCATGTCACTAATAGCTCCATCACTATGCCATCACAATTTGCTGATGGATTAGGACGAAAGAATCCATTAATCATCCGTTATTGTTTCATCACTAATCAATCACTAATATTTTCGTCACTAATCTATCATTATTATTTTTATAAAAAATTCATCACTAATCCATCATTAACCTAATAAAATTTCATCCAAAAAGGATCCACCGCCAAGCAGTAGATTCTGGAATCATTTCCGATATATCTAATTAATGCAGTACTAAGTCAGAAAAGTCCATAGTCAACTGTCGAACTTTGAATAAATTCATTGAAACAGTGAGCCACCACCAACTCCATTAATTAAAATGGGCCAGCCGAGTAGCCGACTTCATTAAAGCCATTATAGACATTTCCACACATGAACTCCTGGTATGAGCACAGCACTAATCTCAAGTTAGAATCACTCGCTTTCTAAAACAACAAGCTTCGCCAATCTTGGCTTAATTTATCATTTACTAAATTTCTAACCAAGAAATTAAAACCTTCTAACTGATGGGGCTTTTCATTTGCTTCAAATGCCTTGGATGGATAGAAATTTCAGCTGCTATAAAATCTTCTGAAACTTTAGGTGCAGAGTAATAAAACATTTCATCCCTATGTTTCGTGATCCGGACAAGTGAGTCCTTGCTGGCCGTGAAGCCTGAAAATACAAAAGAGCAACAGTCAAATTGATGATATGCATTCATGAACATAAGAAGTATAAAATCCTTTACAATCAAATTGATGATATGCAACAGTCAACTTGGGTTGGTGGTGCACTTAACACTGGTCTCTTTGATTATGTCTGGGTTCAATTCTACAACAATCCACCGTGCCAGTACTCCTCAGGGAACGTTGGCAATCTCGACGATGCATGGAAACAATGGCTAACAATTCCTGCCCAGAAGATTTTCCTGGGACTTCCTGCAGCTCCTCAGGCAGCTGGTAGTGGATTTATTCCTGCCAGTGATCTCACATCTAAAGTGCTTCCAACCATCAAGAATTCAAAGAAGTATGGGGGGATCATGTTATGGTCTAAATACTATGATGATCTAACTGGGTACAGTTCTTCAGTTAAGAATCAAGTGTGATAGGCTCCAAGCTCTTGTCCTTGCTCTTGTGAAATTAAACTATATATGTGAACACATATGGTGTGTATCTACTCTACGATGATCTCATGTTTGATCTGTAGCTTCTGAATGAAAGAGTTGTATTGGAACTTCCATTTGCAAGATGTCTTTGTATGCAATGGTTTTCTATTGATAAATTGTTCTGTCAGGGATGATACATTTAGATCACCACCCCTTCATATAAGTTATTTCAGTGTAACAATGCTGGTCTGCTCCAACTTTAGCTGCATGCTTTCAAACCACTTCTCCTTTGGCTATAAAAGTCACATTCTTGTTTATAAAGCAATGTGTGATATAGCCTTCAGTCAAACTAACTTTTGATACCAACCAACTTCATTGAACATTTCAGACTATGGGCAGTGACTCGTTTACTTTTTGCCTGACAAACCTGGGCACATTGCCACAGCATTTGAGCAAACAGTGAGTACAGAAAAGGGGAATTCAATTACTATTATTCTGAACATAAACATTTATAACCCCTTTCCTATCACTACATCTCTAAAAGACAATCGTAAATAGAAAAGCATCAACAATACAAAAAATATAGAATCAACTGGTCAACAAGAGCATGGGCTACAAGACAATTTATATATGAATCAACAATACACAGTGCCTCTTGTCCCACTTAGGTAAAAGTATTAGGACACTGCTGTCCTATCATGGTTATTGGAAAATGCTGAAGCAGAGCTAGAAGAAACGCTACTGTTTCTTTTTGCATTACACCAACCCCTCATGCCAGGATGGACAAGGAGCTAGTTGGGCTCCACAGCAGAACTCTAAGCTGACTTCCTTTGAAAAGTTAGACCTTCTTGCAAATGAACTGGTAGTCCATAGATTTCAAATGCAGGTACATGTTACTTTCATGCAATTGAAATCAATATTTTTATGCAGGTATGTGAAGAGGAGGCTAGATTAATTTGGTGAACCTCCTAATTATCTAGAGATTATTTTTTATATGAAGTAACAAACATTTGGTGTCGAAATCCCCTATTTTCTCTTTATTTTTAGCCTAGTAGTATAACTACTACCTTATTTTGGATGGTTCTCACCAACTGAAATGTCTTTTTCTGTGTTCATGTAGATTGGTTCTACTTCAAAGTAGCAATACAACCGTTCCTGTCTGTTTCAAACTACTAGCCACAAATTAATAGTGTTGTTTTCCAACTACTTCCCAGAAATGAGTGGCGAGGACTCGTTTTTTGACAACCATCTCAGCTAATGTTATTTTCTTGACAAACATTCAAGACCTAATTCTGATATGATTCCCGTGCTGCTAGTTCTGGCATCACCAACTGTCCTGTTTAACCCTAAATCTATTGCTTTTCCTGCTATCAACTTCATCTCCAGTGGTCCCAATAAAGCAGAAAACTTTATCCACCAAATTTGCTTCATGCCAACTTATGACTGTCAATATTACAGCATCCACCAACTTTAGTTTCTACATACAGTCGCAATCTTTGGACTTATTTTTTAGGTGGCCTTATCCCTTACACTGCTACAAGAGATTCTGAAACATATTATGAAAACAATGCATTGCGTAATCATGTTAATTCATTTGTCTTCCAGCAAGCTAAACTGATGAAAAACCTCTGCTGCCAAAAGTTTCACAGACAACAAGATTTTCAAGCATAGAAGCACAATAATATTTTAGCAATGGCTTCACAAGGTCTAGTTAATCTGATGATGAAACAAAATCAGATGATTTGATTCATGGTATGCTGTATCAATGAGCACCATACCATACTGGTATATACTAATACTGAGATGAGGAATCTTAATTTGGTTTACCCACCTCTATTAATAATGAGGTATTTAGCATGTACATTGCACATGATTGCTTCAAGAGGAAGCATGATATGAAGAGTGCATGTGTCAAGGCATGTGAACTGATGCAGAAAAGGGTGCATGCACAGAGGTTTCAAGGATGGTGATTGTCTCCATCCTAACTTATCACATTCCATGTAATATAAAAAGAGAGACAACTTAGATCTCCGTCATCCTAAATAGAAAAGCATCAACAATACAAAAAATATAGAATCAACTGGTCAACAAGAGCATGGGCTACAAGACAATTTATATATGAATCAACAATACACAGTGCCTCTTGAGACATATATATGAATGTTTGCATGTCACTCAAACAATAAAAGGTAAGCCACAACTCATATTGAAGTAGTGCCTCTTGAGACATATATATGAAAACATATTCAGAGCAAACGAATAGAAACACATACATCAACGTGATTCAAATCAGCCTAAAAGGACACACGAGATCGCAGATATAATACGTTTAAATCAAGAAAAGAGAGATCTACAAGAACAAATACAAATCTACTCAATGTACCAATAACAGATCTAAGAAGCGGGGCATCAGAAGGCGAGAGACTCACCGAAAACAGTGTTGGTGGGGTTCATGGCGACCTGGTTCTTGGCAGCATCGCCGATGAGCCGCTCGGAGTCAGTAAAACCGACGTAAGATGGGGTGGTGCGGTTCCCCTGGTCATTGGCGATGATCTCCACGCGGTCGTGCTGCCAGACGCCAACACACGAGTAGGTCGTCCCGAGATCGATCCCGATCGCCGGACCTTCGCCCTTGCCGGCCATGGCGTCCACGGAGATCAAGGAGAATAAGGTGGACGAGAAGAGCGAGAGAGCCGAGCAGGATCACGCGGCTAGGGTTTCTAGGTCGCGACGGAATTATAAGTGCGGCAGATGGTAGGGTTCTGGAAAGTTCGGCAGACTTTGTGCGGAATTATAAGTCCAACCACGCCCCAAATCTCAAGTCTCCAAGGTCTCCGCATGCCACCAGGACGCTCACCAGAGTCACCTCATCCGGCTCGAACCCCTCCGCCCTCATCGTGCAGAATAACTCGACCGCCTCCCTTGCGAATCCCATCCTGGCGTACCTTGAAATCATGAAATTCCAAGAAATCACATCCCTCTCACGGATTTCATCGAACACCTTGTGTGCGGAGCCCACCTGGCCGCATCTCGAATACATGGTGATCAAAGAGTGCTGGACGTGGTCGTTGGAGCGGAGCCCGAGCTTGAAGATGGACGCGTGGGCGGTCTGGCCGTGATGCAAGGACTGGAGGTTGGCGGAGGGGAGAAGGACGAAGGGGTAGGTGAAGTGGTTGGGCATGGCCGGATTTGATCATGCGGAGGTAGTAACGGAGGGCGAGGGAGTGGTTTCTCCAGCAAGTGACGAGGCCGCGGATCATGAGGTTGAAGGAGAAGTCGTTGGGGTGGGGGATTTGGAAGAAGAGGAGGGTGGAGTAGGGGAGGTCTTGGAGGCCGACGACGAGCTTGGAGAGGAGGTGGTTGGGCTTGTGGATGGAGGAGGTGAGCATGTGGGAGTGGATCTGCTTGAAGGAATCCAAGGACCTGCATTGCTTCAAGAGGCTCAGGATGCGGCGGCGGCGGCGGCGATGGTGGTGGTGGTGGTGATGAGGTTCGAGTTCTTGAGCTCTTGGGGAGGGGTGGGTAGGGATTGGAAGAGTGGGAGGGAGGGAGGAGGTTTGGCCTTCGGCAGTCTGGATTTTAGCATCGTTTGATGCGCGCTTTGATTTTGGGTTGGCGCGTGAGAGGATATGCTGGGTGCTGGTCTTAGATCTAATATGCTGTACATGATTTGAAAAATGGATCTAATATGCCATATATTATTTGGCCCATGTAGCCCTACAAGAGGGGTTAATTGATTGGCCTCACTTAGGCTTTTATTTTATAACCTTGCTCCATGTTCATAGTCATGCAGCATTGGGCAAATGTGGTTTCCATACGTGACCATTTTTTAATTATATAATACATTTTTTAATTATATAATACATAATATATAAAAATAATAATATTTAAAAATATTTTTATTATTTTTTATTTTAATATTAATTCTTTTAAAAAAATATTAGACATGCAATTATTTATAATAAAAATATTATTATTATTATAAATTATAAATTTTTTTATTTTACTTTCTTTCTTCTCATTCAAATAAAAAAATATTAAAAGTATAAATTTGGTGACAGAAGGGTAATCCATCACTAATTCATTACTAATATAGTGACGGATTGCTCTTTCGTCACTAATTTTGTGATGGATTAGTGACGGAAGGGCAATATGTCACTAAATTAGTGATGGATGAAGAAATTCATCACTAAATTAGTGACGGATTGCTCTTCCATCACTAAATTAGTGATGGATAGGGCAATCCGTCACTAAATTAGTGACGGATTAGTGACGGAAGGCCAATCCGTCACTAAATTAGTGACGGATGGGGCAATCCATCACTAATTTAGTGATGGATTGCTCTTCTGTCACTAATTAGTGATGAATTAGTGACGAAAGGGTAATCCGTCACTAATTTAGTGATGGATTTCTTATCCATCACTAATTTTGATGGATTAGTGATGGAAAATAATTCGTCACTAATCACTAATTTGTGATGGATTAGAGACGAAAAAGTAATCCATCATTAAGTTAGTGACGGATTGCCTCATCCGTCACAAAATTAGTGACGGATTGCCCAATCCATCACTAAATTAGTGATGGATTAGTGACGGAAGAAATATCCGTCACTAATCCATCACTAATTTAGTGACGGATTACTCTTTCGTCACTAATTTGTTATGGATTAGTGACAGAAGGGCAATCCGTCACTAAATTAGTAATGGATTTCCCATCCATCACTAATTTTGATGGATTAGTGATGGAAAATAATTCGTCACTAATTAGTGACGATTGTTTTTCATCACTAATTTGTGATGGATTAGTGACGAAAAAGCAATCCATCATCAAGTTAGTGACGGATTACTCTTCCGTCACTAATTTGTTATGAATTAGTGGCGGAAGGGCAATCCGTCACTAAATTAGTGACGGATGTAATAGTCCGTCACTAATTTAGTGACAGTTTAGTGACGAAAAAACTAATCCATCACTGATTTTAATTTTTTGTCACTATTTTGTTACTAAACCGTCACAATTTAGTGACGAAAATTTCCATCACTAATTTTCGTCACTATTTTGACATTTTCTTGTAGTAAACGTCGGGAGGAGGAAGAATATAGGGCTGTCGCCCTGCGATGAGAAAGGATTTTTGGGAGAAAAGAATCTGTTCTCTATTCCTTCAAACCTTAGAAATTAGAGTTTAAATACATGGGCCAGGCCCAAACTCAACAAAAACTCCTATGGACTAACCCAATGAGATTAAACTAATCCCAAAGCTCGTGTAGACCCGTGACTTGATTTAATCTCAACCCTTGGACGCCCATGTTGAGAAATTATTGAAACATAATTGCCCCAACTCTATTGATTTTGATGATTTCCAAAAGCCATGAATATATTAATAGAAACAATGAATTATTTATCAAATACCATGAGTTTATTTAAAAATGAAAAATAAACTACCAATGTTTACATTCAATGAGTTCTTGAATCAATTAAAGAAAAAGAATTTTTATACTTGAGATTATACTTGAGATTTCATGAATTAAACTTGAGATTTCAAAAAGAATTCTTATACTACTCATTTGATAATCAATAACTTAATGAAAATGTCTTGAATTGATGATCAAATCAATTCTATTCAAGTCACATTTATATTTAAATTTATTTGGGACGAGTTTTAAAGTCTATCAGAACATTTTTCTGATTTTTGTATCGCTCCCGAGCCGACTCAAGGGTTTCCGAGTCGACTCCCCAAATGTCTGTTTTTCAATGTTGTCCTGAGTCGACACTTGAGTTTTCAAGAGTCGACCCCTGAACCTTCGCGAGCCGACTCATGGACTGTGCGAGCCGACTCGACTCAGACGGCAGAAGGCTCATTTTTGAGCACTTCTCGAGTCGACTCCCCGCATATCTCGAGTCGACCCTTGAAAGTTAGGTGTTTCTGGAATCGAGTGTTCGAGCCGACTCACGCAGTGCTCGAGCCGACTCCACGGAATCTGGACGCGATTTTTTTCGGATGACACATCAGCTCCAACGGTAATTTTTGAATAACGGCTATTTTTCTTGTTTCTAACGGATATATTTTGCAGAATCTATAAATAGAGGAGCCTTTTCAAATCAAACAAAAAAAAAAAAAAGAAAAAGAATATCTTTCAAAAAGAGGGAAAAACAGAGCTTTATTGGAAAAATCTTCTAGTTCAAAATAGAGTGATTCAAAAGGAGTGAAATCAAAGAGGAAGTTTCGTCTGCTCCAGATCATCAATCCACAAGAGTCAAAAGAAAATCCAAAAGCTTTTCAAAGATCAAATCGAAGGATTTTCAACATTCAACAAAAGGAGAAAAAGCTTCATCTCAACTCCAAAGTTTTCAAACGGTCAAGAATCTTGCTGAGGCCTGATTCAATACTTCAAGAGGAGTTAAAGAGGAGAAGGAAGAAAGCCAAAGCCACAACCATCTGCAATCTTATCAGGCTTTTCTAACCTTTTTATACTTTATTTGTATATTTGCTCAAGGGGAGCTTTCTATATTTAAACTCTTTATTTTGGTTGTTTGCTGATTCAATCAGTGGATTGAATCAGTGGAGGTTATTATACCTCGTTGCAAGCCGGAGTGCTTGTGTTGGGTTAGTTGTGAGCCCGTGAAAAACAACGTGTAGGGTTTTGTGCTGGTAAGCCCGTGTAAAACCAGCTGGGTTCGTTGTGATCCCGGAAAACAACAAGTTTGAGTTGTGAGCTTGGAAAACAACTCGGCTGTAATCTAAGAGATTATAGTGTGGACCCAAGTGAATCTTGGGAGTGGACGTAGGTGTTGGTTGCACCGAACCACTATAAAATTATCTTGTGTTTGCCGTGCTATATTTTCTCTCTCTCTATCTCTCTTTATTATTTGCTTGTGTATTGATTAAAGTTAGCCTCTCACTTGCACATCTTGCTAACTAATCAACTAAAGTTAAAAAGACTTAAATTTTTAAGAACCCAATTCACCCCCCCCCTCTTGGGTTGCCATCTGGGCCAACAATTGGTATCAGAGCAAGTGCTCATTTAGAATTTGATCTCACGATCAAGGGCTAAAGATCCTTATGGCAACACAAAGTGGTTCATGTTTTGCTGAAGGTCATTCTACGAATCGACCTCCTTTATTTAATGGAACCAACTATTCATATTGGAAAGCTAGAATGAGAATATTCATTCAAGCTTCTGACTATGAATTGTGGGGAGTAATAATAATGGACCTAGTACACCCACACACTTATTGATGGCACTATTGTTCCTAAGCCCGAAAGGGATTGGAATGATAATGATAGAAGAATGGCTCAATTAAATGCTAAAGCCATTAACATTTTATATTGTTCCTTAGACTCTAATGAATTCAACCGAATCTCAACATGTAATTCCGCAAAAGAAATTTGGGATAGGTTGGAAATAACACATGAAGGAACAAACCAAGTTAAGGAATCAAAAATAAATATTTTGGTTCATAAATATGAATTGTTTACAATGGAACAAACTGAAACCATCACATGCATGTTCACTAGATTCACTGATATTGTGAATGGTTTAAAGAGTCTTGGTAGAATTTATTCTAATGCTGACCTTGTGCGCAAAATTCTTAGGTCACTACCAAGATCGTGGGAAGCAAAGTCACTGCTATCCAAGAAGCAAAGGACCTCAATGCATTACCTTTAGAGGAGCTTCTAGGATCCCTAATGACCCACGAGCTGACAATGAAGCAGCATGTTGAGGAGGAAACAAAAAGAAAGAAAACACTTGCCCTCAAAACTGCAGAAATGGAAGAGAGCAGCAGTGAAAGTAATGATGAAGATGATGATGAAACTGCTCTCTTGGCCAAAAAATTCAGAAAGTTTATGAGAAAAAGGCCCTTCCATAAAAAGAAATTTGGAGCAAGAATTGATGGAGAAAAAGATAAGAAAAAGGACAAGGAGAAAGAAAAAGAGAAAGAGCCCTTAGTATGTTATGAGTGTAAAAAGCCAGGGCACTTTAGATATGATTGTCCTTTGCTGAAAAAGGCCTACAAGAAAAAGAAGAAAGCATACATGGCAACATGGTCTGATGAATCTTCCTCGTCGGAAGAAGAAGAACAAAAGGAAGTTGCCAATATCTGCTTCATGGCCAACAACGACGACAACGACAATGAGGTAAGTTCTGAAAACTCAAATGATGAATTTACATTTGATGAAATGTTTGAGGCTTTCAATGAACTTATGATTGATTTTAAATCTTTGAAAAAGAAGTATAAGTTTTTGAAAAATGACAATATTAGCTTAGCTAAAAGTAAAAATGAATTAGCTTTAGAAGTTAAGAACTTAACTAATGAAAAAGAAGAACTTAGCAAAGAAAGAGATAATTTTAATCAAGAAATAGATTTGTTGAAATCTGAAACTAAAAACTCAACAAAAGATTTAAAAGATCAATTAGAAACCTTAGCTTTAGAAAAAGAACAGCAAGTTAAAGACAATGATTCTTAAAGAAAGATGTTAAAAATATAAAGACATTGTTGAGAAATTCACCTTAAGTTCAACTAAACTAAACATGATTTTAGATAGTCAAAAAGCTGTTTTGACAAAGCTGGTTTAGGTTATAACACATATAGGAAACAAAAATCTTTAAAGAATATTTTTGTAAAAGCCAACCAAAGTAATATAACTTGTTTTAAATGCAATGAAAAAGGTCATAAATCATTTGAATGCAAAACATTAAATAATAACAACAAGTTAAATGTTAAAGCAAAGAAAATATGGGTTCCGAAAGGAACAATTTTTGTTGCTACTAACCATGAAGGACCCAAGAAAGCTTGGGTACCTAAACATAAAGTTTGATTATATTGCAGGAATGTCTTGTAGCCAAAAGATCAAAGAAAAAGTGGTACCTTGATAGTGGCTGCTCAAGACATATGACGGGTGACAAAGATGAATTCATCACCCTAGAAGAAAAGAAAGGTGGAGTTGTGACGTTTGGCGATAACGGTAAAGGTCAAATTATGGGCCTTGGTAAAGTTCGCATAACTCCATCTATATTTATTGATAATGTACTTTATGTTGATGGTTTAAAGCACAATTTAATTAGTATAAGCCAACTATGTGATAAGAACTTTAATGTTTCATTTAAATCTTCTATTTGCATAGTATCTGATTCCATTAATGATAGCATTGTTTTTACTGGTTATAGACATGGCAATGTGTACTTAGTTGACTTAGACAAATTATCTGAAAGTAGTCATTGCCTAATTGCTGACAATGCTAACATAAATGATATTGGATGGTTATGGCATCGTAGATTAGGTCATGCAAGCACACACCTTATTTCAAAACTAATTAAAATGGATTTAGTTAAAGGTTTACCTAAGTTAGATTTTGAAAATAACAAAATCTGTGATGCATGTCAATTTGGAAAACAAACTAGAAGTTCTTTCAAATCTAAAAACATTGTTTCAACTTCTAGGGCTCTAGAGCTACTTCACATGGATCTTTTCGGACCAACTAGAACCACAAGTCTAGGAGGAAAGAAATATGGTCTAGTGATTGTAGATGATTATCTAGATATACTTGGGTAATGTTTTTAGCTCACAAAGATGAGACTTTCTCGATATTCCTGAAATTCTTCAAGAAAGTCACAAATGAGAAAAACACTACCATAGTATCTCTAAGAAGTGATCATGGAACTGAATTTGAAAATCACTTATTTGAAAGTTTTGTTCTGAAAATGGAATTAATCATAATTTTCAGCCCCTAGGACTCCACAACAAAACGGTGTAGTTGAAAGAAAAAATAGAACCTTAGAAGACATGGCCCGTACCATGCTATGCGAAAGCAACTTACCAAAGTATTTTTGGGCGGAAGCAATTAACACAGCATGTTACATCTTAAATAGAGCTTAATAAGACCAATATTAAAGAAAACACCTTATGAATTATGGAATGAAAGAAAACCAAATATAAAATACTTTCATGCATTTGGATGTAAATGTTTCATTCATAATAATGGTAAAAACAACTTAGGAAAATTTGATGCTAAATCTGATGAAGGAATTTTTCTAGGTTATTCAACAACTAGTAAGGCATATAGAATCTTTAACAAGAAAACCTTAATAGTTGAAGAATCCATACATGTAGTTTTTGATGAATCTTTAGCAACTGGATCTGAAAAGATTGATGATGAGGAAGATACAAACATAATTGAAAAAGATCTTGAAAAACTTAATATTGAAGTATCTTCTGATCATGAACAAGAGGCTAAAGATGATGATTCACATAAGGACGATGATGTCAATGATCATAATGATATAGATCTTCCAAGAGACTGGAGATATGCTTATAGTCATCCTAAGGAATTGATTATAGGTGATCCATCTCAAGGAATAAGAACTAGATCATATATGAGAAATATTAGTAATCATCTTGCATTTGTATCACAAATAGAACCTAAAACTATTGAAGAAGCTGAAAAAGATAATAATTGGATGTTAGCAATGCAAGAAGAACTAAATCAATTTACTAGAAATAATGTTTGGACACTTAGTTGAAAGACCTAAAAATCATTCAGTAATAGGATCAAAATGGGTTTTTAGAAATAAATTAGATGAAAATGGCATAGTAATTAGAAACAAAGCTAGATTAGTTGCAAAAGGATATAATCAAGAGGAAGGTATTGATTTTGATGAAACCTTTGCACCTGTAGCTAGATTAGAAGCCATTAGATTATTACTTGCATTTGCATGTCACATGAATTTTAACTTATTTCAAATGGATGTTAAAAGCGCATTTTTAAATGGATTTATAAATGAAGAAGTTATGTAGAACAACCACCAGGTTTTGAAGATCATGAATTTTCAAATCACGTTTTTAAATTGCACAAAGCTTTATATGGTTTGAAACAAGCACCTAGAGCTTGGTATGATAGGTTAAGTAAATTCTTAATAGAAAATGATTTTACAAGAGGAATGTTGATAAAACACTATTTTTGAAAAGAAAAAATAAAGATTTACTTGTAGTACAAATATACGTAGATGACATTATTTTTGGTGCTACTAACGATTCTCTTTGTCAAGAATTTGCAAAGTTGATGCAGGGAGAATTCGAGATGAGCATGATGGGAGAACTCAACTTCTTCCTTGGACTCCAAATCAAACAATGCAAGGAGGGAATCTTTATCAACCAAACCAAATACACAAGAGAACTACTCAAAAAGTTTGGTATGGAAACAATGAAACCCCTCGGAACTCCAATGAGTCCTTCATGCAAGCTGGACAAAGATGAAGAAGGTAAAAGGTTGATCAAAAGTATTATCGAGGTATTATCGGATCCCTTCTTTATTTAACAGCAAGTAGACCAGATATTATGTTTTCAGTATGTTTATGTGCTAGATTTCAATCTGAACCTAAAGAATCACATTTAATAGCTGTTAAAAGAATTTTAAGATACTTAAATGGAACAAAAATGTAGGTTTATGGTATTCTAGAGACTCCACATTAAACCTAATTGCATATTCGGATTCTGATTATGCTGGATGTAAACTAGATAGAAAAAGCACAAGTGGTGCATGCCATTTCTTAGGAAGTAACTTAATCACATGGTTTAGCAAAAAGCAAAATTCAGTTGCATTATCAACTACTGAAGCTGAATATGTAGCAGCTGGAAGTTGCTGTGCGCAAATCCTATGGATTAAGCGACAACTTGAAGACTATGGTATCACACTTGATAAAACACCCATAAGATGTGATAACACTAGCGCAATCAATTTAACTAAAAATCCAATTCAACACTCAAGGACAAAACACATAGAAATTAGATATCATTTTATAAGGGAACATGTAGCTAATGATGAAATTTGTTTAGATTATGTAAACACTGAAGAACAACTAGCTGACATCTTTACAAAACCTTTAAGCGAAGAAAGATTTTGTTATCTTAGAGGAGAGTTAGGAATTTGTAACCCTTTTGGATAGATTTTGAAACCTCTAAGGAAATATATCTAGAGTTCTTTCAATTTCTCAAAATCTTAAGGAAATTTTATCTAGAACTCATATCAATTTGATCTATCAAAATCCATGATTTTTAATCATACTCAAAGATCAAATCCGGGTTCATTTCAGACACTCTGAAAAATTTGATTTTTTACTCTGAAATGGTTTCGGAGCCGACTCGAGAGTATCGGAGTCGACTCGAGTTTCTGCTGAAACTCAGGAGTCGACCCCTTCTCTGAGCGAGTCGACTCGAGATCGAGTCTGCGCTCTGTGACTTACCCGAGCCGACTCTATGCTTTGCGCGAGTCGACTCGACGTGGTCCCAAATCGCTTTATTAGGGCACGAGCCGACCCATCGATCGATTCTAATCATTCCAAATCATTTTCAAAACCCTCCAAAACCCTTCAAACCTTCCAAAATCTTCCAAAATCCTTAAACAATCATTCCACTTTGATTCAATGGCCCCCAAAACCCGTGGTGCTAGTAGTAGCGGTGCCGGGATGAAAAGAAAGAAGACCGTGCGTCGACCCGTTCGCGAGCCGACTCCGGACTCTTCGCCTGCTTCCTCTTCGGACGACTCGCCTGCTCCTACTGCCACTACTCCTCAGGTAGATCACCTTGCGAGTAGAGTCATTACTACAGGAAGGAAGTTTGACTTTGATTTGTTTGAGAGAGAGGGATTGCTTGTAGGGTCACAGTTGAAGGAAATGGGATTTGAAAAGATATGCTCCTTAGACTGTCCTACATACCCAGCATTAGTTAAAGAGTTTTATAAAAATTTGACTAGAGGGGACAATGGATTGGTCAGCATTGTTAGAGGAGTTGGTTTGAATGTCACTGCCATCATTCTCTCTAAATTATTGGACTTACCCTATCAGGACCTTCCACTTTTGACCCAGAGGATAGGTCACCTGCCCTCACAAGATTATTGAATAGAAATTTTGAGGGATTTGAAGAAGTTTTTGCCAATCAGCTGCCACTGGACTTGAGATTGCTTCATAACATCTGCAGCAGGATTCTTTTCCCTAAGACAGGCCGTTTTGACTACTGTCTGAGAGGGATATCTTTGTTATGGATGCTGTAGTTTCAGGCAAGCCAATCAACTTACCCATTATGATATTATGGTATATAGCTGATTGTGGGAGTAAGAGGAAATCCTGTCTTCCCTACGGCATGATCTTGACACAATTATTCAGAAGCCAAGGAATTGAAATTAGTGATAGTGAGCCCAGGAGAAATTTGAGACATACTGACTACTATTCATTGGCCACTATTCACCGCATGGGCTTCAAGAAAGTTAATGGTAGTTGGATAAGAAAAGGTCAAGAAGATGTTAGAGCTGAGGAGGACAGAGTTGAAGACATTAGAGCTGAGGTCGAGGCTGGACCTTCTGTTGCTGGACCGTCTGAGGCAGGACCTAGCATGCATTATTCTCCTCCACCTCAGACTTCATCTTCTTCTGTGAGATTTTCAGATGAGCAGTTATGTCAACTTAGAGCTATGTTTGCAGAATTTGATAATCAAAGAAAAGATGAAATTGGTCAATTGAGAGAAGATATTAGAGAATTAAAGGAAGACATCATTTCAAGACTTGACTTACTTTCATTTTCTGTTGGTACCCATGTGGATTCACTCAATGCTGAGCTTAAGAAGATATTTGAAAGACTTCAAGGGATAGCTGATGGATCCAATGTGTATCTTGATAGAACTAATCAGTTAAGAAGAGATATTGATGCTGCAGTTGATCAGATACAAGTAACTATGAATGACTTTAACAAATCACAAAAGGATGATATCATGGAAATGATTGGACACTTAAAGAGTATAGTTTTCAAGCGTGTCAAATGATTTTGATACTTATCATAGTTTGTATTTCTAGATTTCCTTACTAGATTGTATCTAGGAAGTTTTGCTTTAATATGACTGTATTTGAACTTTGATGAATTTAAGTTAGTTTAATTTCATTACAATGAGATTGTGTTACATTTTGATGTAATTTGACATACTTTTGAAGTAATGAGAAAAGTTATGTTCATTTCAATTATGAGTACCTTTGAATATCCTTGAATGCTTATGTTTAATTTGATATAATTTTGAATATCTCAATACTCAATTGATAACTTAGATGCTGAATGAATTCGAATGAATTTAATCAAGTTGATGCTCTGATGCATCTCAACCTTTTTGTTGATTACAAAAAAGGGGGAGAGATTTATATGATTTAATCGTATATGCATCATCATATTTAAGAGGAAGAGATTTGTTTAAACCTTATATGCTTTTAATTGCCCTAATTAAATAAGGGGGAGAGAATTAAATAAGAAAAAGAAAATATATGTTTCAATATAAGGGGAAGAGATAATTTGAATTTCATAAAGAAAAAGGTTTATTTGCTTAAGTTTTTGAATTTGAAAAATTTTGAATGAATTATAAAATTGAGGTTCATAGGGGTGCTACCTCATTGAGGGGGAGCCTTTCCATGAACACAAAAGTTGAATTTTGGTATCATAAATTTTTCAATTTTATAATGCATATACTCAATGTTTTTGTCATCATCAAAAAGAGGGAGATTGTTGAGAAATTATTGAAACATAATTGCCCCAACTCTATTGATTTTGATGATTTTCCAAAAGCCATGAATATATTAATAGAAACAATGAATTATTTATCAAATACCATGAGTTTATTTAAAAATGAAAATATAAACTACCAATGTTTACAGTCAATGAGTTCTTGAATCAATTAAAAAAAAAGAATTTTTATACTTGAGATTATACTTGAGATTTCATGAATTAAACTTGAGATTTCAAAAAGAATTCTTATACTACTCATTTGATAATCAATAACTTAATGGAAAATGTCTTGATGATCAAATCAATTCTATTCAAGTCACATTTATATTTAAATTTATTTGGGACGAGTTTTAAAGTCTATCAGAACATTTTTCTGATTTTTGTATCGCTCCCGAGCCGACTCAAGGGTTTCCGAGTCGACTCCCCAAATGTCTGTTTTTCAATGTTGTCCTGAGTCGACACTTGAGTTTTCAAGAGTCGACCCCTGAACCTTCGCGAGCCGACTCATGGACTGTGCGAGCCGACTCGACTCAGACGGCAGAGAGGCTCATTTTTTAGCACTTCTCGAGTCGACTCCCCGCATATCTCGAGTCGACCCTTGAAAGTTAGGTGTTTCTGGAATCGAGTGTTCGAGCCGACTCCCACAAGCTCGAGTCGACTCCACGAATTCTGGACGCGATTTTTCACGATGACACATCAGCTCCAACGGTAAGATTTTTGAATAACGGCTATTTTTCTTTGTCTCTAACGGATATATTCTTGCAGAATCTATATATAGAGGAGCTCTTTTCAAATCAAAACAGATAGAAGAATCAAGAGAGTGAAAAAGAAAATCTTTCAAAAAGAAAAAACAGAGCTTTATTGGAAAAATCTTCTAATTCAAAATAGAGTGATTCAAAAGGAGTGAAATCAAAGAGAAAGTTTCGTCTGCTCCAGATCATCAATCCACAAGAGTCAAAAGAAAATCCAAAAGCTTTTCAAAGATCAAATCGAAGGATTTTCAACATTCAACAAAAGGAGAAAAAGCTTCATCTCAACTCCAAAGTTTTCAAACGGTCAAGAATCTTGCTGAGGCCTGATTCAATACTTCAAAAGGAGTTAAAGAGGAGAAGGAAGAAAGCCAAAGCCACAACCATCTGCAATCTTATCAGGCTTTTCTAACCTTTTTATACTTTATTTGTATATTTGCTCAAGGGAGCGTTTCTATATTTAAACTCTGTTATTTTGGTTGTTTGCTGATTCAATCAGTGGATTGAATCAGTGGAGGTTATTATACCTTGTTGCAAGCCGGAGTGCTTGTGTTGGATTAGTTGTGAGCCCGTGAAAAACAACGTGTAGGGTTTTGTGCTGGTGAGCCCGTGTAAAACCGGCTGGGTTCGTTGTGATCCCGGGAAAACAACAAGTTTGAGTTGTGAACTTGTAAAACAACTCGGCTGTAATCGAAGAGATTATAGTGTGGACCCAAGTGAATCTTGGGAGTGGACGTAGGTATTGGTTGCACCGAACTACTATAAAATTATCTTGTGTTTGCCGTGCTATATTTTCTCTCTCTCTATCTCTCTTTATTATTTGCTTGTGTATTGATTAAAGTTAGCCTCTCACTTGCACATTTTGCTAACTAATCAACTAAAGTTAAAAAGACTTAAATTTTTAAGAACCCAATTCACCCCCCCTCCTCTTGGGTTGCCATCTGGGCCAACAATTTGGTCACGAACTCTTTTAAGGACCTTCAAAGATAAATCCTCTTTATCGTGAAGGAAGATCCTGAGGGCTTCATTACAATCAGGAGTATTAAGAAGATGTTCTGGTAATGAATAAACTACCAATAACTTTTATTAATATATCAATTTATATACAATTTACATTAGCACAATCATCAAATGATTGGCTTTAGAATACAATTTCCAACAAGAAGGTCGGGGCCGACTTGGCCGACTTAGACGATTTGGAGGTGCCGGGTCGACCGGGCTAACCTGAGAAGGTCGGGCCGACTTGACCTACTCGGTCGACTTGGAGATGCCGGGGCCGAGCAGGGCCGACTCGGCCGACTTGAAGGTACCGGGGCCGTCTTAAGGTTTCGATTTGCCATAATTTACATCATGAGCTGAGCTGATCGACTCCCCAGACACTGATCCCGGGATTTTACTTTGCTTCAAACGAGAAAAACAAGCTTGTAATTACGAAGTAATTTTGGAAGGCTGCTTGTTCCACGAGGCTTGTTTCATCTGCCTCTTTTACCGTTTACTTAGCCTGCAAGCCCTTTCAGCCGATGATGACAAAATAACTACATAAATAAATAATCGACTGCCTTTATCGAATAGCCTATAATTGTTTCACTGGAGTCGCGGTCTACCACTACATTACAGGTAACGTTTTGAACTTCTGAAGGTTTAATGCTACTCATTTGGTTATATTACGGGTACATGGGGACCGACCATGTAGTTGAAAAAAAGCTTAGCTTAGTTGAAGCATATAGTATGTGAATCTTGATGTGGTTAGTAGCGTCACGTAAGTGTTAACGGACGACAAAGATCAAAAGAAAAGGCCCTGCTCCTCAGCGGTTCTCGTTTCTCCAAGGAGGCCTCGACAGCCTCTCTCTTCAAAGCGGCTCCGCTCCTCACGGCCCTCGCTTTTCTAAGGCGGTCTCAACGGTCCCTCTTCTCCAAAGTGACCCTGCTTCTCAACTATCCCCGCTTTTTCAAGGCGGCCTCGGCGGCCCCTCTCCTCCTTAGCGGCTCCTGCTCCTCCAAGGCGACTTCGGCGGCCTCTGCTCCTCAGCGACCTCCGCTTCTTCAAGATGATAATTTCTCAAGGTGGTTCTTGCTCCGAAATCGGCCTCAGCACTGGCTGCGGTACTAGCCTCCACATCAACTCTTGAACGAGCGGTGCCTACGTGGCCCCCCACGTGAGCCAGGCACACCAATCATCTGACCCACGCGCCTGATGGGATCAGGCCCACCTACCATCTGATCCACGTGCTCGATGAGATCAGACCCCCTACCATCTGACCCACGCGCTCGATAGGACCAGGCCCATCAACCACCTAGCTCGTGTGTCCAACAAGATCAGGCCCACCAACCGTCTCCAAGCTCACGTAATCACTATGGTAGTGTTTGGATGTCAAAAAGTTATTCTGGGAATATGAATACAAATTCTCTAGGAATAGCTTATTTTTCATGTTATTTCAGATTTCTATTTGATTTAAAATCTAGTATTTCATGTTATTCCAGTGCAATTAATGCAGTGTTATTCTAAATGGTGTTTGGATGACATGAGAATAAGCATGTATTCCATTAGAATAAATAAATTTTTTTATAGAAATTTTAAAAATACTCCTTGATCAAATGAGAAGAAAAAATGATTTATCAATTAAAATTTTAATATATTTACTTAAATAAATTATTTTTATTAATAATTATAATATTATTAGGACTTTGGGCCAGCAATTTTGCAATCTAAAATAAAGACTTGTTCAAGGAAAAAAAAATAATGTACCTATATATATTTCAATCAAAGAAAAGCTAGATTTCAAAAGAGTACGATAACGAGCCAAATATTTGGCACTGCCATGATCTGAAAAGGAGCCATGAATGGCAAGGGGCACCATGAAGTTGAAAACGAACCTCACCTAGCCCAGCTCAATTATTTGAAATGAAGTAGAAAGTTAGAAAGTCATTGTTACATCTAATAAAAGCCAAAGCAGGGGCCTCCATACACCAATAGTGCCAAGATTAACCAGTGGAGACACCACAGCTGAGCAAGCAGGCCTTCTCTGGTGGGACGGCGGGGTCGACCTTGACGACGTGCGCGACATCGGCGATGGTGTACTCGCTAAAGCTCGCCGCCCCGCCAAGAAATCCATGGACAACCGCCCCCTCCGCATCCATGAACCGAGTGGTCCCGTCCTTGACGGCTCGTGGCCGTAAGTCTGAGGCAAGACGGTATCTTCTTCTTCCTCCTCCCTGTTCCCCTTCTCCCCCTCTGAATTCTGAAAATCTAGTTGTTAAAAATAGCACCAAAATCGAGTGACTGGATGAAAAACAACGCCTTTCCGCTACTCCATCAACTCTCTCTTCGTCTTTCTCCGTCCAAATGATACTCTAATTTCCCTTCGTCTCTACTCCACTTCCTACTCCCTCTGAAAACACCACTCCACCCTCTTCCAAATCCCTCAAACTCCATCCTTTTTCTTCATTTTTTTTCCCTTAACCTCCCATGCCGAAGGTCAAAGCTTCTCACCATCACTTGTGATCACCTTCGGAGACGAAAGCTGGGAGTGGGGACAAAGACCCAATCACTTTCATTTTATTTCCATTTTTTTGTTCCACCAGTGCCCCTGGAATACCTAAAGCAAGAATACGTGCTATTCCATGGGGTACCATGGAATAGCAAAATGGGAATACGAGGGTGTCGAAAGAATAAAGATTTCGGTGGGGCCCATATACCTTTTTACTGCTGTTTGAGAGAATAAGGTGGAATAAGGCCCTATTCCAATCTGGAATAGGGCATCCAAACATAGCCTATGGCAGCGTTTGGATGCTGAAATAAGGCCTGGAATAGGGCCTAATTCTAGGTTATTCCCCCAAACGCTTGTTTTAAACGTCGGTGGGGTTCACTCAATTGCTTATTTCGGTCAGTGCCTCGTATCTCCGTTTCTTATTCCTCATGGACTCCTGGAATACAAAATTCCGCCACTGTAGCTATTCCAGGGGCAATCAACGGATGTTAA
The DNA here is from genome assembly GCA_900491605.1 of Calamus simplicifolius. Lineage (NCBI taxonomy): Eukaryota > Viridiplantae > Streptophyta > Magnoliopsida > Arecales > Arecaceae > Calamus > Calamus simplicifolius. Next base: position 558,747 of record UESW01004552.1, on the reverse strand, counting down.
AAAAAATCGGGATCTGGCTTTGGATTGGGGTTGGTCTTCTTCTTATGCTCTTGCGACTAGGGTTTCCCTTCTTCTTCAACGGCTGCCGACTTTCGATCCTTGCTCCTCCCCTCTGGCCATCTCTCTGCGGATGCTCCCAAATAGGTCTCCCAAGTCTTCTCTCCACGTGGATAAAGAGGATCAACTGGATCTAGCCAAGTTCTCGGTTCGCTCTTCATCCTCTTCCCTAAAACTAGTTATCTGGCTCTTCATCCTCGTCTGATAATCTTCTCCTCCTCCTGAGAAGGTCCTCGAGAAAGCAAGGGATCAGGTACGCTCTCCCTTCTTTTTACCTTATTCCCTGTTTCAGCTAGGGTTTGAGCATTGTTGCTCTTGGAGTGAACCGATTACGATTTGGGGGAATCTGGATTTCATTCCAACCTTATCACTCAAAGAAGCTTGAACCTTCTGAACCCAGATCTCTTCCTACACTTCCAGACATTCAAAAGCTTAAGGGGAAATTACTAAATACAGTAAATCCAGTAAATCGGTTTGTCTCTGCAAAACCTCAACGCACTGGATGTGCCTTCAGCCTCTAATTTCTTTTAAAAAGCCATTCTATAAGGCTTTAATTATGGACAGATGCTTCAACCTGCATGCCATTTGTATTAGAGAACCATTAGATAGCGATTATTGTTGGATGCTCCCTTGAGGCTTCTTTTAAGAACCTTATTCTTCAATTATTCCTTTTCAAGGCTTCGGGCATTTCCTATATCTGCCTGAGATACATATGTCGTATCTCTAGACATGAGGGCTTGGACTTTATCTTCTCCTATTATTGATGAATGTTAAACTTTTAATGAGGAATAGTTAATTTTGTACTCTGCGGTTAATTTCTTATTTGTGTGGAGGTAGGACAACCTATTTGAATGATAACTACATAGTGGACTTCGTAGCTATTAATGTTATTGTATAAAAGCACAAACTTTGCTATCTACATAACCTAACTACCCTTGTAGATTTCTTTTGAGATATATGTGAAGGAACACACATTCATATTCATTTTCATGTCGTAGCCATATACATGCTTCACAGTCTATAAAAATATTTCAAACTATGTAATGTTCATGAAAAAACCATAACTGTAGAAACATAAATCAATGGCCTATATCAGTTGACCAAGCCTGTGGCTTGGCTGGTTATAAGAACTGGTCTATCACATGCAAACAAATCAATAAGTTAGTCAGTTTCAATTTGAACACTAAATATCCATTTAGGCATATTACAACCGAAGACAATGTTATTTGACAATCGGTTATATGTGCATATTAACTTAATAGGCTGGTAATTTCTCATTTCTTATGTCACACTGTATGACAAGAAGGATTGATACAGTTGGACCATCTATGACGAGGTAAGAAAAATCATTAATACTCTGTACACAGTGATCACCGATTCCATGTTTTAGCGAGCATATCCTGATTGTATCAATGATTGAAAGAATGAAAATTATGATCATTATTAGCTCCAACTTCATATTAAGCTAATCAAATAAATAAACAATGATGACATTGCTATTTAACTGCCATGATTTTGAGGTCACTTAAATCATAGACATTCATTGTATTACTCTAATAGATCCAAATCTCAATAACATTCGATAGCATCACACATCACGCCTTATCCCAATAGAATCAATGATGTCTTTGTCTAACGATTATTTATTTTTGAGATGGCTGAAATTCATTTGTTTTTCTGACGATTATTTATTTTTATTATCCTGTATTGATAGAATTCATTAGCTTATACGTCTTGCATTGTTCTCCAGCTGCCATAGTGTCCATATTACTCATGTACTGGAACTTCTTCATTTAGTGCATATAGTTCCGTTCTATATCAGTGTGCCGCATGACTCGCTCTTCCATTATGATCTAATGTAACAAATTATCAACGGTTCTCAACCTATAGATAAAATGCCTCAATCCAACAAAAATGGTGAACCATCACAGTCCAGAGAACGATCGGGGCAAACTAGGGCACCCAATTGGACCGACTCTCTTGACTCAATTTTTGTGACCCTGATGAGGCAAGAGAATGACGACGGAAACTGTCACAACGGTACTTTCTCACAAGAGACATGGAAGAAAATTACCAAATTATTCAATGAAAGGACCAATCTGTCGTTCACATTTACAAACCTGAAGAATCGTTTGAAGGTTCTGAAGAAGACCTTCAATTTGTATTATAACCTAGCTAACCGTTCAGGCTGGGGATGGGATCCTGCACTTAAACTACCCACATGCAGTGACGAACATATGTGGGAGGAGATCATCTCGGTAAGTGGTAGATTTTGATGTTATCAAATCTTAATTCGGCTGCTCTTTCGGTATACTTAAATAATTACTTCATCAAGCTAACAGGTTAACAAGGACTACGCTCGAATAAAGGGTAAGTCCTTCCCTGTATACGACGATATAGACATTCTATTTTCAAAGAATACTGCCATTGGTAGACGGGAGGATACATCTGCTATTCCAGAGGGAGTATCCGATAATGATACCTTGGACGACGAGGTTGAACGGATGAACCTTGAGGACATAGACTTCTGGCCCCCATCACGTAAAGGTGCAGGACTCTCTTTCTTATCATCCAGTCATTTCGATCACTTAATTGACGATGTCTCCCCAAACAGCCCGAGCACATGTGCCTCGACCCCACCCATGGATTCTTCCTTAGATCCAGGATTGTCTACTAGTAGTGGAAAGAGGAAAAGGTCATCAACCGTAACTCCTATAGCACGTAAAATTAAGTGCACATCTGAAGCTGGTGATGCCTTTCTCGAATTGGTGGAACAAGGTAAAAAGAGGTTAGAAATTGCTAACGAGATCCTTAGGAGAGAGCAGCTTGCTCGTCCTACTGTCTACTCAATTGATGAATGCATGCGGAAGTTAGAGAGTCTCCCAGGGATTACACCGGAATGTATTCTTGCTATGGGGGACAGTTTAAAAATTGAGATTAATAGGTGGTTCCTTATGTATTATGAAGGCTCACTACTTGAAGCGTGGCTTAAAAGACAAATGACAGAGTTCTACCGTTTACCACCTTTAGCGGGAGCACCTTCTGGAAGTTTTGCAGCTGCGCCTATGTTCTTTATGCCTCAAATGCATGGTGTCCATCAGGATGGCCCTTCTATATTTGTGCCTCCCCCTACGCATGCTTCCACTCGAGGTGGGCATATTCCATTCAGGCAGCCATTATTCAGGCCAAGTAGTGATAGCAGCATTTCCCAAGGTCCACCCATTCTTCTGCTGTCAGTGTGCAAGAATCCGTTTGTACCACACCTGCATCTATGACACATGACATCGACTTTTCCTATGATCGTTGGACGTGACATATATTTGCTTGCATCATATTAGTTATAGAATGATATGTTGTGGCTAAGTTGCTTATATATATGTCATTTTGGTGTAGACGTTTATGTTTTCTGTTATTAAGTAGCATCGTTTTTTATTGTACTCTGCCGTCAATTTTTGCAATCAATAATTACTTATGCATATGGTTGTATCATTAACTACTACCATTTTCGATTAGATGGACCTATTTCATGATGTCATGGCGTATTTAATAGATGAGGACAACTACTGGCAAGACGTCCTAACTGTGTTGATAAGTAATGGGTTCATTTCTATACCCAATGTTAATGTTATTTCAAAGGTCCCATGCCGCACTCGTCCATTCTGGGCCATGAAATCGTTGCTGATATTTTGAGTGGACATCCAAACAGAGGTTATGATCACTTTAGGATGACAAATACTATGTTCTTCAAGCTGCAAGACTTGCTTGTCTCGCGAGGGTTGGTTAGTAGCACACGTAACGTATCGATACAGGAGCAACTAGCAATTTTCCTTTACGGCATAGGGCATGGTGTTAGTAATAGAGTGTTGGCTAAAACCTTCCAGCACTCAGGGAAGACAATATCCTGACACTTCAACAACATACTAAAAGCAATTTGTTTGCTTAAGAATGAATTTATCATTCAACCTCAACAAGAGACGGCCGTTCACCCACGGATCCATGGCAACAAACATTTCCATCCTCACTTCATGGTAGGTTTGGACACGACTAAATCAAATGAATTATTTTTCAATCTTCTCATTACCAGGTCCTTGATACATTTGCTTGCATTACAGAATATTGTTGGAGCAATCGATGGCACACATATACCTGCAATGATCAGGAAAAGCAAACAACCACGATTTCGTAATCGAAAGGGGACCATTTCTCAAAATGTCATGGCTGCAGTCTCCTTTGATCACTCCTTCCTTTTCGTTTGTACTGGTTGGGAGGGATCTGCAGCTGACATTAGAGTCCTACGTTGGTGTGTCGAGTCTGGAGGACTTGTTGTACCTGAAGGTATATGCATATAACAACATACTTGAATGACTTAATTTTAAGATTTTTTTACCTGAGGGAATACATCAAGGCATTGTTGTCCTATACATGGAAATTCTATCTTGTTGACTCAGGATATGGCAATACAGATAAGTTCCTTGCCCCATATCGGGGTAATAGGTACCACCTTAGTACCTTCAACAATCCTAGGGCTCGCCGATACAACAATTATCGAGACTTATACAACCATCGACATGCTCACCTCAGAAATTGTGTTGAGAAGGCTTTGGAATTCTTAAAAAGCGATTTAAGATTTTAAGAAGTGCCATTCCATTTCCCTTCAAGGTTCAGAAGCGTATTGTTATGGCTTGCTGCGTAATACACAACTTCATTCGACGCAGCCAAGCAATGACAAATACTTCAACATGTCTGCTGAACCGTTACCAGCTAATAATGATGACGATTCGATCCTTATCTCATTATAGGGGATGACGAATCACGAAGAGGCGATCAACTATGCAATTCCATAGCTGAGAGGCTTTGGGATGCTCATAACACGCGAAGTAAGTTTACGATGCTTCGTTTGTTTACGGTCGCTGCATGCTCATAGTTCAATTTACAGTTACTATGTCGACCATGATTCACTTTAGAATTAGTGCAATTCATTAATTCATTTGAGTTTCACATTGTATCCCCGTAATGCAGGAAATCAGGCTGCTTGCTCCTGAGACTTAGTAATGCCTGCCCAAAGTTATTATGTAGTTTCGTGGGCCGTAGACGAGGGGTTTACGATTCATGGGCTGAGTGTTAGTGTGAGGTTAGTGGATTCAAGCATGCCTTGTACAATAAGTTCAAATGTAGACAAGAGGCAATTGATGCATTTCACAATTACCGTAAACCTTCAGACCATCAATATGTCGAAAAATACAATGAAATGGAATATATACAAGGAAGAAGGGATGAAGAGATGGCCAGGACTGTGGGTGCACCTGTAAAAATAATTATATTGCTTTTCGTATCCTTTCTTGTAGTCTTCCTCTTGGGTTTCTGTTTGGGAAGGCTACGTTGATGCTTCGATAATGTAATATCGTATTGACTTCCGATACTGATGTTTCACAATGATTTGTTATGGGCAGAGTACTATCTTACAATGACATGTTATGCCACTACTGCTATTGTACTTTATTTTATTATGCTGAGATAATAGTAGGCAGACTTTCACATGTTTAAAGTAACATTCTCTTATATTGAAGTTCTGATTATATTTCGTTGAATTGGAAAACTAACATGGGTTTTTTTAAATGAATCCAGTGCCAGTAAACCTTCCTACGAATATTTGGTTGACCTAATTGATATCAAAGCGTCGGCTGTGAATTCATGACTTGACGGCATTTACAAATGCAACCATTGTAAAGCCTCACAGTCAGGTGCTCTATCAATGATGAGGACCATGATGATTGGCAGACACATAGCATTTCCTGAATTGGATGCATGCAAAAATGTGACCGTCAGGAAATACATGCTGAAACTGCCTTCCTAAGTCCACTCAAGATAGAATCCATATTTTAAAAATGGATTATGTCAGTAAATTGCCTGAACAATGATGAAATTGGATTTAGATTACATCAATTGGATCCATCGTTTTCATGGCATTTTTGAACTTTGATTTTTGTCATATTGATGCCTTTTTACGGAATTTTTGTCATGCCGTGGCATATAGGTTGTCATATGGTCTTTTCGATTCTAGTCTTGAATTGTCTGGGGGTATTTTCATTTCATTTTTCAACTGTGTTTTGGGTCTTCAGTATGCATCAGAAGTTGGTTTTTTTGTGATGAAACATAAATCCAATGTTCTGAGTTCTGGACTTGATACAGATCAAATAAGAATTTTGACTAAACTTCATTGCTTTATGGTTGCGTATGTGAAGTGTCGACTGTGAGGTGCTCTTGACTTGGAGGGCATTTAAAAAATGGTCTGATTGTTTATTGTATCTATTTGTCTGTTCAAGTTATTTTCATGGTATTTCGGAGTTGATGTGTTATTTTCTATTTTCTTAGCAATTCTGAACTGGGTTGTTCGGGCATCTTCTTTCAAATATTTGACCGTTGTATCTGGCCGTGAGATATATCTTGTGAGGTGCTCTGTTTGATTTTAGTAATGAATTATCTGGGGTATTTTCAAGCTCCTTTTCATCCATTGTTTTTGGGTACTTTCTTAGCATAATCGATCTGTCTTTTCGGTATTTCATGGCATTTTCGATCACTGTTTCAGGCCGTGACAGTAAGCTTGTGAGGTTGTCTGGTTGTTTCTGTTATTGAATTGTATGGGGGATTTTCATGGATTTGTTGAACTGTGACACTGATTGTTCACTTGCACTATAGTGATGTGTTTTTGGGCACTTCGTGGCATTCCTACGTCTATTTGTGGGTATTTTATTAGGATCTGTGAACTATGTTTTCTGGGCATTGTCTTTACAATTATTGACCTTTGTTTCAGGGCGTGAGATATGTCTTGGGAGGTGCTCCGTTCGATTGTAGTATTGAAATTGTTGTGCGTATTTTCATGGCATTTTTCATCTGTGTTCTTTGCTATTTTCTGAGCATTTTCGATCTAGGTTTTTGGGTATGTTCCTGGCATTTTTCGATCAATGTATCTGGCTGTTTCCTTTTGCTTGGGAGGTTGTCAGGTTGTTTATGTTGTCGAATTGTCGGGGGAGAATTTCATGGATTTGTTGAACCCTTCCATTATATAGCACTTGGTAATATCCTGGAATTTATCACGTCTGTTGGTGGGTATTCTCTTCACAATTGTAAGCTGTGTTTTTTGGCCATCTTCGTTTCAATGTTTGACCTTTCTTTCAGGCCATCACAGATGTCTTGTGCTGCGCTCCATTTCGTTGTATTAATGAAATGTCTGGGGGTATTATCAGGGCATTATTCATCTTTGATTTTGTTATTTTGTTAGCATTGTGGATCTGGGTTTTCGGTTTCCTCTTGGCATTAATTGATTTTTGTTTCATGCCGTGACATTAAGCTTTTGAGGCTATCAGTTTGTTTCTGTTGTTTATTTGTCAGAATCCATATTCAAGGATTTGTTTTGTGGATTTCGGTAGTTCCTTTGCCATTTTGGAATTGTGTTTCTTTGTTCAATCGTGGCATTTTCGAACATTAGTTTCAGCTCCTGACCTCAACCTTGTGAGGTGGACTATTTGTTGCTGGTAATGAATTGTCTAACCACAGTTCCATGGCAATTTCCAACTATGTTATTGGATTCATTTCATAGGTTCTGCAGCTTCTGGACATGCTGATATTGTATTCCTTTTACGAAGCATTTATAGGACGTGCTTTTTCATTTTACCAATATCAATATGCTGGTATTCAGTTCCTTCTCCTAAGCTTTGCTACCTCTAATTTTACTTACCTGCTGCAGCCTATTTTTGGTCCCTGAACAATGATCAACATGCCTGGATAAAACAGTTTATGTACCATGCTTATCTTTTAAATTGGGATTAATAGTTTACCTTGAATTGGCCCATGTTGGGAGAGTAGAACTCAGGCTTGCACTTGTCCGTAGTAACCCTAGTTGATATTGTAGACTTCATAATATTTTCATGAATTGTAGCAGGTTCACATATGTTGAATTTTCTGCGTTGCAATGCCATCAATATGGAGTACTAATATTGGCTGGATTTGACAGGTTAATCAATGTCTGTATATTGGAACTGGGTAATGAGGGTAGGTTATTTGAACAATGATGAAATTGGATTTAGAATCGATCATCCATTAAAGTTGGAGGCAACTATGTCGTATTGTTGTCAATTTTAAGGTTCTTCCATTATTTTTCAACGAAGATTTCGTCTGTTTCTTCTACTTTTCTCTTCAGATTTTATCATTGAACCATTTTCATGTTTTAATCGTTCCCTTCTGTTGCTCGTCATAGTTGAGGTATTGACTGTCAGTTGGTTGTTAAGGTAGCATGCCATCTGATGTTTCTCTACTTTGATTTTCTAATTCAATTTATGAACTAAAATGGCTATGCTTTCAAAGTTGCCTCTTACGGATGATTATACTAGATTCACGGCTACTTATCGTAGTCAAATGATGAAAGCTAAATCCTATCTTCTGAGTTAATGATTTTGAAGGGAATTAATGATTTCGTATGACGAATTCCGTATGTAATTACTGACACTTGGGGGTGAGAATACAGTGGATGCAGTAAACCTACAAGTTGCAACATGTTGATGAATTTCGCTGGTTCTCTCTTAATTCATGTTGCTTATCTGTCGATGGTTCTTGTGTATGTTTATGTTTTGATAGGTGTGGAATCCTTTGATATGTGCCATTTTTGTGTGACTGCTATCAGGTGAGTTGATCGGTTTATTGGCACATTCTTACATTAAATTGTTTCTTAATAGCATCTTAGAGGGAGATTGGTATGTTGTGAACAATGACTTGCCTTTGCTGGTATACTAGAGCTTAGGCATGGCCAAAGGTCATAGAGCAGTTAATGGTTTTTTAACTGCATGCTTTAATGTTGGAAAATTTCTTGAATTTACTGCATCTATCAGGTGAAATCTTACTTTCTTATGTCATATGAACTTGCTACCTCTGTATCATTTCTTGGCTACTGATATATAACTCATGGATCTGGCTTTGGATTTTCCGGGACGTCGTAAAGGTGTAACTGCAAGTCGCAGCCTAAAGCCTATCGTGCCCAGGATATTTGAACTTCTTCTCGGACTTAATGACCATCGATTTGTCACATATTGAATGCTTCTTTTGTATTCTTCAACATTAAGGCATATCGAATCTTGTTTCTGATTCCTTGTTTATTTCACATAGGTTGAGGTGGCTGACGACTGCACTAGTGAGGGAGTGCAAGACATAGTGGCTGAAAGGCAACATATTTAACATCCTTTATTTTTGTCTCTTTAGGCTATTACTGCATCTGGGATCCCGGAGGGTTGGATGGGTGTTGACAAAGCCGGGCTTGATGAAAAGGAAGCAGGTACAGTTCAGCGGCTGGTGGTGCAAGATTGGAGCTGTTGGAAGGCAACTCTCTTCCAGACATTCTTGTTCGTATGATGCCGGAGTCTTCAAGTATTGCTTAACCAGTTAAAGCTTGTTAGCCGTTGTTATGTTAGAAATGTCGTATTGCTTGTTTTGTAAGGCTGCACATCAATGTTTTGGTGAACATTTAATAAGGATCCATTAGATGATGTGGCTGTGTCTAAAGACACCTACTTTCAGTGACTGTTAAGACAGTCACTCACCTTAGTTGTATTTGGAGTAATATTTAGTATTGTATTGAATGGTCGACAAATATTTTTCATCAAATCCTTATCTCATGATTGTGCTATTGGCTCAAGGTCGCCAATCATTTGCAAATTGTTGAAAACTAGGCCAAGTAGACGGATTCCCAAAAAATCCAAATGCTTCTGTAATTATCAAGATCGGTAAATGTATAAACTTATTTTTTTGTGCTTTATTAATAATGGTATTTGACAATAACTTAAATTAATTTAAATAAATTTTATCATTTAGAACATCAAAGTTTAACAAAATAATTGATTATGAGCTATAGATTAGGAATGGGTGAGACATATTTTTTAGAAACTTGAAGATTGGTACTCAAGAATTCAAGTAAAGTAGAACACTCATAAATAGTATAATTCTTGAAACATTATTAAACAATTTTTAAAATTTATGCATGTTATTTTACTAATATACTTAATTCGTTAATAGATTATAATTTGGTATCCTTTATTAATTTATCAAAATTAATTTATTCATTTTTTAGTAGAAGGAAAATTAAATTAATTGATAAACTATTTTTCCTTCTCATTGATTTCTGGGGTATGTTTGAAATTTTTAAAAATTATTAATTAATTTATTAATTATTATCAAATAGGAAAAGTTATTATGAAAAATTTTAACAATCTTTTTATTTAAAGCTCTATTTATAATGCAATCATTAATTAAGTTTGATATATATATATATTTTTATACGATTTTATTTACTAATAAAATCCTTTAAAAAAATTTCATAAAGTCAACGTAGGACAAAATAAAATGGAAAACATTTTTTTCCATCAAATGGTCAAGGGGTATTTTTAGAATTTCAGAAGAATACTTCATCTATTCCAAGTGGAATTCATGCTTATTCCCACATCATCCAAACACCATTTGGAATAACACTGCATTAATTGCATTGAAATAACATGGAATACCAGATTTTCATCCAAACATAAATCTGGAATAACAAGAGGAATAAGCTATTCCTAAGGAATTTGTATTCCTATTCTCGAAATAACTTTTTGACATCCAAACGCAGCCTATGAGTTTAGCGGACAATCTTTCCCACGGAACTTCAGAGACCAAGGGTCCATGAAAAGGATAAGAGGGATTTTAAGGCAAGGTAATGCACTCTTAACACTCTAAGAACATTCCAATCTCTGGCCCTTCTCTTACTAGTTTCCTTAAGTTTATGATTGTGACTCGATCGTTAACTTGGCCGACAAATGATCCCCATCGAAACTTTTGATCTCGTGATCTCTTGCAGATCCTCTACGATAAAAAAAAAAAAAGCTTCATCGGTAATCCCATGGAGCCTTCCGACGTCAATAGATCTCACCGTTCCCATATGCAAGATTCGGGCATGCTTGGGGCCATATAAAGCTGGCCAAAATTTCTGACATGCTTATACTCATAACGAATCCCCCACGCCACAACGATTAAATCATGTGATATGTGCTGCTGAAAGCATTATAATTCCATTTTTTAAAAAAAAAAATTCCGGTGTGCCGACAAGGTAATTCTGCGGTTCGTTGCGATCCCTTAACTTAAGCATGCACGGATGGCTCAATTGGGCTCTGCATTTGTGTTAGGGTTAGGAAAACCGTTAAGGGCATGTTTGGACCCCCCTATAAGGAATTCTTGGAATTAATTACGCATGTTATGCTGAACGCTAAGAGCAAGTTATTTGTGGGAGAAGCAAAATTGTTTCATTTAAGCTCTGGTTGCCAAGAAATTAAGAAAGTGAAAGAAAAAGAAGCTGGGATGATGTGATTTTGGAATTCGTTACAACGATCTGTTTCTTTGATCGAATTTTTTTATTTTTTCCTTTCTTTTAGATTTCTCTTGACTCTTGAGGCAGAAATTATTTACCACTCATACAGTCCCTAACAGGCTGTTTGAATTCTTAATTACGTAAGTTATTTACTGGACAAATCCAAGTTAATTATTCAGTGGGTGGGAAGAAAGTACTCTTTCAATCTCCATAATAGTCTAGGAACCCGTAATCAACAAAAACAGAGGCATTGAATTCCATTGATTTATGCCATTCTGATTCGCAAAAGTTATTTGCAGGTTTTTCGACTACAAAAATTCCTCTTCTCTTTTTTCACAACCTACGGGCTTCTCTTCCATCAACTGTCCGATTTGGTTAAATTTATAGGACAATCCATCGTATGGTAGAAGTAGAATAGATGATGCCTCAAGTTCAACATTAGATATTTTAAAATCAATTTTCCTTTCCTTGGGGCCGGGCCATTGTAGCAAGGTTATGATGCCATGTACTACTCTCGGTCCAAGATGCTTCTAAAATCGTGCTGCAACTTGGACCCAATCTCTTGGTCGTTAGAGCGGCCCGGGATCAACTGCCACGGAAGCGGATCACATGAGGACCAGAGCGGGTGAAACGATATATAATATATAAATACATATATATTTATATAGCGCAGTATTATTATATATGTTCTTCGATCTCCTGCGTCCGGATAAACCACTCGAGAGAGAGACGATGGCTCAGAATCCCGGGATGAGGGAAGAGCACGTGAACAAGTTCCATGGAGTTGATGGCAACAACCAGTTTCTCCGGGAGGAACACCGCAGCACCACCGGTGCAGGCGGCCACCGAGAGGAGCACCACGCCATCACCGGCATTCTCCACCGCTCCGGCAGCAGCAGCTCCAGCTCCGTATGATCTCTCTCTCTCTCTAGAATTTGCTAGTATCTTGCAGGTAATTATCAGGTTCGTTTAAATTAAAAAGGTGATGGGAAATATTAATGAAAATTGGATAGCTCATGATAGATATCATGCAATTAATTTATTAATGCATCATATATTTGCGCGCGCGCAAATTAATTAACGTTCAAAATTAATTTTTGAGACTAACCGTTACATGGAATTATTTGAATCCATGTTCACGTGAACGTTAATTTCTACTTTTTTTTTGGACAAGCAGTCGGAAGATGATGGGCAGGGGGGGAGAAGAAAGAAGAAGGGTATCAAGGATAAGATCAAGGAGAAGCTGCCCGGTGGACACGGTTCGGAGGAGCACGCTCATGCCGGCTACAATGCCCACCATGAGGAGGAGGTGCGTCATCATCATGAGGCCCATCACGATCCCGAGAAGAAAGGCATTATGGAAAAGATCAAGGAGAAGCTGCCTGGCCACAACTAATTAATAAGCATATCATCTGGTGGTATAATATATAATATAATAAATAACAAAAGAAAATCATGTTCTAGTCTATGCAACATGCATGCATGTGTTTTAATTTGTACGTTTCGTTCTTTCTTTCTTTCTTTTTCTTGGCTTTCTTTGGGAAAATATGAAAGCCTTTTTGTTTGTTTTGTTTTGCTTTGCTTTTCATGGAAAACAAGTGCTTTGTCAGTACTTGCATTGTTGTTTTCAGTAGCAGCGAATATGCAGACAGAAACATGGTTTCAGCTACCATTCAGATATTGCCTCTAATTAATTAATTTATCATTTTGCGTTATATTTTCATCTCCCACAAGATCAGAATATTAGAATATTGTTTTGCTTTCGTGGACTCATTTCAGCATGCGTACGTGGCTCCTGCGCTGATTCATTCATACGTACCATGCATGGAACTGATCATTTCAGAGTTTTGAAAAAAAAAAAAAAGGTATATATCGACCCAGCTGCCAATATGGTAATTAAGGTGGATGCGCGCTGCTATCGCTTGTAGACACACTGGTGATCGAAGAATTCGGATCATCATGATAATTTTGAAACAAAGACTACACGTCTGACATGACATCCGATAAGTGTGCAAGACATGTATGAAACATAAAATCAGCTTCACGATATCATACTGTCCTCAGAGCAGTATTCCGACCATTAATTTATCGATTTCAAGTTTTTTCTAAAACTAAAACACTGTGCCTTAATTATTCCTAATATATTAATTAGCTACTAATCGAGTAATTAAAATATAATCAAACCTTTCTATTAAATTTCCAGGTCTTCCATTGTCCTCTTCTTGTTCACTGCCCGTCAGGCTTCAGTATGATCTAGAAGCTGAAAACCACATCAAGTCACTCAAAAAAGTGGAAGGAGCGCAGGCAGACAAAAGTAAAAGGTGTCATGTTTCCTCCATCACATTGGTCTGTGACTATATTCACAAGCCAAAGTTTGTATTACAAACTACTATTGTGCTGCAAGTAGAGCTGCAAGACAAAATGATCATATGCTACGCTAAGCGAGTCTTTATTTATAAACAACAAAATACCAGATACATAAATGAACAGATATATCTCTCTACTGTACTTGGTAATCACCCAACAAAAAAACCATCCTACCTTGTATGACTATACAAAACCTTATATTTTTTGAGTAGACTTGGTTTACCACGTGGCTTGTAGACCAAACCTATATCATCACATTGTCATGGCTTCCACCTGATCACTAAAAGGCCTGGTCTATCAGCCACATGATAGACTAGGTCTATAGAAGAATATCTCCATACAAAAACATTGGGTGAAACCAAAACTACCATCTACAAAACCAGTAACAGGGAGCTACATCAAATGTGTGCTTATTAAGTCATAAATCTGTGAAAACTCTGCGGCTAATGATTCATGCACTACAAACCAAGGGAGTTACAGCCAGAGCGAGCGAGGAAGCGGTGAGCATCACGAAGTAGAAAATATAAAATCAGAGCAGCAGTCCCCACCATGCAAGCACTGAAAAACAGGCAATTCAAACCAGCAGAGGAACACCTGCGTAGCAGCCCATCAAGCCCCCTGATAACTCGCTGGATGGAGCTGACCTCCTCCACGAGAGCACCAGAAATTTTTTGGGTTTTCAACGGATCAGCTGACCTTTTTTGTAGTGTCTTAGATGCAGTATGGGAGGAGAGACCAGATTTATTGCTTTTAGAGTCGGAGACTGTACTGGATTCTGCATGAGATAGATGTTTAATATGACCATCATTCATATCAAGATGGTGGTTTTCACTGACAAGCCTGATTGTCTGATTAACAGGTCCAGCGTTCCTAGATTCCATCTTGTGAACTTGAAGTTTAATCGTATGACTTGAAGGTTCATTAGATGGGTTTGCATGACGTTGTCGTAGTTGAACTCCTGTTCCGATGTTTTCATTCTCTATCTTCACACTTTCATATCCCGAGTTGCTTACAACAGGAGGAAGGACATTACTTATCATCTCAGCATTGCACTGAAGAAGAGAACCAACACCTATGGTTCCCCCATTGAGCTCTCCAAATATATCAAGATTGTAGTTATCGGAAACAGACTGCAGAATACCATTGATATCATCAGGTGATAGGAATTCTAGATCATCTGCACCAGCCGGCTGAAGACAAGATTCCACCGGCTCCTGATCCGGCACAAGAGAACCAGGATCTGCCTGTGAAACCTTTAAGAGGAGAAGAATTAGCGTATACAGGCATCATGATGATTTTCTAAGTGACATCATATTTTCTAAGCGATTATTAAACATTAAATGCACTATATATATGTAATTCCTATTTTGCAAGTGCTGATCATTGTTTGACTAGTTTTCATGGATGGAGAACTGAGTCACAATCACCATTTTCTTTTAATACAGTAGATTCTTTCATAAATAACTATTTGATACACTAGATAGTTTCATGATTAACCATTTTAGATTACATGCTATCCAACAGAAGTTTACGATGATGATCAACATACACCTACAATATTGTTGAAAAGCCATAACACCATAGCATTAAAGTGAAAACAGAGATTTCTTTGCATAAACAGAATAAGGTAATTATCTATTATTTAGTAATGTATTTCCTGCTTTGTATCTTGTTTCAAGTTATGATAAATAAGTCTTGACAAAGGCTATAGGAGCTCGGAACGTACCTCTACTTCATTCTTGAGTTCATCGATCGAGATAATACCACCAAAGTTGGGATCATAGAGTTCACTGAACCATGCCTCCATATCATCAACATTGTTAGAAAGACTTGATGATTCCTCACATGGCACTGAGCCAACCATAATTTTTGGTTGCTCTTGAACATCACTGACATCTTCAATTTGGGTCATCTCGCCTTCGAATCCCCAGCCATTCCTTTTGGTTATACGACAAAGGACAAATATATCCTATGACAAGAAGGAAGCCACATCATAAGTTCAGAGAAGCTTACTACAAGATAATCTTAGCATAAAAATTTTAAAAGAGTCAGAATGAAGCCCTTTACACTCTTGAAAGGAGTGCAAATAATGTAAGGTCATCTATGCTTCAAAACCAGGACTTTTTCCCCAAAATTGTAATCTTAATATGACCAAAAGAGTAGAATCTAGTTCGCAATTAACTTAAAGGTTCAAGATACATTAAAATCATAGGTAAATCTCATGTTTTTTTTATTAATTTTCAAGCATGTTTCTTTCGTGTGTGCATGCCTGTGTGCATGTGCAATAACAAAACTATGTCTGGCTTGAAGGCTTACATTTGATATAAATGGAAAACGTAAAACGAGCTTATTTTATAAAATGACAGGGTAGTATTTTGATCTTAGGCAATTTGGATGGGCCCTTCCCTGATCTTTTTTCTCAACAAACGGACAACCTAGTATTTTGTGAATTATAAATATTCTGCAGGTGAACTGCTTTTCTTCTATCATCTGCACAGCTATTATGGTTATAAGACCAGCCTGCATCACCTTATAGACATTTCTTACCAGAATAGTAAATATTTTTGATCTGTGCTATAGCATTCCATATGTAAATTACAACGCTTACCTTGATTCCAGGAGCAGCTTTACACTCATTCTCATTTATAAAATACTCATGCATGATCCAATCAGTACGCTTCCCACAAGGAGGACGACCTTCATGGAAAACTAGAGTTTTCTTTGTACCAATAACCCGATTGTGAAATTTGATGTTCCGATCTTTACCAGTTGATTTCCAATACCCTGCTTCTGTAGCCCTATTTGAGCGAGAACCATTAGGATACTTCCTATCACGAGAAGTGAAGAAATGCCATTTGCTATCTCTCGTAGGGACACGGCTTTTTGCTGCATGACAGAACAAAATACAAGAAAAAGGGTGAGACAAACATGGAATAACGATAATAATATATACTAACATTCTCTAAGTTCAGTGACCCAAAAATTCTTCAACAGACCAGGACAACATGAAGGAGAGGCTAACATACACTACATAAGGACAGTGATCTGTCTTTTTTTCCCCTCACAACAAAACGAACCATACATTAAAATGCTAGATATGCACAAAACAGTTGCATGAAATATACAAAATACAAAAGTCTTTTATGTGCCAATAATTGTTTTTAGAGCAGCTGAGAGCATTAGCCTGCAGTTAGTATATATGTCACTTTTTAGAAAATATTTAAAGGATGTTCCATTGACTCAATATACACCTTAATAAAGAAGGTTCAAACAACAGTATGGAGGAAGATATACTACTGCAGATTAATTCTAAAATGTTGTTCCCAGTTGACTTCTTATAAATTTGCATTGAGATCCTTTCTAATCAAAAGACATTATAATATGACACAATATAGTTACCAGGTAAGTCCCATGGTTCATGTTTATATATGTCCACCTCTGGGATAATTTCAAATTCAAATTTCTGACCAAGTATCTTCTTCTTCAGATAATGAGAAATAAGTTCTGCGTCTGTTGGATGGAAGCCAAATCCTGGTAGCACAGAGAAAGGAAATAATGTTTCCATTCTGCAATAGATCTGCAAATACACAACCACAAAACAAAATCAGTTAAACCAAATGTCAGTAACACTCAGAACATCATGACAGATTGATGGCCATTAAACTGAGATAAGAAGTACGCAACAGTAGGGAAAACTGAGACAAAAAAATGCTTCATTTCTTCATTTCAAAACCTAAATTCTGATGCATTAGCCAAACAGATCCTCCGAAACCATAACAGAAGACATCCAGCATGACTTAATAATTCTAGAGCCAAATTACTGAAACCTAATTAAAGGGAAAAGTAAAGAATGGAGACAAATTTAGAAAGCAAAAAAATGAACATATCAGCTTCTTCCTATGAAAAGTCATTTCAATATGTGAATGCAATCACATAGGTAGTACTCCACAAAACAATGGTAAAGTGAGTTTATGAGTGATTATTAAAATAAAAAGCATAAATAATAAACCTTATACACTCTATCTAGGGATATATATATATATACACACACACACACACACACACACACTCACAAAAAAAAAAAAAGGAAAAAAACCTATTCCACACCCATAGAGCCTTCAGTAAATGCTTTCAGGTAATGAATAAGTTGTGATAGGACTCCTGAAACCACAGCAGCAGTCATAACCCAACACAAAAAAAATTATTCAGATGATCAAGATTTCCTGAATCCAATGGCTAACTAATCAATATTTATCAGCCACACACATACACACAAACAGAGATTAGTAATCCTAGAGCCAAGTTTGTGAATTCTTGAATCCTGCTACCTAACGCCTGATTCATAAACAATAGCAAAAGCTAAAAAGAAGCTTCATTAGAAATGTTTTAGTACAACCTAGGAAACGAGATGCTATAATATTTTTCTCTTCTTTTTCTTCCTTTCTTTCTTTTTTTAAGAAAACAGTGTGATTGCCATCACCTGGACTTATTCTAAGATGAAGAGGAATGCCAGCCAACCGGCTGACTTCAGGTTGTTCCGTCTAATTAAACTACTAGAGCTTGCACCAAGTTAAATACTCCTAATCTGTTTCCAATTGACACTTTATAAAATATTGTCTAATAATTGCTTAGGTGCTAAGGGTTCAAAACCATGACTTTGACCCCATAGCCGCAGATCATTGCACCACTTCAAACTGGCACAGAGAATCAGATATATCATCACTAAAAATATTTTCATAAAAAACCAAGCATTTCGCACACAGTATATCCATAAAATGATGAAAAAACATATAAGAAGAAGAGGAAAACATAGAACAACGACATCCCTTCAACCATCGTGCACCGATACGGGTTATTTATAGCTTAAATCATATGTCGTAAGCAAAAGAATTGCAAGAAACTTTTCTTGAAGCCCAAGCAACTCCAGAAGCAGAGTATTTTTGGAAAAAAATTTAATAAAATTAACAAAACAAAGCTTTTCACGGATTCAGATTTCAGATCCCCACGTTCAAAGAAAAACCAAAATAATCGAGAAAACCCACTGATTCATAGAAAAAAGACAGAATAAAACGGCCGGATAATTGAATCCTTACCAGCGTCCTGAGGCACCCAAATATAACAGAACAAACCAAAAAGATGTCTTTTTTTATTATCTGACAATCCATTTATCGCGTCACGAAAAACAAAACAAATCCAAAACAACCAACAAAAAAAAAATCTCAGAAAAAGTGCAAGAAGAACAGAAATTCTGACCTCCTACGGCGCCCACGGCGTCGGAACAGAGAACCCACCGGCCGACGGCGACGGAAGCGAGTGCGAAAAGCGGAGGAGGAGAAGGAAAAAAGACGGGCTTTTGGGACCCAAATTCGCCGTCGTCGGCCTCGTTGGAGTTTTTTCTTTTCTTTTTTTTGTTTTTGTTTTTGGTTGAGTGCAAGGCGTTGGGGTCTTAAGTTTGATCTTGAAACCGTGTGGGGGGAGCGTTTGAAGAGTCTCCATCGCTACGCGGTTCCCGGGTTGGAATCCGCCCCGGGTGAGCTTACCGAACTCATCAACTTCTTCGATCTGTTGTTGGCGCGGTTGACTACTAGTCCGCCGGCTATTTTTTATCCATAGGCCCACCACAGCTTTCGCTCCTTGACCAGTAGCATTCACGAAGCTTCGAAGCAGTTGCTTGGAAGACGCTTCGATTAGAAGCATCCATGTTTCCATGCCCCCAAAACCCAGAGCAAGTGGTCCGGTCATGTCATGCATTGGTCGATCAATCCCCTAATAACTTACAATCCACCAAACTTGGAAAATATTGTGTTGTAATATATATATATATATATATATATATATATATATCATATTCACTAGTCCAAGTATATGCAAATACATGGGATGCATGCTTTGATTAGCTTCTGGTGGTTTTCATCTAAATAAAGAAAGATTATTTAAAAGAACTATTTCACAGATTATGGATATTTATATGCAAATACTATTAGAGGGACTATTTTATAGATTATGGGTATTCCTAATCAAGCTGATCAGCTATCATATCTTGAAATATCTATCACAGGGAGGCGGCCTCGCATCTCTGACTTCAGCAACTTAGTTAGTCGGGTCCGTGACAGATTGGATGGGTGGCAGGTCACTGGGCTCTCTATGATGGCGAGGCTTTCACTGCTACGCTCGGTGCTATCTTTCCTACCACTCTATCTGCTTGCCAATGCTGCTGTTCCCTTGTCTTGTTTGAGGAAGATCGAGAGACAGTTCCGGGATTTCCTTTGGGCTTCGATGCAGGATGGGCATGGTATTCACCTCCTGCTTGGGATATTGTTTCTATGCCGATTGCTGAGGGTGGGCTCGGGATCCAGTCGCTCATTGTTAGGAGGAAGGCTCTGATTGCGAGGCATGCTATGCGGTTCTTGCTTGATCCGCACTGTTTGTGGAGCTCCTTTATGCGGGCCAAATATGGAGACTGGAATTCTTCCTCTCCTCCTCAGCTTTTTCCTGGGTACTCTTTTTTCTGGAAAGAGGTTTGTCGGTATGCTCCGCCTATTTTGGACAGCATCTCTTGGTCGCTAGACGATGGGGTCTCTGTTGATATTATTCATGACACCTGGATAGCTGACCTTCCTCTGTCCCGTTGGCCGACTTTTGTGAGTTCTGACATCCCTCAGGGTATGAGGGTGATTGACTTATTTGGTTCGGATCGCTCTGCTTGGTCTTCTTCTATGGTCTCGAGTTTTTTTGGAGCTGAGCTTTGCCGGCGCATTCTTGTCATTCCTCTTACTCCGGTCCACCCCTGATATTAGGGTTTGGAGGAGATCCTGTCTGTCCCATGCTCCTATTAGAGATCTTGTTGAGATTTACAGCCCTCAGCCTCAGCATTCGATTGATTTGAAGTGGATCTGGCATCTCCCCATTCATCCCAGGGTGCGGCTCTTTATGTGGAAACTTGCATGGAACACACTTCCTACTTGTTCCCTGCTCTCCGCGAGAGGCATGAGCATTCTGCCTACTTGCCTATTATGTGGTAGGGAGGACGAGACGGTTGGTCATGCTATCTTCAGTTGCTCCCAGGCGAGACATATCTGGCAGATTTCAGGTGATGGTCCTTGGGATCAGGGGTCTGAATCCCTGTGTAGTCATTTTTTGAGTATCATCAGGGAGGATATGGGAAGAGGACTCCACCTTCTGGTTTCGAGGAGAGCTTACACTGCTTATCAAATTTGGTTATCTCGGAATCGGCTTCTATTTGCTGATGAGACTATTCATCCTCGCAGGGTTGTTAGGGCTGCCTTCTCCTTAGCTGCTGAGTATACCTTTCATCAGAAATTTTGTGTTTCTGCTACCCCTGGCCACTGGGACTCCCCTGCTGCTTCGGCAGCGTACCGGCGTACGGTCTTCATTTCTTGGGAGCCCCCACCTCCAGGGTTTGTTAAAATCAACTTTGATGGTAGTGTTCGCGGCAGATGTGCAGGCTCAGCGTTTATGATTCGTAGGCCTAACGGTGAGATGCTGGCGTCTGGTGGATTTGGTCTTCTTGATTCCACAGTGCCCCTTACGGAGTTGTGTGCTGCTTGGGCTGGTATCTGTTGTGCTATTCGCTGTCTTGGAGCTCGCAGCATTATTGTTGAAGGGGATTCCATTACGGTTATCCGCTGGATTAGGTAGGACTCCCGTGGCCGTGTGCCTATCATCCCCTTGATTGGAGATATTCATTCTATCCTTCAGGGTATCTCTTGTGCCAGGATTAGGCACATCTATCGGGAAGCCAATTCTGCGGCAGATTGATTGCTGCTAGGATGGCGTCTCATGCTGGTTCTTGAAGCTGGAAGTCGGATGAACTTTGTCCTCCTGTTCTTTACCAAATTTTATACTCTGATATCTGAGTTTGACTCGTTTCTTTGTAGACTTTCCTTCGTGGTAAACCCGCATTCATGCTATGATTTTTAACTTTATCGACACACAAATCTATCACCTGGTTGCCCATTCATATATATATGAGATTAATCTAATTAGAGAAGTGCATACCTTCTCCTACTCCCCCATGGCCATGGATTACGTACGTGTGGACCCCACAAGGGTCCCCCTTGTTTTTCTTCTGTTGTCATTATCCTTATGGAGTAAATAAATATCGTTGGCCAAGACTCCACTTTAAAGGAGGAGAACAAATTAAGAAAAAAAGGGGGAAGCGAAAGATTGATCATCGATGGACTTTTCCGGACGCGCGTTCATTAATTATTAGTGGAGCAGCTAGCACCGCTCTGCATGCTTGGAATATATATTTGCTCCAAACCATATTAATTTCCTGTGGTAATAAATTAAGGGAGAGATCTTGCGAGTGAAGAAATTAATAGCTTAAATTTGAGACTCTCTGGTGGGACTGTTAATCCTAAGTTATAGTTCCATATATATATATATATATGAGCAGTAGTACTGTTTGTACAGTCTCGGCCTACTCCCCATATGGAGAACCATTTCTTGGCCAGCTGGGAGCATGATGGCGACCATGTTGAGAGTTCGATCTCTATCAGCATGAGATCTACCTGGTTTTTAGACGTTGCATATGGAAGTAGTCTAGTAGTAGTAGTATTATATATAATTATTGCTTTGTCCTAGAAGCTGTAGCAATATATATATATATATATATATATATATATATATCAACTGCGTCAGTTGGCACTCTTTTCCAAGGAAATCGACATTCAGAGAGTCGTGAGTGTTCTATATACACTGTTATTAATTTCCATCTCCATCGATCTCTTCTTTTCTCCATCTCTTCTTTCCCCAAGGATTTTATATTTGATCTCCTTTAATTCCATGGGACATGAGCTCTTTGTGGCTCGTGGCAAAAAGCAGACCTGATCGATCGATGTCATATATATATATATAAGAGATAGACAACAAACTAGACTAAAGTTTAGTGGTGCTTAATTAGGCCAATTAGAATTAAACCATTAATTAGATGATTCCTCACCTAACGTTAAAGACGAGAAAGTTATATATATATATATATATATATATATATATATGCTTCCCATCTGTGGCTGGCTGGCTCTTAGCGCATGATTAATGGATGTGGGAATTGTGTGAATTATGTTGTTTGGAGACAGATCGAGGGATTTGGTGGAGACCAAGCTAACTTGCTTTTGGTGAGGTGTTTGAATATATTATTTATTTAATTACATTTGAAAAGATATTAGGTAAACAGTTGCACAGGCTAACAATAGATTAATGCTGTGCATGAAATGGAGGCCAGCTAATTAAGGTTGTCGCTGTACATGACGTACGTGGCCTGTTCAAGATAAAATAACTTGCTTGAATAGGACGTGGATGGGTACGTGTACACTCCCTCATGAATTTGGGCACAGATTAAGAACTCGTGAAAAAGGCCTTCAGGAAAAATATCTGCAGCTAGGACATCCTCAAATATTAATGTTTAACAACTGACTGACTGACTGACTCTTCCGGAGCTACCCTTAATTTCGAGCATCAATTCCAATATGCTTCCCGCAAGCATGAATTAGCTGATCACATCCTCAGATGATTGGATAACAGTTTGCACGATTTTTGAAGTTAAATAATAATTTGACGGTCAGTTTCGATCTTGGCCTCGGACTTCGCCTCGACTTCGAACGCGGATTTCGTTTCAACTTCATCGGCCTCGAGTCTCGCCTCAGCCTCGGCATGTCTTCGGCCTCGGTCTCAGCCTCGAGTCTCGCCTTACATGCTCTCAGTCCATAGTTTTGGTCGTAGAACCAATTTTGAATATTGTGCCCAGTGATTTAAAGCACCTAAAACTGTCACGTAACCTGTCAACCCGCTTTTTACCAAGATCACGGACGGTTACCGATATATTATGGGCAGTTGCCAATATTTACGGTGCGCGTTTAGCAGCTATACGCCCACCTACCATTTACGAAGCAGATCTTGACAGAAGACGTGATCCGACGGTTATCCACGAAGGGTAAGAGGAATCTCCGAACAGGTATATAAAAACCCTGACTCGCAAGGAGAAGGGGGACTCGACTTCTACTATCTCATATCTACTACAGTTCTCCAAACCACTAACTTGAGCATCGAAGGGTCCCTGCCGGAACCACCGGCTCGGGACTTTTGTTGCAGGTTTTTGGCTAAAGGAGGCAATCTTGTCATCTTCCGAAAGACCCATAAAGCTCCTTTCTCGCTCGGTGCTTTTGAGAAGTGATTTGGCAGCAACAGATTAGCACGCCAGGTAGGGGGAGTGGAGTAGACGTTCATTTCAACACATCTGCGACCCCACAACCTCTGCAAGGAAGAAGATGGCGGTTACACGTGCACAGGAGGCCTCCACCAGTCAGGCTGGGGGACACCTCCCATGGGCTAAGCAGCCGGAGGCCGACCTTCCTGTTCCGTCCCCCGTACAGTCGCAATTTATCCAAGTTGATCGGCTCGATGCTCTGACCCAGTAAGTTCAAGACCTAATGGCGGTGGTTCGGGGGCTACAGGAACAGTGCTCCGCCACCATGCCATTGCCACCTCAACTCTCTCCGCCCTATGCGGAGGGTCATGGAGCCAGCCAGTCTCATCGTGGCAGGACCCCTTCGGAGGCCTTCCACTGTGCATCCCCGAAATCTCGTCGCCGAGAAACCTCCAAGTGGCAACGATCTCCTTCCCATCACTCTGATCGCTTTCCCAAGCGGCATAGTAGGAAGGAACCTAAGCAAGTGCATTCCTTGCATCGGTGACCTTCTCCCCATTCGTCCTTTGAATCTTCGAAGGAGGATTCCGACAGACGGATCGCTCGCCGGGCCGAGCGACGATTAGATGAGTACCATCAGCGGCTGGAGGAGCTCAGTCATAGAATTACCAACCCCCACGGGGCGGACTACGACCACCCCCCCCCCATTATCTTGCCGCATTATGGAGGAGCCGGTCCCACTCCGGTTTCGTCTGCCCCAGTTGGACCCATACGACGGCACTACAGACCCCCTGGATCACCTAGAAAGTTACAAGGTCCTCATGCAGGTCCAGGGGGCAACAGATTCTCTCCTTTGCGTTTCCTTTTCAGCTACACTCCGGAAGGTTGCACGCGCGTGGTATTCTCGTTTGCCACCACGTAGTATCAACTCTTTCAGGCAGCTTGAGCGATATTTCTTGGCCCACTTTGATGCATGCCAGAAGATCCCCATGGTGGCAGATAGCATGTTTGCCGTCTAGTAGAGGAGTAGCGAAACCTTGAAGGACTTCATAGCTCGGTTCAAGGAGGCTGCGCTCAAGGTCTACAATCTTGAGGACTCCGTGGCCACTCTGGCCCTGAAGCGGGGACTCCGTCCCTCCCGCTTCGCCTATTTCCTGGACAAGAAGCCCCCTAGCTCTTATGCCAAACTGCTGAGCCGAGCACAGAAGTATATCCGCACCGACGAAGCAGACTTCTCCAGGAGGGAGGTCGACAAGGAGTCAAGCAAGAAGCCAACCCATCCGGAGCCTGCAGGAGTGCGGCCAAGAAAGTCTGAGCCACCTCGCTGTCCAGACAATCAACCCTGGGCTTTGGTTTCCAAAGAGCACTTCACCCCACTCCTAGCCCTAATATCCCACATCCTGTTGGAGATTGAAGGCGAGCACTATCTTCGACGTCCGCCTCCCATGAGGCCGGGGTCCCCCGCAGCAAAGAGCTTTACTGCCGCTATCATCGGGACTACGACCACGATACGGAGGACTGTCGCCTACTGAAGAAAGCCATTGAGGAACTCATTCAGCAGGATCATCTGGGTAAGTTTGTCCGAAGAGGGAACCCTACTGCTCCGAGCCTATCGGCACCTTCTGCACCTCAGATTGGTGTGCACAATGCTCCGACAGAGAAAACGGTGGCCATGATTTCTGGGAGGCAGGCGACACCTCTGAGAGGCCGCGAGAAGAGGGGTTAGATTCTGTAATTCCCTTTTCTAAAAGGGATCTAGAGGGGGTGGTTAACAAAAGTGATGACAGCGTCGTCGTATCCATGACAATCGCAAAGCACCCTGTAAAAAGAATCTTAGTGGACAGTAGGAGCTCTATGGATGTTTTGAGTTATGATGCATTTATTCGGATGAACTTGTCTCATGGTTCCCTTTGGCCTGTCCCCACACCCTTGATGGGTTTTACTGGGGATTCTGTGAGGGTCGAAGGGGAGATTACTCTTCCTGTTATAGCCGGAACGCTACCATGTCAGAGCACGGTTCTCATGAACTTCCTAGTCGTCCAGGTTTCGCTGGCCTACAATGCCATTCTCGGCAGACCTAGTTTGAACCTTTTGGATGCCATTATCTTCACTAAAAGACTGCTCGTGAGGTTTCCTATCAACAAGGGAGTTGGGAAGATGAGGGGGGAGCATAACCCACCACCACTCTGCTACCACATGGCCCCTAGCCTGCAGGGAGCGACACCTACACTAGCACCAGAGCCACTCAACCCCCAAGACTTGGAAAGGAGAGGGGAGCCGGCCGAGCACCTGCTGACCTTCCCACTGGAGGAGGACCCGACGAAGACCATCCAGATTGGAGCCCTGCTTTCGGAGGAGGCGCGCGATCGACTTCTTGCTTTCCTGCGTGCCAACTCCAACATCTTTGCATGGTCATCATCCGACATGCCGGGTATCCCGAAGAGGCAATTACCCATCAACTCAATATCAAACCTGGGTGCCAGCCTGTCCGACAGAAGAAGAGGAGCTTCGCCCCCGACCAGCAGAAGGCCATTGACGAGGAGGTCCGCAAACTAGTGGCTGCTGGCCACATCCAAGAGGTCCACTACCCCGACTGGTTGGCTAACGTCGTAATAGTTCGCAAGGCTAACGAGAGCTGGAGGATGTGCGTGGATTTTACTAACCTCAACAAAGCATGCCCCAAGGACAGCTTCCCATTGCCTCGGATTGACCAGCTGGTGGACGCCACATCCGGTCACGAAACCCTTAGCTTCATGGACGCCTTCTCGGAATACAACCATATCAAGATGGATTCGGCGGACGAGGAAGCTACCTCGTTTGTGACCGAGAAGGGGATATACTGCTACAAGGTGATGCCATTTGGATTGAAAAATATGGGAGCTACCTATCAAAGGCTGATGAATAAAGTCTTTGAAGACCAGATCGAACGCAACATGAAAGTGTACGTGGATGACATGCTAACCAAGAGTGTCTGTACCACTGACCATGTTGCCAATCTTGCGGAGACCTTTGATAATCTCTGCCGATGCCAGATGAGGCTGAACCCCTGCAAGTGCGCCTTCAAGGTCACAGCGGGCAAATTCCTGGGCTTCATGGTGATGCAGCATGGGATTGAGGCAAACCCTGATAAGATCCGAGCCATCCTGGACATGAGGTCCCCAGTTAACAAGAAGGAGGTGCAGTGCTTGACTAGAAGGGTGGCGGCCTTGAGCCGTTTCTTGTCCAAGTCCATGGAGAGGTGTCTGCCTTTCTTTAAGGCACTGTGCAAAGTCAACGGCTTTGAGTGGACGAAGGAGTGCCAGAAGGCCTTTGAGGAGTTAAAGGAGTTCTTATCCACTCCGCCATTGCTATCCAAGCCAAGGGGCAGGGAGGAGCTCTTTTTGTACCTTGCGGCCTCCCTCGAGGCTGTCAGCTCTGTGCTTGTTCGCATGGACGCCAACGGGACACAAAAGCTAGTTTACTACACTAGAAAGGTGCTTCATGATGCAGAGACTAGATATTCCATAGTCGAGAAGATTATCTTTGCCTTGATCGTCTCCGCCCAGCACTTTAGGCCCTACTTCCAAGCTCACCCGATCGTGGCGGTCACGGATCAACCTCTCAAGGCAATTCTCTCTCGTCCTAATACCTCTGGCCGACTGGCAAAGTGGCCACTCAAGCTGGGGGAGTTTGACCTATCGTTTTGACCCAGATCAGCCATGAAGTTCCAGATCTTAGCGGATTTCCTGATCGAGTGCACCTAGACAGAGGAGCAGGCAGAGGAGCCCCATGCAAACCCCTCGGATGCTGCAATCGAGGGAAGAGGGAAGAACTGGATCCTTCACGTGGACGGGGCATCAAATTCTCAAGGAAGCGGGGCAGGCCTCATCCTAGCAAGCCCGGATGGTGTCGTAATCGAGTACGCCCTCTGTTTTCTCTTCTTGGCCATGAACAACCAGGCTGAGTATGAAGTCTTACTGTCAGGGATGAGACTGGTGCGGGAGCTCGGTGTGAAATGCCTTAGAGTTTTCATCGATTCCCAACTCATCTCTAGCCAGGTTAAGGGAGAGTGCGAGGCCCGAGATCCTACACTATCTCGTTACTTAAGCAAGGGGCCCCATCTACCTGGGCTCTTCTTTCCCTGACTGCAGCCTTTCTCACTGCTTGGATCGACGGCAGCATATCTGCATAAGTCAAAGGACTTGGTTAAAAAAAAAAGGGGGAGAAAAGAAGGAAAAGGAAGAGAGCAGATGGTGTGTGAAGAGGAAAAAAGTTATGGTTGCTTACCATTGCCTATAATAAGGCATGCCAGCCGAAGGTTCTCCTCGGCCAGCAGTTGGTTGCATCGAGGGACGTCGGCAGTTATCAACTGCCCGAACGCCTCTTGGTCCCTTGGGAGTATGGTTGGATCCTTGTTTGGCTCAGTGTTTGGAATCCCCCACTTTGTCCTTAACCCCTCAACTTGAGTGAAGAAAAACCTATCTTTCCACCCCTTGATGGACGTGGGAAGATACAGCTTGAGGGTTCTGGTTGGTCTAGAGGCAAAGGACCACCACCCCGACTATTTCCTAAGGGTATAAAAGCATCAAAAAAGAGAGATCCTTGCTTCTATCCCATGGATATGACACAATACCAAGAAACCGACAATGATCCAAATGGAATTCGGAACCAACTGTGCTGGAGCTAAGGAATATCTATCTAAGAGGTTAAGTATGAAAGGATAAATGGGAAGATAAAGGCTGGCTTTGAAATAAGTTTCATACAAGGCAACTCTACCTGGATAAGATGAAGTTACCCTATCTTCGGGAAGAGGTCGATATAAGCGGAGATTGATGGGAAGACTGTACTTAGCCCTAAGGTTTATAATCTCTTGGGCGGTCATGCTTGAGGCAGTCTCCCGAGGGGATTGCCCCATGGTGGACGATGAGCTAGCGACGGCCGGACGACACTGGATGGGGGCCCATCCGGCGGCCAGGCGACTCACGACGGGAGACCGCTCGATGGCTCGCCGCTGCTCTGGTGGAGCCCTGTCGATGGAGGAGGAGGACTAGCTCGGTGCAGGAAAAGAGGAAGGCTGTGAAGGGTTGGGGGAATAACCCCTGGAATTGGAGATTGAACAGGAAAGAGAAGAAGCCATGGGAACTAAAATGGACTAACCTGAAGGATCTAGGAACCCGGGATTGAAGATGAAGAGTCGGGAAGAAGGAATAGGGGTGGAAGATGAACAGGCACTCGAGCAGGATCGGGAGGAGGAAGAAGGAAGCAAAATGCAGTAAAAGCGAAGGACCAAGGTCAGGGATGACTCCCCCCTTGTATAGCCTCGTTTTAAATCATCCCGCCTGTCTCCAATTTGGCCACGTGCCCGCTCGCCACTGGGAATCATTTTGGCAACTGCCCGATGCGCAGAACACGAGGGGCACCACCAATGATGGGACAACGGTGACCTCACCGCAATGATGGTGCCCGGCTTTTCGTAGTTCCGTACCCGAGGAGAATCCCACTTGATCTCAATGGTCAGAACGGACGAGGCAGTGGCGTTGCTGCACCCGATGCCTCATCAAAAAAGCATGGCCTTTGGGGACACGTGTCCTCTTAGTAGCCACTGGTGCACGAAGATCAGCCACCAAGTGATATAACACCCCTTTTCGCTGGAGGTTCTACGCCCATCCATCTCAGGGGCGGGGGCATCTGATGTGGCTGATCACACCCTCAGGCGGTGGGAAAATAGTCTGCATGGTTCTCGGAGCCAATTAATAATTTGATGGCCAGTACCGGCCTCGGACTTCGCCTCGGCTTCGGTCGCGGACTTCGTTTCAATTTCATCGGCCTCGAGTCTTGCCTCAGCCCCGGCCTCGATCTCGAGTCTCGCCTTACATGCTCTCGGCCCATAGTTTCGGTCATAGAACCAATTTTGAATATTGTGCCCAGTGATTTAAAGCGCCTAAGACTGCCACGTAGCCTGCAAACCCGCTTTTTGCCAAGATCACGGGCGGTTACTGATATACTATGGGCAGTTGCCGATATTTACGGTGCGCGTTTAGCGGCTATGCGCCCACCTACTGTTTACGGAGCCGATCTTGATGGAAGACGTGATCCGATGGTTATCCACGAAGGGTAAGAGGGACCTCCAAACAGGTATATAAAAACCCTGACTCGCAAGGAGGGGAACTCAACTTCTACTATCTCATATCTACTACTGTTCTCCAAACCACTAACTTGAGCATCGGAGGGTCCCCGTCAGAACCACCGGCTCGAAACTTTTGTTACAGGTTTTTGGCTAAAGGAGGCAGCTTGTCATCTTCCGGAAGACCCATAAAGCTCCTTTCTCGTTAGGTGCTTTTGAGAAGTGATTTAGCATCAACATAATGGATTGCTGACCAACTACCAGATGGTACATAATGTGATTGTGAAGAACGCATGGATCGATCAGTGGATATGTTAGCTAATATCAGCCGGCCATAAAACAATGAATGCTAATTTAATTTGGATTCATTTAATCAAAATCTATTTAGAATTGCTGAAAAATTTCAACTTCCTTTTAAATGATAACGATGAAATAAAAATTAAACCATGATTAAAAAATCAATTATAATTTGTTTTTAGTTAGTTTAAAAAGAAGTATAAATATATCATATATATAGTCAAGAAAAGCAAAGCAAAATTAATCCTAGCTAATAACATAATATTGCGTTCAAGACTGAGGGATGGCTATAATTCTACTCCTTTAAATTTTTCCCCTCTTTAATTAAATTCATAGTTTTATGCATGGATTTTAAATTTTAAAAAAAGATATTTTTTGGATTCATATAGATTTAAATAAAAAAATGATTAGATTTATACTTACGGTCTTCTGAATATTAATATATAATGTACGTAATAACAAACGGTGTTAGAGTCTTGTTGCGACTTGTGGGTGAGCAGTTACTGTAGTTTTGGGTTACTGTAGCTCCTCCCTGGTTTCTCCTATGTTCCTGCTTTAAGATTAGTGCATCGGCCTCCTTCCGAGTTGATCTCTGGTGATCCTCTTCGGTGCTACGGTACTTGCGCTCTAGTCTTTGGCTCTCCTGTCCCCCCTTCTATCCTATGGCTTCAGATGGTGGTTTCGATGGTCAGATTCCTGGGAGACGGGCAGTGGAAGCAAGATTTCACTGGGTTTCTTCTTCTTCATCGCCGGCTGAGGTGGCGTTGTTGGAGGCCCGCTTTCCCGATGTGGTCCAAGTTCCAGTGGCGGAGCTGGAAGCTGAATCAGTGGGATGGCAGCAACGGGCCGTACTGGTGAGGACTTTTCATCGGTGGATTCCTGCGGAGGCTTTCATTAGGGAGTTCAGGCAAGGAGGTATCCCCGGTGAGATTGTCCCTCTGAGTTTGGCATTCCGGTGCCACATCTTCTGATTTGCTGATGTTGCTGCCCGTGACTTGGTGCTGCAGCGGCCATGGGTGGTTAACGGCCAACCAGTAGCGTCTGAAGCTTGGAGGCAAAAGTTTATCTCGGCGGCTAATGCTATTTCAGCTCTCTCCTGTGGATTAGATTGCCCAATCTCTCGATTGAATTTTGGAGGGAGGAGATTCTCAGAGAGATAATCGCACGGTAGGCCAGTTCTTATTTGCTGATACGGCTACCCTGGCGAAGAACAGGGAAGGGTTTGCTCATGTTTGTGTTTGTGTGGAGCTTCGTTCTCCTCTCCGACCGGGGTCTCGAGTGAGGGGGACGAATGGCCCGTTCTGGCAACAATTCGTGTACGAGCAGCTGGATGGTATTTGTCTGCGCTATGGCTCGCTGCATCTCTCCGGCAGTTCGTCTTCTTCGGCCAGGCCTGCTGATGAACCGTCGTCCGATGTTCCCCTCTTTGGTGCTTGGATGACAGCAGTTCAGCAGCGCAAGGAGCTTAAGGGCTCCCAGGCAGAGGCTAGGAGGAAGCTGCTATCGGAGGCGGTTCCTGTGTCCTCTGTGTCTCGGCCGAACTATTCTTCTCCACCCTCTGTTCCGGGTATGTTGGTTGAGGGGTGGTCTGCACCATTGAAGCTGGCTCGTCGGAGGAGGGCTAGAGGTCTTAAGGTGGATGTCATGTAGGCTGAGGGACCAGGACTGTTTTCAGGGGAAAAGGTGATGGATGCTTATGTGTCTGTGAGTGTGCTGGGGGTCTCAGGACGTGCCGGTCTGAGTGAGGGTGTGCCGGCAGCTGCAGGGATTCAGGATTCTATAGGGATTCAGGTTTATGGGGCTGATATCTCCCAATCTTTGCTGTCTAAGAATCCTTTTGCTTCCCTTGAAATGGATTCTGGTGGAGTTAGTCCTTTGGGGAGTAGGGATGCTTTTCCGGGTCCCCTTAAGCGGGCTCATCCGGCGGAGTATCTGGCCCCTCGGCTAATAACTAAAATGGATAAGAAGAAAGGAAAAGGCTGTGCCTCCACCTCTAAAGCTAAACAAGTGAAATCTCATGAGCTACAACATTTGAATGCTAATCTAGGGTCCTTAGTTGTGTGTCAGTCCAAGGGTCAGGTGGGGGAGAAGGTCCTGTCTCTTATGGCTACAGGTTCTTCCTATGACCCATTGACTTCAGCTAGCCTGGGTCAGGGTCTAGGATCGAGGTGCTCTGATCAATCTCCTCGGACTGCTGAGGTCTAAGTTCCGATGATTTGCTCTTCACAGAGCCCTGAGGATGGCACTCGCTCTTCTGGGTGCCTCCCTGATAGTGCTATGACAGAAGTGCAGGGGGTCCCAGCTTCCTCTTCCTGCTAAATGAAGATCTTTCTTTGGAATGTAAGAGGAGCTCGAAAGCCATCGTTTCGATCCTCTTTTAGCAGATTACTGCATCTTCATAACTTTGATATCTGTGTTATTTTAGAAACCAGGCTGTCGAAAGATGGTCTGGTCTGGTTTCGGAGACAGATAGTTCGTAATTGGTCATTGTATGCGGTTGAGGTTGTGGGCCTATCTGGAGGCATTATAGCCATCTGGCGCTCCTCTGCTGTTACGGTTGATGTTGTACATCAAAGTAATCAGCATTTAGGTATTGTTGTTTCTGAGGGCTCTTCTAACCCTTGGCTTCTATCGATTGTTTACGCCAGTACTGCTTTTTGGGAAAGATGGCTTTTATGGTCTGATCTTCTTTCCCTTCTTGCCCAGGGTATCCCTTCTATTGTTGCTGGTGATTTCAATTGTATCACTGAAGCTAGTGAAAAGCGTGGGGGTAGAAGGGTCACTGGCACAACTGATATCACGGAGTTTAGGGATTTCATAAGTTTGGCTGGCCTTCTAGACTTGGGATTTTCGGGGTCTCAATTCACCTGGTGTAATAATCGTCAGGGTTTGGCTCGTGTTTGGGAGAGGCTTGATAAAGCATTAGCTTCGGATCAATGGCTTCAGAAGTTCCCTTCTGCTACTGTTACTCATCTCTCGAGGATTGCTTCTCACACTACCCCATCCTTATTTCTACGAAGATTGATCATTATCAGTGGAGGCAGTTCAGATTCGAGTAGTTTTGGACTTCATATTCGGCAGCCCGATCTATCATCTCTCAAGTCTGGCATATTCCTATCCAGGGCAATGTTATTTATCATCTTTCTCATCGTCTTTTGCTGGTTAGACGAAAGTTGGTCAGATGGAATAGAATGGAGGTTGGTGATCTGGTTAGGCAGGTGGAATAACTTGAAGCTGATATTAGTTCCCTGCAGGCTAAGGAGGATCAGGAGAGCATTCTTTTGGACTCTGACCTTTCTGCTCTTCGGGCCAAGCTTGCTTTGCACCATTCTCTTCTCACCCAGTAAGAGATCTATTGGAGGCAACGATCCAGGATCCAGTGGATTCGCGAAGGGGACCGTAATACTAGATTTTTCCAATAGGCCACTCTGAAGCGGCGTGCTACTAACAGGATCCGCAGGTTAGCGGATGAGTCGGGGCACTATCATGAGGATTTTTCTTCTATACGGGACCAGCTCCATGTCTTTCAGGCCAGATGGTCGGAGTCCTCTGGCTATGGCTCTCCAGTCTTCCAGGTCTTTGACTCTAGAAAAGTCTCTTCTTTGGAGAATGAAATGCTTATCAGACCTATCACTGCTGATGAGATTCGCTTGGCTCTATGGGAGCTCGGGCCGAATAAGGCCCCGGGGCCTGATGGATTTTCGTCGTTCTTCTTCCGTCATTACTGGGACATTGTTGGTCAGGAGGTGGTTCAGGCTATTCTTCTTGTCTTTCAAGCCAAGGCTATCCCTACTAATTGGAATCGGACACTTATTACCCTGGTGCCCAAATGTAATGATGCTTCCCTCCCTCAGCATTTTCAGCCTATTAGTCTCTGCACTACTTTGTATAAGGTATGTGCACGTTTGCTTGCTGGCCGCCTTCACTTGGTGATCCCTCATCTTATAGCAGTGGAACAGGGGGCGTTTATTAGAGGGCGCAGTATTTCGGACAACGTCCTTATTGCTCAGGAGTTTATGTATGATTTACAGAGAGCCCCGGCCAGGCAGTGCCTTATGGCTGTCAAGTTGGATATGGAGAGAGCCTATGATAGACTTAGCTGGGTTTTCCTGTATCACTTCCTTCAGGAGTTTGGTTTTGATGATCAGTTTATCGAGTGGATTATGGCTTGCATTCAGAGGCCTTCTTTCTCATTGATCATTAATGGGAGCCTGACGAGTATTTCCACTCTTCGGTGGGGCTGCGTCAGGGATGCCCTTTATCCCCTCTACTATTTATTTTGGCGGCTAATGATCTTTATCGTGCCTTCTATCAGGCACAGACTGATCGTAGCATTTGCCCTTTTATGGCCAGTCCCAGGGGTCCTACGATCTCTCATCTTTTTTTCGCTGATGATTGTATTTTGCTGGGTCTAGCTACCTCTGCCAATGCTTCTTCCTTCGCTGACATTATCCAGCATTATTGTCAGGCTTCGGGTCAGAAGGTCAATGTATCTAAGTCTTCTATTAGCTTCAGTCCAAAGACCTCCAGAGCTACCAGGGAAGCTATATTTCATATGCTGGGTATCTCGTCTTAGATTGACCGCTTACAGTATTTGGGGGTTCCTATGACTGGTAGACATCCCCGCTGTGCTGACTATTCTAACCTTGAGTTGCGGGTCCGTCAGCGCATTGAGGGGTGGCAAGTTACGGGATTATCTATGATGGCTAGGGTTACTATCATTCGATCAGTTCTCTCCTCCCTTCCTATGTATCTTCTTTCCAATGCTGCCATCCTGATCTCTTGTCTCAGGAGGATTGAGAGATGTTTTAGGGATTTTCTTTGGGCCTCTATGCAGAATGGGCATGGTATTCACCTTATGTCTTGGGAGAGGGTCTGTATGTCGATCCAGGAGGGCAGTCTTGGGATCCAGTCTTTGGCTGTCAGAAGGGAGGCCCTTTTGGCCAAGCATGCCTCGCGGTTCATTCTGGAGCTACAGTGCCTATGGAGTTCTTTTATGCGGGCGAGATATGGTGATTGGACTTCTTCCTCGCATATACAGTCATCTCGTCGGTATTCTCCCTTTTGGAAGGAGGTTTATCGATATGGTGGCTCCATTTTGAAAAACACTTCGTAGATGATTGGAGATGGCTCTTCCATTGATGTTATTCAGGATACCTGAATTTTTGATATCCCTCTCTCTCGATGGCCCTCCTTCTTTAGTATTGACGTCCCTAGTAGTATGAGAGTTAAGGATTTGATATCTTTTGATCCTTCCTCTTGGAGTGCCCCGTTGGTGACCCGGTTTTTTGGAGAGGAGCTTTCTTGTCGGATTCTTTCCATTCCACTCATCCTGGGTATTTCCACAGATTGTAGACTTTGGTGGAGATCTTGTCTTTCTAGGGCCCCCACTAAGGATCTTGTGAAGATCTTCAGGCCTCAGTCTCAGGGGTCGTTGGATGCTGCGTGGATCTGGAAGCTTCCCATCCTCCCCAGAGTCTAGCTCTTCATATGGAAGCTTCTGTAGGAATGCCTTCCTACTTGTGTGTTGCTTGTGAGGATGGGATTGCCTATCCAGCCTACTTATCCGTTATGTGGTCTGGATGATGAATCTACTGTTCATGCTATCTTCTCTTATCCTAGAGTGGGGCGGATTTGGCAGTCTGTTGGCTATTATTGTAGATTGGATCATATGGGCTCTCAGTGCTCCTCTTTCTTAGATGATCTCTGGAAGGCCTCTCAGTAAAAATGTGCTCTATGGGCTTCTACAGCTTACCAGATCTGGTTGTCTAGGAACCAGATTATTTTTACAGATGACAGTATATCCTTACACAGGATCATATGGAAAATCAAATCCTTGTCGATGGATTGTGCCCGTGGCTCCTATTCAGATGGTTTTGACTCCTCTGGCCTCTGGGTTCCCCTGCTGCTTCGGCAGCGAACCGACAAACAGTTTTCATATCTTGGGAGCCCCCCTCTAGGATTTGTCAAAATCAACTTTGATGAGAGTATCCATGGTAGATTAGCGGGTTCAGCCTTTGTCATTCGTGGGCCGGAGGGCGACCTATTGGCGGCCGGTGGATTTGGTAGTCTGGACTCCTCTGTCCCAATGACTGAGCTCTATGCAGCTTGGGTGGACATCTTCTATGCCGTTTGGACTCTTTATGCTCACAACCTCATTATTGAGGATGACTCTATGACTGTTATCAGGTGGATGTGAAGGGATAATCGCTTTCAAGCCCCTATCAATCCGCTCTTACATGATATATTAGCTATTCTGAGGGAGGCCCATGGAGTTCAGATTCGTCATATTTATCGCGAAACTAATTTGGCGGCCGATTGGGTGGCATCGTTAGTGGCTCATCACTTAGGTTTTTAGAGATAAAGGCAGGATGATCCCTATCTTTTTATTTTATAATAAATATTATATTTTAATTATCATGGGCTAATTTGTACTCGTGTCGTATGATCGTCTTTTTTAAAAAAAAAAAACGGTGTTAGAAGTTCTTCTAATGGAAGGGTGATTTTGGAAAGAGGGATATCATATGGTATGGGGCCGGGAGAGAAAGCGGGGACCACCGCAGTGGGATTATCATAATATCAAATGGCGGTGGCATATGGACGGTTGCGGCCGCGGGTGGAGGATTAGATTGACTGGCCACGGATATAGACTGTATGGATTACGCGTCTCAACCGCGGCCGATGAGCTTAGCGAGACGCCAGTTCGCAGAGCTGCAGTGAAAAACGAGTTGGGTTGCCAGATGGGGGGACCCTTCAGAGTAGTTGTGCGAACCAAGCTCGAAGCTGACGAGCAACGGTTAGGAAGCGTTAGGTTCATGAACCTTTTTTTTAAATAAAGATATAACAAAATCTATTATTTCTTTGGCATTCATATTGTCACAAAAGCATAACAATCTTATTGCTTTCATGATTCTGCCAGCCGGGGATGTCCTCCTTATTTTTCTTTGTATATTACCCCTCAAACAAAAACATGTTTCTGATAAAAATAATTTCACTTTTAGTATAACATGTTATACTAAAATTTAATTAATATTATTATTATAATTTTTTGTAACTTATATATAATAAAATTTAGTATTGTGTAACATAATATTAAATCTTTTTACCACAATAATAATCTAATAATATTATGTTACTGTTGACGCCAAATCACCGTCCTCGAACGTCGGCGAGCGTCCGGTCGCCTCCTCCAGCGAGCCCGGGGTTCCTTGAACGCCAGGGAAACAGAGATCCTCCTTGCCGGACTCCTACAAGAAAAGACCCTGGAGACTGGATGCTCCGGTGGGGATCCTCCGACGCTCAAGTCAGTACTCTGAGCAATAGACATGAGCTTGAGGAAGCTCGAAAGAGGAAAGAAGAGAGAGGCTTAGAGCCGTGCTCTCTGTGGGAAAGAATGAGCGTTAAGAGTGTAGTGAGTTCTTAGTTCTTGGAGTTACCTGGTTGGGGTTCCTCTTACCCTTTTTATTGGCGCTTAGAGTTTGTCTGGCTTGAGTGATTGAGGCTCCATAATGATGACTTTGATGGGTGAAGTGTGTCTGTAAGGCATGGGATGCTACTACTTGTCAGAGCATTTATGAAAGCATCAACAATGGAGCTTACCTCCGTGTGACATGTCAGGCAGGCCGTGTCCCGTCAGAGTAGGTGGCTGCAGCTGGTTGGCAGGTGCTATTTTAGTTTGGATAACTGTCACAGGCTGCTGCAGGGCGTGGCCGATCGTTATGGCACTTACCAGGCGTGTCCCCCATGCCATGCTTCCGTTGCCTTGTGCGGACAATGATGGGCGATAAAGTCAGGCATGTAGGCCCAAGGTGTAGCCTTGGGCAGAAGATGAAGTTTAGAGATGAAGCCACCTGTCCCTCGTAGAGCATTGATTATAGTTCTTGTGTGGCACCGTTCATGCCCTTCATAAAAACTGAGGGTGAACACTTGCATGGCACTGTTTACTTACAAGGCTCTGTTCACTTGCATGGCACTGTTCACGGCCGGAGGGAGCTTGGCAGCTGCAGGTCCGAGGCCAAGCGAGAGTTGAGGCCGAGAGGAGCAACGTGGAAACCATAAATGCCTTTATACCGGGGAGAGAATAAGGCAATAAATGCCTTGGAGCAAGTAGATGCACGTGGCCTTTATGAGTCCATAAGTGCTTTGGTGCGAGAGATATGTCGCGGCTTCTGAGGTCGAAGGGACTTCGGCCGAAGGTGGCTTCGAAGGCCGAAGGGAGCCTCGGAGGTCGAGGGGGAACAAGTCCGAGGCCGGGAAGGAGCGCCGAAGCGAGATGTCCGTGACACTCCACTCCATTAAATGCTCTCCAAGTCATTATGACCGTTTCCGCACCATTGAATGCTCAAGCCCCGGACATTAATGACGAAAAGTGGCCCTTAGGCCCACGCACATAACGTGACCCTTTCTCTTTCTTGTTCTCTTTCTTCATTATGACGAGAGCCATGCCATGGATGGACGTTGGGAACTGAGGCCGAAGGAACCTCGGAGGCCGAAGCGGGGTTTTGTCAGTTTCCTTCCTTCATGGTTCTCTAACGGCGTTGGATCAGCCACATCAGATGCCCCCTCGCCCCTGAAACGAAGCAGGCCCACTCTAGCAAGGCGAAAGGGGCGTCACCTCCAAAGTGGCTGATCCCCACCTAACTTTGGGTCTTTAACTTTTGACATGAAGTTTGGATGTGGGTCCCCATCCACATGCCATTGAGGCAAAGAGCTAATGAAGCCACAATGATGCTCTTGAGACAGAGGGAGCCGTTGAGGCTGCAATAATGCCGCGAAGGCAGAGATAAGCCGTGAGGCTGAAATAAAATTGCCAAAGCAGAAATAGAGCCGCGGGGGCTGAAATAAAATTGCCTCGAGTGTCTGTGTGCTGGTCCGGGAGGTGACTCGAGTGGGTACGAGCTGTTAGGGATTTGAACCGACTCGGGGCGTATGCTAGCCAGGCCGACTGGTATTCGTTAGCCGCCATACCGTCGAGCTACTCCGGAACTGCCTCGGGGGTTTCGTGGCCGGCCCGAGGGGTGACTCGAGGTCGCTGGAATCATAGGTCTTGAACCACCGCAGGGGTTTGCGGCCGGCCCGGGGGTGACCTTTTCTTTTGATCACAAGACTGTCAATAGCCTTTTGAATGGTTGGTTTTCCCATAATGCATTTAGATACTAATGAAAAGGAACTTTTTTCTTAAAGTGTAGTGTACTTAGCTTTTTCGTAGTTGTTTGCCTTTGCGTCGTGTTTAGTATCAACATCGATTATAGGCTTGAGAGCTTTTTCTTTAAAGAAATTGGTCTTCTTCCGCTGAGTCAACAACTTGCCCCCAGGTAACTATGTTGATTGAAGGTAGGGGTTACCAGTGCTGAAATCTGGGGGCAGCTGGAATGAAATCCTAGGTCTTGGGCTAAAACCAAGGCCGACTGGGGCCGAGGCCGACTGCGAAGGTCGTACGAAGCCAAGGGGAGCAGTACAGAAGCAGTCGGGAGTTTGCCGAAATTGCGGAGTTCACAGAAGTCGTGGTCGGCAGCCGAGTGGGGGCTCGGGAGTGAATGCCCGTCAACTATGAGCTGGGGAGTTGGCCTCTTCCAGCTGTGAGTTGACTTTGGGTCTTCTTTTGTCATGGAATTTGGAGGTGGATGCCCATCGTCAACTGTGAGCTGGGGAGTTGGCCTCTCCCAGCTGTGAGTTGTCTTGGGGTTTCTTGATGGCTGAAAGCAACCAGCAATATGTTGCAAGTGTATAATTTAAACAAAAGTATTACCCGATTGGTCGTTGGCCGTTGATACAGAGTTGAAGCTGCTGAGACTGAAATGAAGCCGTTAAGGATGTGACGAAGCTTCCAAGGCAAAGTTGAGGCCATCGAGGGCCTTTTGAACCCCAAGGGTGACCCGAGAGTCGTTAGGATGTGACTATGCTCGGGAGCCTTTAACCCCGGAGGGTGAGCTGGGAGTTGAGAGTCGTTAGATGCCTTTTTAACCCCGAAGGGTGACCTAAGAGTTGAGAGTCGTCAGGTGCCTTTTGTGCCGAGCTGGCTTTGGGCTTTAGTGCCAATGGTACATCTGGCTTTGAGTGCTGACCGGAGTCGGGCTTTTTGGATCCGGTGGTATACCGGTCTTCGATGCCAATGGTACATTGGTTTTGAATGCTGATGCAAGGTTGGTCTTCCCTGCATGATATTTTTAAGTATCAATGAAAGAAGACTGTCTTAAATGCAGCGTACTTAGCTCTTGTAGCACCCCCTGTTTTCCTTCTATGGATTCGAGCACTTCCGCCTGCTGGTGGTCTGCCCCCCATGGAATCAAGTTGGGACGAAGCCTGGAGTTGGTTGATGACCAGCTCCTCTCTGAAATGAAGCTGGGGACCCATCTTCGGAGTGCAATAAAGAGAGAGATGGGATCCAGAGCCGGGGATGCTGGAGCGGAGCCACGGACGAGAGTTGGAGTCGGACTCGGGAGCTAGAGGTCGTCGAGGGAAGCCCGGACAGCCAGTGGCCATTGAAGATGAGTGGCCGGGAGAGTCCGCTGAAGTCGGATGCTTAGGAGAGGATGTTGCTGGGAGTTATCAGGATTCGAGCAGCCTCCACATTGGTTCAAGGCAAGGGGCCCTCTAGCTTTCACGATCTCTCTCTCCTTCTGCTAAGTTGACGATCTGCTCACCAAATAACTATGTTGATTGAGGGTGGGGGGTACCAGTGCTGAAATCCGAGGGCAGCTGGAATGGAATCCGCAAGAGGACTTGGGCTCGGATTGGCTCTGGGTGCAGCAGAGAAAAAAGAGAGAGGGGGTAGATAGAGTCAACAGTCAAAGCCCTTTGTCCTCATCTCCCACCTTGCATTAATAGCATCAGCATGTCTTAGCTTATCACCGCCAGGAATAAAAATGCCCATAAATACTTGAGGTGACTAGGAGTTAGGATTTGGGTGGCAAGGAGTGGTGCTCTTGCTGGCTAACAAGCCCGAGCCTTAAATTGCCGTTAAGCTTGAGTTTGAGGTTGCTCTTGCTCCTGAGCTTGTTGCCATGCGGCCATGGAATATCGCTCCCATAGCCTTTGAACAACTGCCGTTAATGCTTGGATCTTCAGGGTGAGGGTGGCATGATGTTTTGCTTGAATAGCATGAACTGGTGGTGATGGTGGAACAAAGAACTAGCATCTTGTTGCTCAGCTTGTTGAGGGTGCCCCCCAGCATAACTGGCGAAAGCTTCCATTATTGTCATAGAGGGAGTGAGAGCTTGTAGCTTAGTGTCACAGGACTCTGCTTTCTCCCCCCTACCTGGCGCGCCAATCTATTGATGCCAAATCACCATCCTCGAACGTCGGCGAGCATCTGGTCGCCTCCTCCAGCGAGCCCGGGGTTCCTTGAACGCCAGGAAAACAGAGATCCTCCTTGCCGGACTCTTGTAAGAAAAGTCTCCAGAGACCGGATGCTCCGGTGGGGACCCTTCGACACTCAAGTTGGTGCTCTGGGCAACAACCGTGAGCTTGAGGAAGCTCGAAAGAGGGAAGAAGAGAGAGACTTAGAGCTGTGCTCTCTATGGGAAAGAATGAGCGTTAAGAGTGTAGTGAGTTCTTAGTTCTTGGAGTTACCTGGTCGGGGTCCCTCTTACCCTTTTTATTGGCACTTAGAGTTTGCCTGGCTTGAGTGGTTGAGGCTCCATAATGATGACTTTGATATGTGAAGTGTCAGAACTGATGTCTGTGAGGTATGGGATGCTACCACTTGTCAGAGCATTTATGAAAGTAGCAACAGTGGAGCTTACCTCCGTATGACGTGTTAGGCAGGCCGTGTCCCGTCAGATTAGGTGGTTGTAACTGGTTGGCAGGTGCTATTTTGGTTTGGATAACTGTCACAGGCTGCTGCAGGGTATGGTCGATCGTTATAGCGCTTGCCAGACGTGTCCCCCACGCCATGCTTCCGTTGCCTTGTGCGAACAGTGATGGGTGATAAAGTCAGGCATGTGGGCCCCAAGGTGTAGCGTTGGGGTAGAAGATGAAGTTTAGAGATGAAGCCAGCTGTCCCTCGTAGAGCATTGATTATAGTGCTTGTGTGGCACCGTTCATGCCCTTGATGAGCTTCAAAAAAGACCGAGGGTGAACACTTGCATGGCACTGTTCACGTACAAGGCTCTGTTCACTTGCATGGCACTGTTCACGGCTGGAGAGAGCTTGGCTGCTGTAGGTCGAGGCCAAGCAAGAGTTGAGGCCGAGAGGAGCAATGTGGCAACCATAAATGCCTTTATATAAGAGAGAGAATAAGGCAATAAATGCCTTGGAGCAAGTGGATGTACATGGCCTTTATGAGTCCATAAGTGCTTTGGTGCGAGAGATATGTCGAGCTTCAGGAACCGAGGCCGAAGGGACCTCGGAGGCCGAGGGGGAACAAGTCCGAGAGGCGAGATGTTTGTGACACTCCACTCTATAAAATGCTCTCTTCATTATGACCGTTTCCGCACCATTAAATGCTCTAGCCTATTGACTCGACCGGCCCTTAGAAAACCCAAGAATATAACGTGACCCTTTCTCCCTCTTGTTCTCTTTCTTCATTATAACGAGAGCTATGCCGTGGATGGATGTTGGGAGCTAAGGCCGAAGGGACTCGGAGGCCTTGGAGGCCGAAGCGGAGCTCCGTCAGTTTCCTTCCTTCACGGTTCTCTAACGGATCAGCTACATCAGTTACTAATTTATATTATATTTATTTTATAATATAATGAAGAGTATATATTATGAATTTAATGTATATTTTATATCATAAATATATTTATATCTATTAATATAATAAATATAGTGTTATTATTATGATAATATTGTATATTCGTTATTTACTAATAGCAATATTACATATATTATATTTTAATATAATAATTATTTGTATTAAAATATAATATACACATGCTTTTTATACAATATATTATATTCTATATTTATAATATATTCTATTATTATGTATTAATTATATATTTCATATAATATATAATTATATTAACTCTATTTTGGTTTTTTTAATTTAGAATATAAGAGTATTTTTAAAAATTTAACATGTTTTTCATCTAAATCCCCGGTAATCTGACTTGTCAACCAAATATGTCATGTCAACCAAATATTCAGTATGAGATACCTAGTAATCTATAATTTGATTACTGTGTGGATATTTTACATACCCATATATCTGAATTTCAAGAATTATATGCCTGATAATGTGATGCCAATATGGAATCTTATAATTCATGAATCAAATACTCCTTTAATATTTTAATGAGAACTTTGGAGGGGACAAATGTAGGTATTGGCTTTTTAAAAAGTTATTTTATTAAATACAAATAGGGATGGTAATGGAATGAACGGGGCTAAGGATTCTTTTGGAAAGTTATTTTTATTAAATTCAAGTATAGACGATAATAGGATAGACCAAAGTCATGGATTCTAATTTTTATCTTTATCTTTGCTAAACAAAATAATTCCATCCCCACACCATCCCTTTCTTTCCTACCCTGCCCCATCCAATCTTACTCCACCCCATCAGGAAAAATAAATTTCCATCATGCTTCATCTTAGCCCCGCTTTGCACTATCCTACCTATCTTCTAATAACATATTTGAACTTTTAGTAAAAATATTAAGGTAATTCTGTAGACATAAAAATATATGAGAACAAAATATAAGGTTAATG
Organism: Calamus simplicifolius; assembly: GCA_900491605.1. Taxonomy (NCBI): domain Eukaryota; kingdom Viridiplantae; phylum Streptophyta; class Magnoliopsida; order Arecales; family Arecaceae; genus Calamus; species Calamus simplicifolius. The sequence continues at coordinate 514,722 of UESW01004552.1, read as the reverse complement.
GGACGAGCCAGAATGGGTCGAAAGATACTTATCCTCATTCCCACTAATGAAAGACAAAAATAATCCGCATTCTTATTTATGTAAAAAGTGAAAAGTCTGTACTTCAAATGAGACAATGCAACATAGATCCCTACATTATTGAATGGAATTATCATCCCTAAATACATGCCATCCTTAAGAGCTTGTTTGGCATTTTTTTGAAAAATAAAATTAAATAATAAATATCATCTCTCTTTAGTATTTATTTTTTTGATAAGAAATCAAAAGATAAACATGAGTGAGGTAAAATTTTCTTTTACACTCTAATCAAATAGAAAGAAAGAGAGTGAGAATTAGCATACCTTATTTGTTTTGCAATCACAAGGCGCGCCTTGAGACCTCTATGGCAAATAGAGAGATAACTCAGTATACTATTATATTTATATGACATAATATTATGATAACATATTGTTATTACATTTTATTAGTAAGTGCAAAGATACTATTTATTATATTATTTACATTAAAATATCAAAATAAATAAATAAATTATAAATTTAAAAATACCTTACAATAACAGTTTTTGATAGTACAAATGATAAAAACACTAAAGAATACCATGCAATATCTACTATAAAGTACTTTCTCAGGCACCATCAAACAATATTTGGAAATATAAATTATCAAATAACAAAATGTTTTTTTAATTAAAAACTCTATTAATAAAAACCCTACCGTCCAAATTAAGCTTTACTAACAAAAAGCTCTACCATTTACAATAAGACCAAACGGAATTTATGTGGACCGTAGAATGCCTTCTGAAGTGAGAACCCATGATGTATGAATTGTGATAAAAAAAAAAAAAAAAAAAAAAAATTTGCAAGCCATTTGTTAAACTCACTGCTAACATGGACGGACGTCAACATTTTATAAAAAAATATAAATTTAAGAATGGCTCCTCGCTGATGAGGTAAAGTAGGCACGCTGCTAATTCTGGCATCTGTTGGGCATGGCTCAGCCAACTGCCACTGACATCTCTGTAAGTTCTGGAAGGTGAGGACCGCGAAGCCTAGGCTGATATTATGGCATGCAGCCATCCCATTAATCACACAGCATCAGGATGTAAATCCTCTGGATCTTTCCGGTGCCTATTCAGGAAGCCGTTCCCAAGAATTCAAAATACTCTCAAGCCCCAACCTGTAGGATGGATATCGAAGCCTAACACCAAGATATCTCTTCAGACGGGCATTTGACACACGCTTCTCACCATGCAAGTTCTCCTCCAGAGATTTTAAATCCTCCCTTGCACTACAAGATGTGAGCCTGAGCCCGCTCCCGCTCCCGCTTGCCATGCTGGGCCACCTTTTCTCAATCAAGGCCTCTGCAAAGGCAAACACTTCTGCTCTTGGGGCAGGGTCATCATCCACAACGTTGTATATTTTCCTATGAGGAAAGAAGAAAAAGAAAAGAAAAAGGTGTCCGCCGTCAGGTGACAAACAACAGATTTTCCTTGGACTGCACACATTATATACAGGCCATTTGTGTAAAAACTTGTGCTTAATGAAGGTTGAGCTATCCACATATCCACACAATAATGAAATCATCAGGTAGACTGCATGTCATGTTCAAGATCAATGCGTTAGAGGGGTTAAAAAATTGAAAAGCATACTTTGTGAAATTGATGTTTGAGCAAGGAATGGAAGACCCATATGAAATAAATTACCAGAACCAAATACGTGAGAGATGCATCACCGAAGGTCTGACCCCTGAATCTCCCTCAGAAGAGGGGTGCAACAACTGGGGCATTTTCCCAATTCATCTTTGGGAGGTTGATGTTGTAACTAATTTATTACAGCAAATAAGAACTAGAGAACTAAAAATATTATAAAATTATTTACTAGCCAGAAAGCACTCGTTTCATTCTTGGCTCCATGAAAAATGAAACTGAAATTTTGAATATAATATAACCCATGATACAAATTGCATTGTGACCCTAAAAATTTTCAAGTCGCCAGTTCCGCACAAAGTTCCATACGGATGGAAGCTATCATAGATAGATTCTTTGCAAATCACACCCATTGTTTTGTTGAAATTATACATAAAACGTCATTTTTCCCTATTTACAAATCAACAGGCCCAAAAAACAAACAATGAAAGTAGTCTACAGAAGTGCTGCTAGGAAGGAAATTGGGGAGTAGCCCAAAATCCTTCGCTTCATCCAAGTTTGATGATGGAAGATACCATCCTAAGGGACAATAGGTTGATGCCTACAATCACCTAGATAATGTCATCTTTTTTCGAAAAAAGTACCTATGGGGTTAGATTTAGTCTAACGGGATATTGGACGGTCATGTTCTCCTATGGTTAGATTTAATCTAACGGGATATTGGATGGTCATCTTCTTAACCATTTGGTGCAGGTGGCAGGAAGATGGCATGAGCAAGGGAAGATTGCATGGGCAAGAAGGTGCCAGCACTTACAGCGACGTTGAGTGGTGTTGTTGGCTGGTAGGCGAGGCACCTGCAATGATGTGTAGGCAAGAAGATGAAGGGAGACGAATAAATCCTAGATGGAGATGGAGGGTTTTGCTCGTGTGAAAGGTGAAAAGTGGGAAGTCATCATGGACCCTTGGTTAAGACAACCAGAGGTTGGTAATTTGCCACCCTTAGTTACCTTAAACTAAGGACATCGGTAAATTGGGGCAACAAAAGACAAATGAGGTGGTATTTTGCAATTTAAAAATATATTTACTAGCTTGATTTGTAAATATGGATAATGCAGGGTTTTATATGTAATTTTGACAAAATAGTGGGTGTCATCTGGCTCTAAAAAAAAAAAGTCTTTTAGCTAAGACATGTATCATGCACCATAAGATTCATTATTTGCCTCCAAGCATTCAGAGGCATCCAAAGTTAAATGAATTCAAATCCTTAAGAACTACCATCCATGCAAATTTCCCTCTGGACACACTTAATCCATCATGGTTAACAAATTTGACCTTTGTTTCTATAAGTGGCCCAAAAGGCCGAATTCTGAAAAAATATAAGTTTATCAAATAATCATAGATTGTTAAAAATTCAGCAATCATTGGGAAACACAAACGGAAGATTTAGATAGCAAACAGATGGGACCCAAGAAAAGAAAACAACTACAATTGCCCTACACATGTTCATAAATATGAGATGGTAAAATAAAACAAAATAATGAAGAAATGCAAATATGAGAATAGTTTGGCTAAAACGTAAAAATAAAAAAGAAAACAAAACACGTAGTTAATATAAAAGCACACAAAAAATTACAAAAACAATGAAGGTGGCAAGTGGCTCTCAAATAACCTCAAAAGAATGGTATGATTAAAAAAAAATCTGGTTAAATAAGCTCTATAGTGGCATGTACCCAGAAAATGGGATGTTGAAGCTGGCCTTGATAGCTTGATAGATGTCAGCAACATGAATTCGTGCTGTGTAAAGCCTAGTTTCCCTCATCTTCTGTCCTTCTGACAAGGATTTCCTTTCAAGTATGGTATCCAAAGCACTGAAATAACTAAAATTAGTCAACATGGTGAAAGTTTGGAGCCAGACCAAATGAGAAGTATATATTCAAAACAATGTTTACTCAGAAAAAAACTTCTAGGCACTTTGCATGTTCACAGGGGTGCGTAAGGCACGTTGCATGTGCTCCACAACCTTCCTAGCCTTTTATAATGAAAATCAATATGAAGTTCTATAAGGTAATATATCGCAATTTTGATACATAAACAGAATAAAATGATAGGTACAACAATGTCATCCATGTAAAATGATCGCAGCTACCATAAAAGAATTCAATCACAAGTTTCTGATTTGTGAATGAATTTCTTTGACCGCAGTCAGAATACAATAAATCTTATTGTATCATGATCCTGCAAGATCTCAGCAAAGATGAGATCATTTGCAAATAAAATCATTGAGAGCCTCACAACAAACATTCAAGTCAAAACTTAAGCCAGTGGTGTATTTGTAGTTTTTTACTCTATTGAGAAAGAGGATCACCTTTACATAGCACACCAAATTTTGTTTCATAATTGTCAATAAGCGTATTAAAGAAAAGGATGAAATACTAATAAAATGGATGAAATCCCATGCCGGACCTTGTAAACAAACCTTCTTCCAGGTCCATAGATTCCCCCCAGCCGAAATACATTTACTGCCACATCAAGCTCATGGCCTAGAGCCAGCCATCCTTTCTCTGCTGCAAGCCTTGCCTTGGCAGATTCTTTTTTAGGATTTACAGGGTAGCTGCATGCAATAGCAGACTTGTGTAAGATCTATTGAATTAAGCTTTGTAATAAACATGCTGAAACATGAAAAAGAGAGTAGCTTCTTACTCCTCATCAACCCAAGCGCCACTACAATCTCCATAAACACCTGCCATAAAGGATCAATAACTGTCTTTTTATTTCATTAGCAAAAGCTTGTTCAACTAGGTGAAGTACATTCAACAACACACATAATTAAAAGATTTGGCAAATACCAAGGATGAATGACAATGATATAATAAAAGAAAAAAAAACAAAGCAAGAGGAATCTAGCTATATACCATATTAATTTACCTAAAAACTTAGCATACCCATTCAACCTCCCAGGAGGAGATAGTTGTGTTCAAGCTTCAGCTTCATCTGAGTTCTTATCCAAGTCCTTGAATGCTCTGAGTCTTGTTTCTCATGTCAAGAGTTATTCACTCCACCTGGTCTCTTGTTCCACTATTGAAGGCATCTTCCAGGTGACTTCAGTTAACACAGAACATAACTTGCTCAAGACCTGTAGTTCCAATGAATGATGATTTGCAACAACCGGAAATCAACTAAGCACCATCTTCTTTATTATGCAATTCAACTGAGAAGCACTGGTAAGTATTGTAAATTTCGTTCTCCATGCTTGGAATTTGGAGCACACCAGATGATATGAAAATATTTCCAAGCAAGCTGATCTTATTTTTAAAAAGATGATATATGAATCTAGTTGTTTCTTGTTTCCTCTGTAAGCCAAAAACACTTAGGTTAGATGGGCCTAAGCTTGACTTGCTCCTGATATGATATGGATATAGCCATGCCTGTTGTCAAAATCGAGAGCCCATAGGTGGGACTAGGGAAGTTAAACAAGCAAGCTATTTGCAAGCCAGCTTGCATTTGGCTCAGTATTCAGCTTGAGCTTGGTTTGGTTGTTTAGTGAATGAACCAAGCTGAAGTTAATTTTTCAAGCTCTTTTAATAAACAGGCTGAGCTCAAGCTGGGATAACCTTGCTCATTTGCAGCTTGCAAATTAACTCAACCATTTGATTTTGATCCAATGGTTTCTGAAAAAAATGAGAATGCTAGCTGCTTAGGGTTTCTTCCCTGCTGTAGTGGGACTTCCCAAAATTCATTCACTCCCACCATTGCCTCCAACAATTGCCTCATTTCATCCTCTCTCCAACACATTGAGATCCTCAATCTCGCTTACATTCTTCTCCTTCACTATCTGCTTGCTGCCCCACCATGACATGAAGGATGTGCATTGATCTGAAGATCCTTTAGATCTCTTTCCCATCGATCTTCAGATCTCTCTCCATCCTCCTCCCCTACTTCTATTTCCTCACACTTAGAGGGAGAACACAAGCTCATCGGTCTGCTGCCCCACCATGACATGAAGGACTCGCATTCATCTGAAGATCCTTTAGATCTCCTGTCAATCTTCAGATCTCCCTCCCGTCCTCCTGCCCTACTTCTATTTTCTCACAATTAGAGGGAGAAGACAAGCTCGTCAGCCACTGATCCAAACTCTTCATTGTGATCCTAGATCTACTTCCAAGCAATGAGGATGGAGGCATTGTCACCATCAGAGGTGGGGTTGTGATGGTGGCTGAGCCTAATGTTAGCAATTTGCACCCGCCTGCTTGGTACCCAACCCTAATGGGGTAGGGTTTATCAGAATAATATTTAGAATCAGGGGCAAGGATGGGCATTAAAGCTAAAACCTGAAGCCAGTTCAGGGTGGAAGCAAATAATGATATACCTGTCTCAAACCTGATCCAGTATTTTCTATATTTTCCTTTTTAGGTTTATCTACACCACAGCAAGGTAGCATAATTCAGTTGATAATGGAGAAAAAGTGTGGGATTAATCTTGAGAAAGATTAATCATATGTAAATGCAACAAAACACTTGCTTAGTTGTTCATTTTTTTATTTATTTGGTTTATTTAATTTAAGATAACTTCAGTTTTCTAAAGAATAATATTTTTATGTAAGGTACAAAGGTTTAATACTACAATTTTTTTTATTAATTTGATTTGTATGATGAAAAAATAGATTGTAGGAGAGGATAGGTTTAGAGATTTAAAGTTTACCAATGGGGTAGGTTCTAAGCACCTCAGCCCTCTCCGAGGTAGGCACAGGTTGACGACCGACAGGAGGTTCTTCATCTTGGGGCGGGTATGGGTAATGGCACACCCACCCCATCTCCGTCTATTGCCATCCCTAGCTGAGCCTTTAGCTGTCGGCTACAAGTCCTCATCCCTTTTTATGATCCCAGATCCACCTTCTAGTGATAAGGATGGGGATGATGTTGCCATCAAAGATGGGGTCACTGGTGGTGGTCAAGCCAAGAGTGACAAAGGAAGTCAAGGATCAGGAATAAGTTATGACGTTAATTTTTTTCAATTTTTGAACTTAACTGCACTGAGATCGAGCCAGCTTGACTCTAATATAAGACAACTTGAGCTCAAGCTAGCTTGATTCTCATACAAGCTGACTTGAGGTCAAGCTAAACTCAATCAAGGCTATTCTAATTTCGAACCAAACTGGAACAATGCTCAGCTCACTTGTGTTTGGCTCATTTACACCCCTAGGTGGGACAAGGTTCCCCAAAAAAGATCTAAACTTTAGTTAGGTTAGTACAAGTTTAGTAAATATGAATCAAGTTTCAAAATTCTAGCCTGGCCCAATGGAGACTAAACACAAAAAAAGGAAGACCCAACCAGACTTAACTCATCAATAGAATTAATTGAATCCTGCCAGAGTGGGCATGTACCTAATCCTGACCCACTTCAACTCTAGCCTCAAGAGATGGAATTTAAATTTCAGAACTTCATTTCATATGGTGTCTATAATAATATTCTAGATTTTTAAGTCCATTATTTTCCCATCAAACATAATATTCTACTCATAGGTCTAAACCTTGACTTAAATGGTAATGGCATCTTTCAACATATAAGCAGAACATGTGAGAAATAATGATGGCTTGATTTAACAGTTCTGTGCATTATTGTATTAATGGAATAGAATGGAATAGACACTGGGTTTCTTATTGGGGTCTCGAGAAAGTTGCATGCATCTTTTCAAGCACAGATGATATAGAAAGCATCTGCTGAAATGACATGGCTTGGATGAATCAAATAACATCAGTTCTTTCTTTGATCAGATTAGAGAATATGCTAGTTGTAGAGTAACTTCAATTTTTCATATTCTGTGGTATGCCAAGTAGTTGAAGGTGCATTTTGATAGAATGACATATGGAGACAGCTTCCAGTATAACTACAAGTTTTCCAGTGTAAGACAATTCTTCCTTCTGAACAATTTCTTATTTGCAACCATTTTATGAAGTTGCAGTTGGTATACTCCATTTTGGCTGATAAATGCCTGACTATGAAAGTTTTTTGTTTGGTCCTATAACTCTTACATATAGAATTGCATAGGCAACTTGTGCTCTTGTTTTGTACCTAACCATATCAAAACTGACCGAGACTTGTGCCATATCAGTCATTTCAGGTGAAACCCGCATGGTTTTGTTTAAACAAACAGAACCATCTAACTAGATTATGACGCCGACAACCATGTTGAAATCCATCTGTATTGCCCATTTCAAGCTATGGGCATTGTCCTTTCTCCGGAAGTGCAAAAGGACCTAATTATAAATAGAATCAGGCCAAAATCGATCCATTCTTATTGGATTGCCAGGACTTTCTAATCAATACCTGTCCATCTTAGTGTGAGCAACCTAAAGTAAATTCTGTTGATCTTATTAAGCTTGTTCAGCTTTCTTGCCATAGGCATGCAAAAAAAAAAAAAAGTAATGTAAGATTACAACAAGTACTAGTATTAAATATGAATTTGATTTAGTGTTATGAAACATACTAATAATTACTGTCATTAAACATACTGATAATGATTCCTCAGAAAATACATTTCTATTGAAGTCTATGCCCCATTTTTTTATTAAAAAAAAATGGGAATGACCCAAAAATTGGCACCACCATCTCCTTGGGGAAGGTTTCATGGTTTGTCATTGCAGGGACATTGAAGGTATTCCAAGAGTCATTTCCAAACTGGGTCATGGATAAGTGGGGAAAGACACATCTGTTTGAATTTGCCATCCTTGTTAGATTGCAAATCCGAAGTATTTTTAAGCCATTTCTATGATGCCTTGCACATAAAACACAAGAAAGACGATTTTTTATTACAAAAAGAAAGGTAGGCATGTGAGCTTGATTTTTTTCCCCAATTGAGAATGCAGATGGCTTTATATAATATACAGATGCTCACACGCAGACAAAGAGGTAAGAACATATAATGAGAGAATATTTTAAGACTTTATTTTGTGTGGAGAAAACTATAATTGGAACCCAGAAAAATAAAAGATCATGTATCAAGCATCTGCACTGACACCAAATGAGGCAGAATAGTCCCATGATGCCAATATACACTGAAAAATTCATATACATTTCTATCAGTAGTAATATGAGAGAAAAACAATGCCCAAGAAGCTAAAATGCCAAAGAAGAAACTTAAAAAGTTGGCTGGATGTGGACCTACTTGTGGAGGAAAGGTAACATAGCCACTGGATATTTCCATGACTAAGTGTACCATACAAGTCTTCATGTAAACAGAGCAACTGCATAAGAAATGATAAAACCAAGATGTTATTTACTAAAATATCATTTTAAAAATGACACAGCCCAAGTTATGCTCAGGATTGAAACAAGAACCAGATTGTAGCTAACTTACAGGATCACCAATGCCTGAAATAGGAGGGATGGAGATGAGGAGATGAGTTGCATGCTGCAGCGTATGAAGGCTCCTCAGCTAACAAGCAGCATATAAAGCAGGCTATCAAAAAAAGAAAGAAAGAAAGAAAGAAAGAAAGAAACTATATAGCTAAAAGCTTGAAATGTGAAGTGCCAACATACTTGCTATCATGCACATCAAATATGAATGCTTCTAATCCCATCTCCTCAAGTTCTCTCTTGCTATTAAGACTAGTGCAAGTCCCAGAAACCTGCCTGCAGTTCAAAGTAGAACGGTAACTGCAAGATATTATTCAAAGACAAGTCAAACTCTCAATTATCCACTGAGCAAAGCCTAACAGCGCATATAAGAAATAAGAAATATCCTGCTGTCACAATTTCTAATGAAAAGAACAATGAGAGAAGATGTGAAATGGTAGAAAAATATTTGTTTCGGTCAACCATGGAACTTGACATAAAGAAATAGATACAAATGCTTTTTCTAGGCATAAAGGCTTGCAATATTTGAAAATTGTCTGAGAAAAATCAGAAGTGTAACTGAGTACAAGTGTGATGCCCCTCCCAATAGTCCCATATCGAAAAATTGGGAGTTGGTTGTATGGTTTATAACCAGTTAAGGAAGATGAACAAGTACCAATTGAATCCATTTTGGGCTGTGGTAGCCCAAGTTGGTGTGAACCTTATCTATCTTGCTTTCTTATAACGAAACCGGTTCATGGGTTTGTAGGCCCGGATCGTTACAATATGGTATCAGAGCCACGCACTAGCTGAAAGTGCAGGAGCTAAGTACCATGCAGGGCAAAGTTGTACATCCATGGAATGGGAGCATTTATGGGATGAGAGCCACCTCTTGAACTTGTGGAAGCCACCTCTAGAATCCTGCCTGCCTGGTGGTTGCGATCATATGCCCCTAGCGTCGAGGACATCGCCTCTGTAAGGAGGGTAGATTGTGATGCCTCTCCCAATAGTTCCATATCAAAAAATTGAGAGTTTGTTATATAGTTTATAACCAATTAAGGAAGATGGACAAATACCAATTGGATCCCTTTTTGGATTGTGGTGATCCAAGTTGGTGTGGACCTTGTCCTTCTTGCTTTCTTGTAATAAAACGGGTTCGTGGGTTTATGAGTCGGGATCGTTACAATATGGTATCAGAATCACGCACCAGCCAAAGTGCAGAAGCTAAGTGCCACGCAGGGCAAAGTGCTACATCCATGGGATGTGAACCATCTCTTGAACCTGTGGGGGCTACCTCTAGAATCCTGCCTGCCTGATGGATGTGATCTTGTGCCTCTGGCGACGAGGACATCGTCTCTGTAAGGGGGGTAGATTGTGATACCTTTCTGTTGGGGGGTAAAATCGTCATTGCATTAATATTCGTGCGAGGTGGTCAGGGCTAACTTTCTCCCTTCGTCTCTCCGGGCTTCCGTAGCTCGGCCCCTCCGGGCTTCCGTAGCTCGGCTTCTTCGAGCGATCCACAACCCAACATCTACCTCCGCGGAACCTGACGCGGGAGAGCCCGAGCCTACCAGAACGGCATCCTAGAAAAGAAATCATGTCAGGACGTGGCCTAAAGCCTATCATAACCGCCCCAGGCCTACTCAACCAGATCTCGAGATATCAAGGAGCTCTCCCAGCCGTCGATACCAGAACAAACGGGATATGGATTCTAACGGCCCCACAACGGCCTGATTCTGCCCGCCTCCATATCTAACAACCTCCGAACCTTCCAGAAGACGCTCAAGACCCAGGTGACAGTCTATAAATACCGTAATCACATATTCCCTCAGGTACGCAACCCTGGACGCACTCTCTCTCGTTGGGCACAGGCCCGCGCCTCTTACGCGCGCACTCCCACTCCTCTCTCCGGCAGCTCGTCGACGCTCCTGCCCTCTGGAGCTTCCGATTGGCCGCCCCCGGAGAGGTCTCCCGGAGAGATCCACCTCCCCACTATCTGGTTGATCGCCGATTTCTTCCCCACTGACTTGAGCATCGGAGGGTCTTCCGCGGAGGACCACCCCCAGCGTCCCTCCGCGCGTGGACTTCTTTTGCAGGTCCGCCCCCCTCTTCCTGGAGATCGACCGCGCCCGAGTCGGAGGACGGATTTCAGCGGCAACAGATTGGCGCTAGAGGAAGGGCCTCAAGTCCCATTAAAACTTGAAGAAAGGAGACAAGGATCTAGATCCGGAGAAGAACCTCCCCAATGGCCAACCGGAGAAGAGCAGCCTCTGAAGCCCAAGATCAGGTCGCTTCTCAGAGGCCTGATCCGACTGGCGCTACAGCGCCGCAACCTCCACCGGTCGAAACCCCGTCGCCGCCTGCCATCCCGGTGACCCAAGACCAGTTCGCTACACTGGTCCAACAGGTCCAGGCCCTTACCCACCTGGTTCAAGAGCGCCTTGTAGCTCCTCCTGCTTCGCATCCTCAGAAAGAGACGGCGATTTCTTCTTCGCCGGCGACCTCCTCCTCTGATCCGCATGGGTCAGCGGATCCCCCACATCGCCCCAGGGGGGACAAACCAGCCCCGAGCCGGTTATGATAGAGATCCTCCCAGATCTCGGCGAGCCCGCTCCCTCTCCCCGGCGACATCCCACCATGATTCCACGCCATCCTTGCGATTCTCCCGCCCAGCTCCTCCTCTAACCGGTGAAGAGAGATCCGCCGTCAGATCCAGGAGATGCGTCAGGAGCTGGACGCCGCCAAGCAGACCCATCTGCCCCAGCCCAAGGCGGAGCAGGGCATCCCTTTCTCTAAGGGAATCATGGAGGAAGTGATTCCCTCCCACGTCAAACTGCCAGCCGTCGAACCCTATCACGGCTCCACTGATCCGGACGACCATCTCAGTAGCTTCCGGTCAATAATGATGTTCCACGGAGCATCTGATGCGGTCCTCTGCCGAGCCTTCCCATCCACCCTCAGAGGATCCGCCCGAACCTGGTTCAACGCCTTGAAACCGGGTTCCATTGATTCATTCGACGAGCTGAGCCGCCTTTTTATTGGCCAGTTCGTCAGCAGCCGCCGCCATCGACGAAGATCCGACTCCCTCTCCGAAGTTAAGCAGAGAGAGGGGGAGTCCTTGAGGAATTACCTTGGCCGTTTCAACAAGGCCATGTTAGAGGTGGACCACCTTAATCATGAGGTGGCTATGTCCGCCCTGGCGGGGGGAGTTTCGAAGGAGAGCGACTTCTATCTGGCATGGAGGTCAGCTACCCCCCATGTCTATCTGATATGATGGCCCTTGCGGACAAGTACGCTAGGGTCGAGGAGTCGCGGAGAGTGGCCCGCGCTGAGCAAGCAAAGAAGAAGCAAGAGCCCAAAGTCCCCGACAGACACCGTCCCATCCGTCGACCAAGTCCGCCTCGCCGCCAAAGAGTCCCTCCGCTGCCGCCAAGGAATCGCTCCCGGAGTCCTCCCAGGCGATTCGATCGCTATACTCCGCTGACTGTGCCCCGGGCACAGATCCTCATGGAGATAGAGCGCCAACTTCCCCGGCCAGTACCTCTCCGAGGGAACCCGACCCGAAGAGATCCCGCCAAATACTGCCGCTACCATAGGGAGCACGGTCATGACACTGAAGAATGCTGGCAGCTGAAGAATGAAATAGAGAGGTTGATTCGGCGGGGACGGCTGGATCAGTTCAGGAGGGCGCCCGAGCCACAACAACAAGGAGGTGACCGCCAGCCCGAGCTCCCACAACTTCCTCCTCCACCCAATCCGCCCGTGGTCGGCCGTATTAACATGATTGAAGAGGCCGGCGGATCGAGCCCCAGAGGCGGCGAGATGGATCAGTGCCAAAGAAGGCACGGATGGGCGAACTCTCCTTCTCCGACGATGATCTCTTGGGATACAACTCCCCCACGATGACGCATTAGTTGTATCCCTTAATTTGAACAATTATGATGTAAGCCGAATCCTCGTTGATAGTGGAAGCTCGGTAAACGTTTTGTACCTCGGTGTGTTTGCCAGGATGAAATTGCTCATGGAAAATCTTCGAGCCGTGGATTCCGCCTTGATGGGATTCACCGGCGACGTCATCGTCCCGGAAGGAATCGTCACCCTGACGGTCCGCGCGGGAACCTGGCCCCTTGTGACCATTGTTCAGACCGATTTCCTGGTGACCGACCTCAGGTCCCCATATAACGCCATATTCGGCAGGCCTGGTTTGATGTCCCTCAAGGCAGTTGTCTCCATCCCGCATCTGTCTATGAAGTTCCCTACCGAGCAAGGAGTTGGAGTGGTTCGGGGAAGTCAAGCCATGGCTCGGCAATGTTTCGTTACGAGCCTTCAGTCTAGAATGCCCGAAGTTGACGGGCTAGACGCTCGCGAGGACTTCGCCGAACAGCGGGGAGAACCGGCAGAGGAATTGGAGGAAGTACCATTGGACGAAGCTCGGCCCGACCGAACCACAAGGATCGGGTCGCTACTCAAAGGAGAGTCTCGGCACAGGTTGATCAGATTCCTCCAAAGCAATGCCGACATCTTCGCCTGGACCGCCTCCGACATGCCAGGGAATCAGCCCCGAGGTCCTCGTCCACCATCTCAATGTGGACGAGAGGCACAGGCCTGTTAAGCAGAAGAAAGAAGCTTCGCCCCAGAGCGGCAAAAAGCCATTGAAGAAGAGGTCGACAAACTCATAAAGGCCAACTTCGTCCGAGAGGTGAATTACCCGAACTGGCTGTCAAATGTCGTCATGGTGAAAAAGTCGAACGGCAAATGGAGGATCTGCATCGACTTCACCGACCTCAACAAAGCCTGCCCGAAGGACAGCTTCCCCCTCCCTCGGATCGATCAGCTCGTGGACGCCACCTCAGGCCACCAAATGCTGTCATTCATGGACGCCTATTCCGGCTACAATCAGATCCGAATGGCCCCTGAAGATGAAGAAAAGACCGCCTTCATAACCGACCGAGGTACCTACTGTTACCGTGTTATGCCTTTTGGTCTTAAAATGCAGGGGCGACCTACCAGCGGCTGGTCAACAAGGTGTTCAAGGAGCAAATCGGCCGGAACATGGAGGTGTACGTGGACGACATGCTGGTTAAAAGCAAGGAGGCGTCACAGCATGTCGAGGACCTCTCGGAGAGCTTTGCAACGTTGCGCAAATATGGGATGAAACTCAACCCGACCAAGTGCGCCTTCGGCGTCAACTCGGGAAGTTCCTCGGCTTCATGGTCTCCCAGCGAGGTATCGAAGCTAACCCCCAGAAGATTCAAGCTCTCCAACAAATGGCGCCCCCAGCATCTGTTAAAGAGGTCCAGCGCCTAACCGGGAGGATAGCGGCCCTTAACCGCTTTGTGGCGCGGTCGGCCGAGAGATGCCTCCCCTTCTTCAAAACTCTCCGATCGGCCAAAAACTTCCAGTGGACTCCCGAGTGCCAGAAATCATTTCAAGATCTCAAGAAGTACCTCGGCTCGCCCCGCTTCTCAGTAGTCCGACCCCAGGAGAGACCCTATTCTTGTACCTGGCTGTTTCGGAGAGCGCGGTTTGTTCGGTGCTAGTCAAAGAAGAAGGCAAGATCCAGAAGCCGATCTACTATGTGAGCAGGCTGCTCCGCGATGCGGAGACGAGGTACAGCAGGATTGAAAAGATGGTGTTGGCCTTGATCACCTCAGTTCGAAAGCTGCGGCCGTACTTTCCAAGCACATTCCGTAACGGTCCTGACTGACCAACCCATCAAGGCGGTGGTCCACCGTCCGAAACATCGGGGAGAATGACCAAATGGGCCGTCGAGCTAAGCGAGCATGACATACATTTTCAGCCTCGCCCAGCCATCAAAGCCCAAGTACTGGCCGACTTCCTCCTCGAGTGTACCATCCCGGAGGACGGTTCTACCCCAGACTCCTGGAAGAGCCAAAGTCTGGAGCCCGGTGGCTCCTCCACGTCGACGGGTCGTCCAATGCCCATCACTCCGGTGCGGGTCTAGTTCTCACTAGTCCTGAGGGGATGACCTTCGAGTATGGCGTCCGATTCTCCTTCCCGGCTTCCAACAACGAAGCCGAGTACGAAGCTCTGTTAGCCGGTCTCCGGATCGCCCGCAATCTGAAGGTGGAAAAGCTCAACGCCTTCACCGACTCTCAGCTGGTAGCCGGCCATGTTCGGGGAGAGTTTGAAGCTCGGGAACCGAACATGATTCGATATCTCCAGGAGGTGCGTAACTTGCTTCCCCATTTTTCCGAATTTGAAATTATTCAGATTCCCAGATCCGAGAACGCCCGTGCCGACCTACTCTCCCGACTGGCAACCACGGAGACAATGGATGCCGAGCAAAAATTCCACCTGGAGACTCTGGAAAAGCCGAGCATCACGGAAGCCGACCGCGTGATGCAAGTTGAGGCCGAACCATCCTGGTTCGACCCTATCCTCAAATATCTCAAAGAAGGGTCGCTTCCGTCCGACCGAAGAGAGGCTAGGAAGCTGAAGCTGCAGGCCATCCACTACGTGTTGATTGACAACCAACTGTACAAGCGGTCATTTTCCATGCCGCTGCTTAGGTGCCTTCGCCCATCAGAAGCGGACTACGCTCTGCGCGAGGTACATGAAGGGATTTGCGGCAACCATCTGGGAAGCCGGTCCCTCTGCCACAAGTGCTGCGACAAGGCTATTACTGGCCGACCATGCAAAAGACGCGGACGATCTGGTCCGCGCCTGCGACCCCTGCCAAAGACATTCAAACATCCAAAGACTCCCTTCCGCCGAGCTAGTTTCTATATCCTCCGCTTGGCCCTTTGCCAAATGGGGGATGGACATCCTCGGCCCATTCCCGCTTGCAACAGGGACAGCGGAAATTCTTATTTGTCGCCATCGACTACTTCACCAAATGGGTCGAAGCGGAAGCGGTCGCACAAATTACCGAGGCACGGGCCCGAGACTTTGTGTGGAGGTCCATCATCTGCCGATTCGGCCTCCCCCATACTATAATCACCGATAACGGCAAGCAGTTCGATAACTCCAAATTTCGCCAGTTCTGCGAGGAGCACGGAATCCGTCACCACCTTACTTCGGTCGGGCACCCACAAGCCAACGGCGGCCGAGGTGACCAACAGAACCCTCCTCCAGGGAATTAAAGCTCGCCTCTCCAGAGCCCAAGGCAGGTGGGCGGATGAGCTACACCATGTCTTATGGGCCTACCGCACAACCCCAAGAATCCCGACAGGCGAGACCCCATTCCGAATGGCTTTCGGTACAGAGGCCGTTATCCCTGTGGAAGTCGGCCTCCCATCATTGCGGGTGGAGAGCTACTCAGAGGAAGCTAGCAACGAACAACTCCGCACCAACCTCGACCTGATAGAGAAATCAGAGAGAAGGCCCGGATCAGAACGGCTGCCTATCAACAAAGGGTGGCCCGTACCACGCCTCCAGGGTCAAAGGAAAAGCCTTCCTGCCCGGCGACCTTGTCCTCCGAAAGGCTTCTGTTTCCAAACCGCTGGAGCAAGGAAAGCTGGCGCCAAACTGGGAGGGCCCGTACCAGGCGGAGATTATTGGACCAGGAACCTACAAGCTGCAGGATCTGGATGGGAAGTCCATTCCCCGGACTTGGAACGCGGACAACCTTCGCAAATATTATCAATAGGGTATGTCCTCTCCTGAATTCATCGCATGCCTCACTACACATTCCTGCTTATCTGTTTCCTCAAAACCTGTAGCGTGAATCATTATGCACTATATTGCTATAAATTGCAAGAAGAAACAGATACTGCTTACCAATCCTCGGCACAGAGCTCTCTGTTTGAACAGGAATCTCCGAACCTTGGCAGGGCCAAGTAAAATATTCCGAACCTCTCTCCGAACCTTGGCAGGGCCAAGGAACCTCGGCAGGGCCGAGCAACAAATCTCCGAACCTTGGCAGGGCCAAGTAAAATATTTCTCCGAACCTCGGCAGGGTAGAACAACAACATCTCCGAACCTTGGCAGGGCCAAGTAAAATATTTCTCCGAACCTCAGGGCCAAGGAACCTCGGCCCGAGCAACAAATCTCCGAACCTTGGCAGGGCCAAGTAAAATATTCCGAACCTCGGGGCCGAGCAACCTCCGAACCTTGGCAGGGCTCCGAACCTCGGCAAGCAACAAATCTCCGAACCTTGGCAGGGCCAAGTAAAATATTTCTCCGAACCTCGGCAGGGCCGAGCAACAAATCTCCGAACCTTGGCAGGGCCAAGTAAAATATTCTCCGAACCTCGGCAGGGCCGAGCAACAAATCTCCGAACCTTGGCAGGGCCAAGTAAAATATTCTCCGAACCTCGGCAGGGCCGAGCAACAAATCTCCGAACCTTGGCAGGGCCAAGTAAAATATTCTCCGAACCTCGGCAGGGCCGAGCAACAAATCTCCGAACCTTGGCAGGGCCAAGTAAAATATTCTCCGAACCTCTCCGAACCTTGGCAGGGCCAAGTAAAATATTCTCCGAACCTCGGCTGGGCCGAGCAACAAATCTCCGAACCTTGGCAGGGCCAAGTAAAATATTCTCCGAACCTCGGCAGGGCCGAGCAACAAATCTCCGAACCTTGGCAGGGCCAAGTAAAATATTCTCCGAACCTCGGCAGGGCCGAGCAACAAATCTCCGAACCTTGGCAGGGCCAAGTAAAATAACCTTTAAAAGAACCTCGGCAGGGCCGAGCAACGAATCCTCCGAGCCATGGCAAGGCCAGGTAAAAGTCATTCGGGCTAAAACCCCAGCGAAAAAGCCTAAGTATACAGGCCCGACCAAAGCCGAACGGCCCCCAAATAGTCCCCGAAGGACTTCGTCCGGTTTAAAAACGAGCGCGTTAAACAAAAACCGTCGACGCGCAAGAAGAAGCCACCATTGGCAAACCCCCTCTTGAGGCCATCGAGCCCCACGTAATCGGCCAAAGGCCCCAAGCAGAGCTAGGAGATTTCCCTCTCTGCTACTGAAAACCTTTTTGGGTGACACCCCTATAACCCGTCGTTCAAAGAGCCTATATCAAAGCGCAAAAGATGGGGCCACGCCAACACCCTAATTCATCACACGGTCAAGGCCATAAACTCTTGAAGAAAGGACTTCAAAAAAGATCCATCTTTCATTTATAAAAGGATTACAAAGAGGCAGTAAAAAACAAAACAAGAAGGGAGGCCCTAAATCAGAATCCGGAGTCACTCCCGGAGGCTAGCAGCTCCTCCAGGCGCTCCGTCAGGTCAGCCACCTGCTGACGAAGGGACGCAATCTCCTCCCTCTGCCGGTCCATCAACCGGCGTGAGGCCTCCGCCTCCCTGACCGACACGTCCAAGTTCTTCGGCGATCCTCGCGAGCTGCTGATTACTCGCAAAGGCCGACGCTAGGCCCTCTCCGTCAACAGTAACGGAGGTACGCCTCCCCTCCGACCGCGGCAGGCTGTCGAGCGAGGAACGCGACCCGACTGATGATCGCCCTGGGGAGGCCATTTTTCGAACTTAACCGAGGGATGGCCGAAACCAATGCCCCTCGGTCGTATTTATACTCGCAGGCAGGTATCTCTATCGGTCGCACCGTAACCACCGACCCATAAGAACTTACCACGCGTCGCCGTTTCAACGTTTGTGAAATCCGAAGTGTCGCGCCCCATCCCGAGCGAGATCGGTAAGCGCGAGCAGGTTGTTCGGGAGTTCCCCAAGCAAACATTTTCCGATCTGTCGGCCCCCGCAATAAATGCATTCGGCGCTTCCCCGAGCCTCTTAATGCTGGCCTCTTTTTCGGGAAACGCAGAAGTCCGGCATTCGGCCAATAACCTGTCCCCTCGGGAAGAGTGCGCCACCAATAAAAGCGTGAAAATACCGCCCGTTCCGCTCTGGCGCCCCTTATCAAGCGCCACGTGGACCTAACGCTGTGGCCCAATGACAACTGAGTCGCTCCCTTGAGCCCGGAACCTGGGCGAGGCCAAGTTCTCCGAACCTCGGCAGGGCCGAGTGAATCTCCGAACCTCGGCAGGGCCGAGTGAAATCTCCGAACCTTGGCAGGGCCAAGTCAAATATCTCCGAACCTCGGCGGGCCGAGTGAGAATCTCCGAACCTTGGCAGGGCCAAGTCAAATGTCTCCGAAACTCGGCTGGCCCGAGCGACAAGTTCCCTGAACCATGATGGGAAGCGAATTCCCTGAACTTCGGCCAAGGCCGACCCACGATAAATCCCGGCAAAAGCGAAGCACGAAAATACCAGGCTTCTAACCAGAGCAAGGAGCATGTTTCGCCGAATGATCTCTGAACCGCCACACACGAACTCGATTAGTTCGGACGCGTGAGATCCTCGTCTAAGGACGAGCGGGACGCCTTTGTACCCCACAAACAACAATGACTACAAGTTCGGCACAAGAAAGATAGAGATTGAAAAATAGAACATAACTCTCTTTATTGCCGATCAAGATCAGTTACAAATGCCTCACAGGCGTTACAAGAACATTGAAATGCATAAAATAAAGGCAAATACAAAACTCGGGCAACTGCTCCAAAGCAGACCTGGCCAATCTATGATTCCAGCATCCGATCGTCAAGCCAGACGAGTCGCATCCAGTCAGTTCGGGCCGATAATAGCCGGTCGAACTGGACCAATAGTTGCGACTGGCTTCAAGTGGTAGCGATATCTCGGTGGCCCAACCGAGATATCTGGATGGCCATCCCAGACCACCCAACCGAGGGACCCCTGGCGAGCAGCAGGAGGCCAGCGGACCCTGGCATCGGAACGCTCTCCCAAACCGAGTGCGTGCCGCCGCGCCTTCCATCTCAAGGACAAGAGTCGGCGGGCGATTTTCACCCCCTCCCCAGGTGGAAAGGATTCCCCAGGCGGCTGAGCCCGGGAATCCGAACCAGGGGAGGAGGCGAAGTTCACGCAACCCATGGGAGACCCGCGTGCACTTCCTACCGTGCGTCCCGAAGGGGAACCGCAAAGGCCACACGGGAAGAGTATATGTGCGCTCCCGTGTGATCTCTGCGCCCCCTTGTGCGCTCTCCATATGATCTCCGGGACTCATCCCCTAAGGGCGAGCCATTCTTCGGCAGCTCCCCGGTCGCCCCAGCTATCCGGCGGCAAGGAGCCCCTGAGAGGAAAAATCGGTCCTCCCACTCGTAGCAGCAGAGAAGTGAGCATAATGGAAGCTCTGATGGAAAAGACACTTTGGGGATAACCAAACATGACCCCTTTTTCCCTTTTTATAGGCAGAAAAGAACCGGGAACAAGCTATCAAAGCTGAAAGTCCCGAGATTCAAACACTTGGCCCATACCTCCACGTGGCCCCTCAGGATGAACGCAGCGCCCCACTGCGCGCCAAGCCCACCGCCTTAGTTGTGACGTGTACGGAGATCTCCTCCTGATCCCGAATCACGGTCATTAAATGCAGGAAATCGTCCACTGACGCTTCGAAAACTGGCGGGTTCAGAATATCGTCCTTCGAAAGTGACGTCCTCCAATGGTAAGCGATTGCGTGCGCGGCGAAGTGATCTGCATGGGAAAAGAGCACCTTCCGGAAAGCTCTGATGCAGCTTTATGCCCCCCACTACGCCGTATCATCAATTCTGGTGAAATAAAAACCGAATCACCTGCAGGACAGCAGGGCGTTGGCAGAACGCGAAGGCCTCTTCTACCTGTCGGCCCCAACCGACCTATTTTGCCAGTCGGCCCCAGCCGACCTATTTTGCCTGTCGGCCCCAGCCGACCTACTTTGTCGGCCCAGCCGACCTTGCCTGTCGGCCCCAGCCGACCTATTTTGCGTCGGCCCCAGCCGACCTATTTTCGGCCGAGTCGGCCAGCCGACCGCCTGTCGGCCCAGCCGACCTATTTTGCCTGTCGGCCCAGCCGACCTATTTTGTCCATCGGCCCCAGCCGACCTATTCGTCTGTCGGCCCAGCCGACCTACCTTCTTCGTCAAGCCGACCTGGTTTGCCCATCGGCTTAGCCGGTGCGTTTCCTTCAATCTCGAGATAAGGATGACCTAAGAGCCTCAGGAGCCATAGGTCGTTCACAATCGAGGCAGAAACGACAACAAGGTCACGCAAGAAACACTTAAATGGAAACGGAAATTCTTTATTAAGAAACGTCAGACAAATGTCTAAAGACGGATACAAGAACACTCCTAAGGACCGGGAGCCGCATCGCTTTAGAAGGGCCCTCAGTTACATCTGCGAAAGTGTGACTAGACTCGCCCTTCTCCAATACTTTTGCCCCCTCAGCGGCAGTTGCGACCGTCCCTCAGAAGCTGCAGCTTCGCTGGGACCAGGGGCGCGCCAGTTCGGCGTCAGAAACATCAACATATTCATCTTCATCTTCTTCTTCAGACTCGCCATCGTCGGGATCTTCAGCACTCAGGAAAGAAAGGTCCCATTCCGGGTGCCCACTGAGAATCTCTGTTTGCACTCCTCCATCCCATGATGGAAGCGTCACACTGATAGCGTCTTGCCTCCCCTTAAGTATGGCGAGCTGCATGTTGGCCTCGGCGGCCTGTTTCTCAGCCTCTGCGACTTGGGCCCGCAGAATAATATTTTGCTCCTCGAACTCGCCGGCCCGCGCCTCGAATTCTGAGCTCTTGTTGCGGCTGGACACAAGCTCGCCTTGAAGAGCCCGAACCTCCAGCCCCAACTCCGCCATCTGAGAAAGCCGAAATAGGTCGGCGTCACAAGAAACCAGTAGAAAAAGCTAAAAAAGGGGGAATGAGGTCGTACCTCCTCCTCTCGTTTGGCCAACCTCTTGGCCAACTCCTCAGCCTCACTCCTGGCTCTTGTCCTGTCAGCCCCGACCAGCTCGACCCTCTCTTGCAGATTGTTGATCTTCGACTGCTTGGCTCCAATTACCCCCTGGCTTGGGATAGCTCGTCATTCACCCGAGCTATCACCCCTTGTTGCCATTTAGCGCCCTCCTTCAAATGAGCATCTCGCTATCGCGGCGCTTCAGTCGCTCCTCCACCTCGCCAAGCATCCTGGCCAAACGCTTCCTCTCGTCGGCAGCTTCCTTCCCCAGCCGACCCATACTCTCGCTATGTTCCCGCTGCATCGCCTTCACCTCCGCGGAATGCTTCGACTCTGGCCAGCTCCAAGCACGCGTTGTCGTTCTTCGCCAGGAGTTCCTGCAACTCCTCCACCCTGCGCTTCTGCTTGGACACCTCGGCCAGAGCGACCTGGTGTGCCGCCCTTGCCCCCTTCAAGCTCCTATCAGTCATATCCATAAGCTCCTCGAACTTCTCAGACACTTTTAGTCGTGATTGGAGCTCGGTTATCCGCCTGGCCTGAATGCTGGCCCTGTCGCCAAACTCAAGCGCCAGCATATCGCCCGGGAAAGCAAAACGCTCTGCGAGACAAAAATGAATAAAAACCCACAATGGGGTCAATCGGGAAACATCTATCGCACAAGAAAAGCAACTCACCCGCGAGGCATAGGCCCGAGTCATCCTCATCAGGTTGTGTTGTCAATATCGGGAAGGAGATGGATACTCTCGGCCACGCCTTGCTGCCCAAACGCAGCATCGACCAGCCCCAGGTCGGCAAATTTGTCCGCCGAGGGATCCGCGCCCGGATACAGGGCCGACCTCATCATGGCGGAAAACGCCTCCTCAATATCAACATCCGAGCTACTGGTTGGCCAACCCCACCTGAAGGACCGGCCTGGGCGACCCCCGTCTGAGAGCCCTTCAACCTCCCAGCCTCCTCTACAAGGCCCTGGCTTGGGTTTCTTCAGATAATTCAGCTAGCCCAAGCGCCAGCCTCCCCAAAACCTTTTTCGAAGAAGCTCCCAATGCGGAGCTCCCGCCTTGCCGCGTCTCCTCCTTCGACGCCCCTTCCTCGGTTACCACCATCTGTGTCTCCGCCACCGGACCCCCCCTCAGCCTGACCTGCCTCGCTGCTAACGGACTCCCCTGCGAAGAGACCGAGAGAAGGCTCCCCTGAACCTCCCCGGCTGCGGCCGCCACTTCTTCCTCTCCTGCCGGAGCCGATGGCGATCCCGCGGGACAGTAGGCTCCTCGGCGATGACCGCCTCCGCCAAATCCGCCGCTGGCTTCCTCTTTCAGGGGGGCGCGGTCGGACGAACCAACGGGCCTCGTCCGAGCTGTCCGAGATCTCTAACACAAGAGGGTCGGAGGCCATAACCTCTCTCCCGGACCCTCCTTCGCCCCCGCGCTTCTGCCGTGACTGCCCCGGCGTCCGGCGGGCTTCTTGCGGAAGTATGAGCCCTTTTTTCGGGCCGGCCACTATCCGCGCCGCTACCTTCCCCCGGGCGTTTCCCTCTCTTCCTCTTGGAGAGGTTCGACAACGCCGACCTTGCGGCTGTTACACCAGAACACACGCTCAGGTCCAAGCACATTAATCGAGAAAAATACGCTGCACGAAAGAGACTCACCTTGCGGGTCCAGGGGGCTGAGCCCGGCTGCGAAGAGGGCCCCCTCCGATAGCAGTCATTAGCCGAAAACACCTGTCCGTTACGAAGGACATCCAAATCCCTCTCCTCCTGCGCCGACAAAGCCGGATGCGTCTCCGCATCCCTTGCAACATCCCCCCATCTCCGAGGGAAGTCGGAGCCAACGTTCCCCTCCGCGATAACAAACCGACTCTTCCACCCCTTGATGGAGGAGGGCTTATCCGCAATGACGTTGAAGGATCTCCGGGGCCCGATGTAGGGCCACTCCGATTTCCTTCCGGAAATCAGGTGGTAGCAGGTGCGAAAAAGGGGGAGAGTGGCGACGATTTGAATCTGGTGGCACATTGAGATGAATCCGACGATATTCCGCCAGCTGTTTGGAGCCACCATTGACGGGCAGATGTTATAGTGGGTCATGATTTCCTTCACCAAGGGGTGGAGAGGAAAACGAAGACCCGCCTTCAAACTATCTTCGTAGATGAAGACCCCGGACTCTAAATCCCGGGTAACCCTATCTTCGGGTTCCGGCACCCGTAGACGACGTCCAAGGGCAAGCCATACCGCTGGTGAATCCTCCCCAAATCTTCGGCAACGATTTCTGAGGCCACGTCGTCGGGGCTCATCGCCATTGAAAGTGGTACCAAACGAAAACGATAAGCGTCAAAGAAGGTGAAAGGCCAGAACTCTTCTGAAAGCAAAACGAGAAGACGCCGAGAGCACGAGCACATATATATATACAATGCGGCTGTCACTTCGCTTCTCCACCAAGGAAGCCGCCCTGAAGAGATGGGGCGTCTCATCCCAGGCGCCCGGAAGCGCCTCGACAAACGCCCGATCGATCGGGTTTTGTAACGTGGCGCAATCCCAACCGTCGCTCGTGAAGGAGCCTTAGCCCCGAAGGCGGGATGGTACTGTCGCATTAATTAGGGCATCATTGCGCGAGCTGTCTAAACCAAGACGTCCCATCCAAGACGCGCCATTTGAACTTGTACTCCCTACGCCCGAACCTACGCTTCGAACTAGGGAGTGGAGGGCATGTGTTGGGGGGTAAAATCGTCATTGCATTAATATCGTGCGAGGCGGTCAGGGCTAACTTTCTCCCTTCGTCTCTCCGGGCTTCCGTAGCTCGGCTCCTCCGAGCTTCCGTAGCTCGGCTCCTCCGGGCTTCCGTAGCTCGGCCCCTCCGGGCTTCCTTAGCTCGGCCCCTCCGGGCTTCCTTAGCTCGGCCCCTCCGGGCTTCCTTAGCTCGGCCCTTCTGGGCTTCTGTAGCTCGGCTTCTTCGAGCGATCCACAACCCAACATCTACCTCCGCGGAATCTGACGCGGGAGAGCCCGAGCCTACCAGAACGGCATCCTAGAAAAGAAATCATGTCAGGACGTGGCCTAAAGCCTATCATAACCGCCCCAGGCCTACTCAACCAGATCTCGAGACATCAAGGAGCTCTCCCCGTCGATACCAGAACAAACGGGATATGGATTCTAACGGCCCACAACGGCCTGATTCTGCCTGCCTCCATATCTTAACAACCTCCGAACCTTCCAGAAGACGCTCAAGACCCAGGTGACAGTCTATAAATATCGTAATCACAGATTCCCTCAGGTACGCAACCCTGGACGCACTCTCTCTCTTGGGCACAGGCCCGCGCCTCTTACGCGCGCACCCCCACTCCTCTCTCCGGCAGCTCGTCGGCGCTCCTGCCCTCTGGAGCTTCCGATTGGCCGGCCCCGGAGAGGTCTCCCGGAGAGATCCACCTTCCCACTATCTGGTTGATCGCCGATTTCTTCCCACTGACTTGAGCATCGAAGGGTCTTCCGCGGAGGACCACCCCCAGCGTCCCTCCGCGCGTGGACTTCTTTTGCAGGTCCGCCCCCCTCTTCCTGGAGATCGACCGCGCCCGAGTCTGAGGACGGATTTCAGCGGCAACACTTTCCATTTAGTTCCATATCGAAAAATTGAGGAAAGGTTGAATGGTTTATAACTAGTAAAGAAAGATGGACAAGTACCAATTTGATCCTTTTTGGGTTGTAGTGGCCCAAGTTGGTGTGGATCTTGTCTGTCTTGCTTTCTTGTAATTGTGATGCCCCTCCCAATAGTCCCATATCGAAAATTGAGAGTTGATTGTATAGTTTATAATCAGTTAAGAAAGATGGACAAGTACCAATTGGATCCCTTTTGGGCTATGGTGGCCCAAGTTGGTATTGACCTTATTCATTTTGCTTTCTTGTAACGAAACGGATTCGTGGGTGTTGCGGGCCTAGGGCCCGGATCATTACAATATGGTATCAGAGTCACGTACCAATCGAAAGTACAGGAACTAAGTGCCACGCATGACAAAGTATTACATCCATGGAATGGAAGCATCCATGAGATGGGAGCCACATCTTGAACCTATGGGGGCCACCTCTAGAATCCTATCTACCTGGTGGTTGCGATCATATGCCCCTGACGATAAGGACGTTGCCTCTGTAAGAGGGGTAGATTGTGATGCTCCTCCCAATAGTTTCATATCGAAAAATTAGGAGTTGGTTGTATGATTTATAACCAGTTAAGGAAAATAGACAAGTATCAATTGGATCCCTTATGGGCTATGGTGGCCTAAGTTGGTGTGAACCTTGTCCGTCTTGCTTTCTTGTAACGAAATGGGTTTATGGGTTTGCGGGCCCAGATCGTTACAACAAGTTCAAAATCTTCCATCATATTGTACAAGCTAAAACTTCATAAGTTGGTTCATGGTTACAATCATGGTTGTTAACAAAACAAGGTTTGAGTACAAATCTAAAATGTGTGCTTGGCTAAAATTCATTGATGCTGCCCTCACAAATATGCTTGTATCAAACTCAAGCCAAGCACACCAAAAGCTTATTGATGGTAGAAAAGAAAAACTCCACGAAGTCATCAAATCTGTTCCAAAATTGTCTATTAGATGTGCATCGCTCCAATTAGTATGGGTCCCAACCCCTATCAGCCACTGATCTAAGACACTAGCAACCTTTTGCATCAGGCATCAGACTTGGCATAGACATTTGAGTTCAAGAACAGGTTTTACAGCAGTAAACATCACATATCATTCCTTGTGGACTTAGCTTTATGAATAGAGACATAAGAATTTACCAAAAAAGCAATTTCCCCGTAACTTTGGAGACAAAAGGATCATGCTGGTCCATATAAAATGCTAAGAAGATAGATGGGTATTTGATCAACAACTCAATAATATTGAATTTTGGCTTCTTGAAGCACCTCCACCTATAATCCACTACGAACACAGGTCAGATCTCAAAGAACAACCCACATCATAAAAGCTAATAAGAAAACAGAAAATTATATATTAATTATCAAGTAAAGTTCATCAATACAATGCAAATTGAAGTGGTAATGACACCTGGCACCAACTTCTCTTAGTTCCTAGATAAAACAAACTTGCATCAGTGCCTTCTCTTTGGAAAAATCCATCATAGTATTTAGGACTTCCACTATGAACTCCTAAAAGTTCTAACTTTAAATTATAGACTTCATAAGTTACTTGATAGAAATAAAGGAATGATCCTACTAATGATATCTAACTCAAAATAATGCTATAGTCAAATAGCTGAACAAGGAAGACACCAGAGCAATTAGAGAAGACTACTGCTGAATATTTTACAAGTCCATCAGTCAATGGCAAATTATCGATGCTCTCAAGCTCTTAAAGAAAAGCATGACCAGCAATCAGTGTAGATGATACATTCTACTTAAAAACTAAGACACTCGTTTGTTTGCACAATTAATGAAAGCATAACTATAGCTAAGCTTTAAATTCACGTTAATTCTTGATACTCATCATGCATTGCTTACAAACCAAATTGACAATTATCTTTTAAAACAAGCAACATCTAGAATGATCTATCAACTCATGACATGATTCCTAATAGTGAACATCAATTATTGGAAGACTAACCAATGGAATCTCCTACATTTTCAAGCATCCTTCAACTCCACAGCTAAATATAATGGTGATGTGGAGTAGTTTGTTGCACAGACACATTGTGATCATGTCTTTATTTTATGGAATCAAAATAGGAAAGTATTACATCAACAACACTAAATACGAGCTTCAAACTAAGATAAGACACTGATAAAGATATCAAAATGCATTTTATAACGACCCTAATAAAATGATGCTGAATACCAATCAAGACATCAACCCACATCCCGCACCAATCGTGCATCAAGTTCCACCTTGTGCTGATTCAAAAGATGTAATATAATACCAAAGTTCATGCCAGATTCATCTAATTTAGAAATACATTTTTTATTGACAAATTTGAATGAATTAACGATAAACCTTGAAAAGATACGTACTCTAAGGAATTAGAAGAAAATTCGAAAAGCATGACGAGAAAGCAACGAGTCAAGAAAAGGCAAAGAACAGAAATTAGGGCATGAAAGCGAGTCGTACCATCCTTCTTTCTTAAGCCGATCCGACACATAACGGCCAACGAATCCAGCCCGAACACGAACATCCGGTTGGCTGCGGACTCGGGCCTCATCGTCACCGTCGCCGGCGGAGGGAGGGAGGAAGACAACGTGCGGCGGCGCGATCTTTCCCGTAAGCGGCCGGCGGGCGGCGTCGCCCGAGATCGCCACGAGACGCTGCAGATCGCCTCCATGTTCGGAGGTCCCCTCGAGATCCCTCCAAGCTTCAACGCCGCACCTCGTCTTTCTACGTTATTCTCAACACGGACTCCTCTCCTTTGCTTATAGTGACGCGACAGCACGAGGGGTTTTATGTAAAATTTCTTAAAAAATTACGTTCGAGTTAGTTCCGGAGTGCCGACTGCCGATACTCGTTCAACTGAGCTTTCTTTTTTTTGTATCTCTTGGGAGTCTCTATCTTCAGGGTTTGTCAAAATTAATTTTGATGAAAGTATTCATGAAAGATGTGCAGGATCTGCTTTTGTGATTCGAAGGCCGGAGGGATCGTTGCTAGTGGCTGGCGGCTTTGGGACTCTGGATTCTTCTGTTCCTCTTGCTGAGCTATATGCGGCTTGGGCCGGTATTTCTCACGTCCTTCGGAGCCTGGGTACTCAGAGGCTTATTATAGAGGGAGACTTAGCTACAGTTATTAGTTGGATCCGTCAGGAGTCCAATATCCACCTGCCGACTATTCCTTTGATCAGCGACATCCGTTATCTCCTTCAGGGAGCTACCAGCATCCAGATTCGACATATCTACAGGGAGGCCAACTCTGCGGCTGATTGGATTGCCGCCAGGATGGCCTATCATTCAGGGTTCTGGAGTTGGATGCTTGGCGACCCTTGTCCTCTCATCCTGTCACATATTTTGTATTCGGATATCTCGGATTTGACTCACCCTGGATTGGTGTGATCACCCGTCTGTACCAAAAAAAAAAAATGAGCTTCCTTTTTATGACGGAGTTAATCTTGTAGTTGAGCCTCCAGCGTAACGACATCTGAATTAACTTTGAGCTAGTCTCGGTAACCCTCATGCCGACACAAGTTCAAATAGGCGGCTCTTCTCTAATTTAACAAGGCTTGAAGTAAATTTGAAATAGTCTTACGGAGTCTTGTTTGCTTAGATTAGTTAAAAATAAGCATGTTAATGTTGAACCTTGATGTGGGATAAAATTATCATTGCGCCAACATCCATGTATATATCGAAAAGGCTAGAGCCATTTTCGGTTCCTGACTCGTTAACTATTATATTTAAAAAAAGATAAACTGCCATATGATATGGTTGATGAAGCCGCATTTGAGTTAACAGTGGAAGTTGAGGCGACTCTAGCCTCCAAGGCAGCCTCATCTCCAAAAGCGACCCCAACCGCCAAGGCGGCCTCGTCTCTAGACTCGATCCCAGACTTCAAAGTCGGCCTCAGCACCGACTCGGCCCCATAGTCGGCCCTAGCACCGACTCTGAAGTCGGCCCAGTTGGCCTCAGCACCGACTCCAGAGTCGGTCTCCTCACCAACTCCAAAGTTAGTACCAACGCCAGAGTCGGTCTCGATGCCAACACCAGAGTCGGTCTCTGAACCTCGGCAGGGCTGAGCTATCTCAGTGCCCCGGAAGGGCCAAGCTATCTTAGTACCTTACCAGGATCGATCCTCATCCCTTCAACATAAGCGTCATTGCTGCTTTAAACCATGCTAGGTATCTCGAAGGATGAACCACCCTGATCGCAAGGATCACATAATGATCTTTTCAAAACAGAAATGAGAGCCAAATATAGCACTCCGTCTATGATCAACGGGATTCCAAATTCCTGATAAAGCGCCCGTCAGCTTCATCAACTGTCGATCCCCGTAACCGTTGGGATTCCGACCTTATTGGATGTCAACTCCCTAAAATGCACCCAAAAAATTAGGTAACGGCTCACCTCCTCGTAGTGTACAAATACCAAGTCCCAGGACCCCCTAGGTATACTCTCGAAGGCAATCTAAGCCCAAAGAAAACTCTAGCAAAGGCCATTGCTCCTGAAAAATCATCTCAAGAAGGAAGATCCTTCTGCTGGAGCTTTCTCCTCTTATCTGATTATTGAAGATTTTCACTGACTTGGGCGTTGAAGGGTCTTTCGCAGGGATCATCCTCCGTGCTTCTTACGCAAAGACTATCTTGCAGGTCCATCCAGACGGAAGAGCACTATCCGGATCCTAACATGCATCGCCCCCAAGCTGAAGAATGGATTTTCGTAGCAACAGATTGACGCTAGAGGAAGGGCCCCAAGTCCCTCTGAAAACTTGAAACCAAGAAAACAAGGTTCCATACAAGAAGGACGATTTCTTAATGGCAAACCGTAAGAGAGCAATCACAAATGTTCCTGATCAGGCCACCTCTCAAAGGTCTCTTCCCACAAACAATACGATGCCCTCGCAGCCGTCATCGACCGAGGTTCCTCCACCGCTAGCAGCTCTGGTCATCCAGGACCAGTTTGCCATGCTGGTCTAATAAGTTCAAGCCCTGTCATAATTGGTGCAAAGACTTCATGGAGTTTCTCTTCCCGCTGCACCCACTCAGCAGCTTTCTGATGTAATAGTCACCCCGATCCTACCGGTGGTCCCTTCGTCCAATCCACTGGAAGCCACCAGCCTCTCACCATAGCCCGGCCATAAAGAAGTTGAACCGGCACTACGGAGGGAAGGAGATAGGAGTCTGCCCAGATCCTATCGGGCTCACTCCTTACCTCCAGTATTCTTTCGCCATGACTCAATGCAGCAACCGCGATCCTCCCGTTCTGTCTCTCCTACTACTCGGGATGATGGGTTGCAACGACAATTACCCACGCCGAACCTACTAGCGGCTAGGTCTGTTAAAATGATTGCCAATGCCATATCCTATTAGGTACAGCCAAGCGAATAGGAGAACCGGTTTGAAAGGGTCCGATGCAAGGGGCTCACAGTTAGGAAATGTGTCCCAAAGCCAATCATCTAGGCTGTAGATGGTTATGCTCATTATAGTTGTATATAAACTTTATAATAAATAAAAGTAATTTTTGGCAGTTCATCACATTTACATTTTCCTATAAAAAGCTCTTGTGTGATGGAGTCCTTAGAACTACCTTGCATTTGATATAGAGAGGATATATCGAGTAGTTCTTAAAACTGTTTGCAACCAAATGATACATTATTATAGGACGACAGCGTATCAAGTATAGATTGATGTATGTCATATAGGTTGGTTGTCCTTTTGACCAAGGAGTGTGGAGACACTGGTATGGCATACTATGAAATGTATGACATTTCATTAAACATGACCCACCTGCGGAGCTTCCTTCTGCCAAGGGTTGCTCGCGATGGGATATGGATATAAGTATCCCTCGAACCTGAGATCACGATGGTAGCTTACAAGCAACTCACTATGCCTTAGTGCGGGACTATCTAGATTTCTAATCTAGTGATGGAAGGTATATGGGTACAGTCAAGTACTTGTAGAGCAGTGGTGGATCAAGATAGGATTGACCCCTCCAAATAGTTTGGAGTAAATGTCTCACTAAGTCTCAACTTAGTAAAACCTTGGCTAGGGTAGTTCTTGTGAGGAGTCACAGAACTTGTAAGGTTGAGGCATATTATGGGTTTGCAAGAATAAGACCAGCTCTGCTCCCTTGAAAATTGGAGGCGCCATCAATATGGAGGATCCAGGTCTTTGCAGTACTCTCTTAACGTCTGAAAATATCATTGGGGATTCTTCATGTTGCTCTTCGGTCCAAGTGCATTCCATTAGGAAAATCGCCAACACCTGAGACTTCAGGGCTGATCTTGACTAGAATGAAAGATCGAATTCTTTCAATTTGATTGCCCATTTAGCCAATCGATTGGAGGTGTCAGGATGAGTTAGGATAGCTCTGAGAGGTTGGTCGATGAGCACTACGATCGGATGGGTTTGAAAGTATGGCCTGAGATGCTAAGTGAAAATGATTAGAGCAAAAATAATTTTTTCAGTTTTAGAGTACCTGATCTTCATGTCATGGAACACTTTGCTAGCATAATAGACTGGCTTCTGTGCTCTATCGGATTCAAGGCACACAAGAATGGAGCTGACAGCTTTTGAGGAGGCAGCAAAATAGAGAAAGAACCTTTCTCCTTCCTTTGGCTTTGACAATAATAGTGGGGTAGACAGGAACTCTTTTAGTTCTTCGAAGGCTTTTTGGCAGTCCCCCATCCACTTGAAGCCATTCTCCTTACGTAGAGCTTTAAAGAAAGGTAGACATCTTTCAGCTGATCTTGACAGGAACTTGCTCAGAGCAGCCGCCCTTCTGATGAGTCACTGCACCTCCTTCTTATTGATTGGTTGCCTCATGTCAAGAATGGCCTGGATCTTCTCTGGGTTTGCTTCTATCCCTTGCTGGGTCACCAGAAAGGTCAGAAATTTTTTGACGGTGATCCCAAATGCACACTTGCGAGGGTTGAGCTTCATTTGGTGGCACCGGAGATTATTGAATGTTTCCTCAAAATCAACATTATGGTTGACAGTGTGGGTGCTCTTAGTCAGCATATCATCCATATATACCTTCATGTTGCACCCAATTTGATCTTTAAAGACCTTATTTATCAATCTCTAGTACGTGGCCCTTGCATCTTTCAAACCAAAGGGCATCACCTTGTAACAGTAGATGCCCTTCTCGGTGATAAAGAAGGTATTCTCCTCGTCTGTCGGGTTCATCTTTATTTGGTTGTATCCAGAGAAGGCATCCATATATGAAGCTGAGGAGCTCGTGCCTGGATGTGGAATCCACCAATTGGTCAATCCATGGTAGTGAGAAGCTATCCTTCGGACATGCTTTATTAAGGTCGATGAAGCCAATGCAGATTCTCTAGCTTCCACTCGTCTTTTGGACCATCACTACATTGGCTAGCCAATCCGGACATTATGTTTCCCGAATGTAGCCAACGACAAGTAGCTTACTGACCTCCTCGTCAATGTTCCTCTGTCGTTCGGGGGCAAAACTTCTCTTCTTTTGATGGACAGGTCGATACTTCGGGTCAATATTAAGTTTGTGAGTAATTTACCTTCGAAGGTGTGCCAGGCATGTCCGATGTTGACTAGATGAAGATGTCTGAGTTCGTCCGCAAGAAGGCAATGAGGTGATTCTTTGTCTCCAAAGGGAGGAGCTCGCCAATTTGCATAGTCTTCGCTGGATCGTCCCCAGCGGAAAGGTCAGCAGGCACTTGGCTGGCTCTCCTCTTCTTCTTTTAGACTCTCTATGATCGAGCAGCTCTGGCACCAATGGAATCATTACGTTCTGAGGGCTAGGAGCCATGTGATAGCATAGTTGTACTGGATTTTTTCCCCACGCATCTCGCCGACCCCTTCACTGGTAGGGAATTTACAAAAAGATGTTTGGTAGATATCATTGTAGCCATAAGGTTTAGGCCAAGTTGACCGAGTATGGCGTTGTAGGCCAACGATACTTGAACCACCAGAAACCTCATTAGGACTATGCTTTGATACGGTGGTGTCCCTATCATGACCGGCAGGATGATTTCACCCTCCACTCTCATAGAGTCCCCTGTGAAACCAACTAGAGGCACCGTCACAGGTTAGAGAGAGTTAGAAAATAAGTTTATCCGAATAAAAGCATCGTAAGTAAGGATGTCAGCGGAGCTTCCACTATCAACCAAAATTCTTTTTACAGAATGTTTAGCGATTGTCATGGAAATGACAATGCTATCATCATTCAAATAATTTCCCCCCACTAGTTTTCCTTCAGAAAAGGGGATTACATTCTCTATTCCCTCCTTGGTCTTTTAGAGGATGAAGCTACCCCCTAGGAAAGCATGCCCACCATCTTTTTGTCGGAGTATTGTCGACGTTGGCCTGGATGGGCCGAGGCCCCATTAGCGCTAAAACAGCAGAAGGTCCTCCTTTCTGGATGAACTTCTGAGGTAGCCCCTCTATATGAGCTCCTCGATGGCATGCTTTAGGTTGCAATAATCTTTTATATCATGGCCATAATATCGATGGAAATGGTAGTAACGGCTCCTATCATGGGTGGCATCCTTCTTCAATGGGGGATGACGCCGAAAGTAAGACTCGTTCTCGATCTCCATAAGGATGTGAGACCTAGGAGCGAGGAGAAGTGTGAGATCATCTTCCCTGGGGGTAAAGTTTTGGTGCTGATTACCTGTCCGGCATAGGGGATTAGGCTTCTTAAAGTAGGTATGCTTGGCTCCACACGGACCAGCCTCTTGACGGGTCTTTCCTTAGCTTCCCTCCGCGTAAAGTTAGCTTCATCGGTGCAAATATATTTCTACGCATGACTTAGGAGCTCAGCATATGAAAGGCCTTTTATCCAATGAATAAGTGAAGCGAAAGGGGCGAAGTCCCCGCTTTAGGGCCAAATTGGCTACAGCATCATCGAGGTGATAAACCTTGAGGGCCACCATCTTGAAACGAGCCACAAAATCTTTTAAAGGTTCTCCTTCCTTCTATCGAATGGAGAATAGACTATCTGCCATCCGAAAAATCTTTCGATAGGTATCGAAGTGCACCAAGAAAGTTTTCTTCAACTGTCGAAAGAAGTCAATGCTGCATGAAGGTAAACGAGAATACCAGGCATGCACAACCTTTCGGAGAGTGGTGGGGAAAGCAATACATAGAAGGGCATTAGTTGCCCCTTGAACTTGCATGAGGGCTTTGTAACTCTCGAGATGGTCAAATGAATCCGTGGTGTCATCATACAGATCCAGCTGAGAAAGATGAAATCTGATAGAAACAGGCTCCTCTATAACACGACGAGTGAGGGGTGGACTAGTATTGTAGTCCATCTCCGGCTGGTTGTTGAGCCTCTGGCTGAGCTCTTCCAACCGCCGGTGTTGTTCCTCCAAGTGCCTCTCTACCTTATAGTTGGTATCCTCAACCGTTAATTCAGAAGATAAGTAGGGGAGAAGTGATGCTTATGGTGATGTGTGCACTCGAGCTCTTTCCGATGTCCATGCCTGGAGGAGGGACTATTCGGACGGCAGACGGTGGACCACAACCTTTTAGAGGCTTCACAGTGGTGGTGCTTAGGTAAAACATGATGGCGATGATGCTCTCTCGAAGGAGATCTTCGGTGTGTGGATTATTGACTAGCTGGTACAACTGCTGCAGGCAGTGTGGAAGGCCCGAGATGCTGCTGAGTATCCATCAGGCATTGCTCCTGCAACTCATGAACTACCCCAACAAGAGCTTAGACTTGTTGAGTGAGGGTGGCCAATTATTCATGTAGAGTGGCCAAGACTGGTGGCGAGGAAGGAGTAGGAAGGTTGGCCTCCTGCTGCTCAGCACGATATGGATGCCCCCCAGCATAACTGGCGGAAGCCTCCTAAGCACGCATCACC
Organism: Calamus simplicifolius; assembly: GCA_900491605.1. Taxonomy (NCBI): domain Eukaryota; kingdom Viridiplantae; phylum Streptophyta; class Magnoliopsida; order Arecales; family Arecaceae; genus Calamus; species Calamus simplicifolius. Next base: position 479,571 of record UESW01004552.1, on the reverse strand, counting down.
ACCATTGTTATCCGAGAGAGGGCAAGCATGTAACTTAGTGTTACAGAGCTATCATTTCTTCAACGCGCCCCCTATTTGGTGCGCCAATCTGATGATCCCTGATCACCACAAGTTAATGTTTTAGAGCGTCTGTGAGTGCAATGTGAATTTGTTGATGAAGCCTTACCTCCACTCCAAGACCTGCAAGAAGTTTTGAGGGCCAAATATTTCGGCAGGGATCCTTCGATGCTCAAGTCAGTGATCAGAATTACCGTCGTGAGCTTGAATAAGCTCGAGAGAGTGTTAAAGGTCAGAATGCTCTCTGAGTGCTTGAATGTTCATACCTTGATCCGAGGTCCCTCTTAACCGTTTTATTGATATTTGGAGTCTGTGTGACTTGCTTGGGAAGTTTGAAGTCTCATGATGAGCCATGACTTTGTGAACGGATGTTAGAATTAGTAAGATCCATCTGAACTGGGTGATTGGTACTTTATGACAAATGATGACTTTTCGGGCTCATCTAATCCAGGTAATTAAAGCTTCATGATGGATGATGACTTTTTAGGCCCAATGCTAGAGATAATAGAGATGGTCTCATAAGACACGTGGGCCACAGGAGGTTGTGGGCCCGGTCTTATTAGGGGTGAGGGCTTGCTTAGGAAGCTGAGACCGAGTCTTGAGATGAGGCCACCTTAGAGTCGGGGCCGTTTAGGAGCTGGGGCCGCCTTGGAGACTAGGGTTGAGTCTGTAGATGAGGCTGCCTAGGAGTTGGGGCCTCCTAGGAGGCTGGGTCACCTTGGAGACGGGGGTGCCTATGAGCTAGGGCTGCCTTAGAGCCAGGGGTGCCTAGGAGTTGGGGTTGCCTTGGAGCCGGGGCCACCTTGGAGCTAGGGTCGCCTTGGAAGCTGGGGCCACCTTGAAGGCCGGGACCTTTAGCATTCCCTCGACTTCCGCCGTTAGATAGTTTTGGCCATTAACTTACATATGGCTTTATCAGCCACATCAGATATAATTATTTTTATGCAGAAAATCTATGCTGAAGGTTTGGGATTAATGATACGATTGAATCCATAGCATAGCTAAATATATTTTTCGAACAATGACTTAAATTAAGGATGTTTTAGCACCCTTTAAAGAAGAGTGCCATGCTCTTTCTTTTTCCTTCATCCTTTTGGCTTCAGACCTAGTTCCAGTTCTTTGCTTTTGGTTCTTTCTTAGTTTGTTTCCTCTTTCCTTGATCTCAATATTTCTCTTTATGGCTTATTTTCTTTTTTTTCTTATCTCCCTTTCTTCATCATTGAAAACTGCTCTTACCCATCAGGTGTCCATGACTATGGGGAGTTCGCTGCCCTCACCAATTATCAACTTAGAAAACTTAAGATTTAATATAGGATTTTTTCAGAATTAGATCTCAAGCTGACCTCCATAAGTAAAACAATCTGCGTCCCTCCTAGCTATTTTGATGCATTAGCTTCTAGTTTTAAGCTCCCTATCCATTGGTTCAACTTAGATGCTTGCTAAGCTTAGGAATTTCTTTGTCCCTGTTGGTTCCAAACTCCTAATGTTGCATGATGGTGTACATTACCTTGCTTAGGCACCACGGGTTTTAATTGTTCTTTCCTTCTATTTTCAAGTCCTTCTTTGTCTTGAAGAACTATCAGTGTCTTAGGGGGTGGTACTGCCTCAACCTGGGAAAGGATTATTCTTTTTTTCCATCGCCTCTCTATAGGTGGAAGAATAGGGGCTTTTCTTTGCTTCTTAAGTTGGATTGAACCCTAACCATAGGGTATGATGGAAACTAGCAAAGAGGTAGGCTGAGCTGCCTGGCCTTGATACCATGGAGAAGGCCTTGGTCTTTGCTTTAATGGAATTTAATAAACCTATGATTCATGAGCTTTCCAAGGAGTATAGTTTGGCTTAACTTTGTTTAGCTCCTCCCTTATTTAAGGAGCCTTCGCAATAACTTGATGAGGACCAAATTAAGAGTCTGCTATTTATTTCTTTGATGGCTTTCTCTTTGAATCATGTAATTATTTGGTTCTTTTCTTTAGACATGAATCATCGGAGCACATTATGGTACAGATGTAATAAAACAAAAGATCGATTGAGGAGAAATCAATCGAAAGGGCTAGCTATTCACGGTCTAGCCTAACATCTTTGGTATTAAAGACGTTGGCACCTCGAATATGGATTCCTTCTAAGATCCCCAAGGTGACTATTCCCTTTTTCAAAGTCCACTCGAGTTTAGGAGAAAAGAACCTTCATCTTAGAACGAACCTTTTTTTTTTATAAGTGAGTTCGTATTTGGTAATGGAATCGTATGTCTTGCTTGAATTATGGACCATATGCTTTATTAAAATGACTCATGCCTTTCTGAATGAGGTTGCACAAGGTATTGTAAGCCATATTCTCCATAGATATGCTGCAAATAGGCACCATTTCTTATGGTTTGCCTCGGGACATGCATGTTTTATCTTATTAGCGGTGCATTATTTACCAACTTATTGATCGTGTGCCTTTGAACCATCTCATGATCGTCTTGGCATGAAGCGAGTTGGAACATGCATGTTGTGCTATGAGAGATTGGAGAGTTTTGCTTTACCAGCTTAATTATCATGAAAATAGCATCTTTAAGGATATAACATAATAACATAATAGCATTTTTTTTTTTCCATTGCATCAGATAAAGGATGTGTTTGGCATAAGGTTAAAAGTGATAAAAAGTTATTCCTATAATTTTTATTTCCCTACCCCCTCTAAATTATTAATCTAAATGGAATAAGTTAATAGGACAAAAGATAAAAACTTTCCAAAAAAAGTAAAATGGATTGAAACATTTAGATTAATAAAATATTAAATAATTTCACTATACATATATATAATAAAAAATTATATTATATATATAGTGATATTTTCATCCCTAATATTAATTATGTTATAAATGCAGTTAATAGTTATATTTGTAATATATATTCTGTTTTTTGCATTTGCAAATGTTGCTTCTTTAATTTTTAATTTTTTTTAAATTTTATACCAAATGCATCCGAAAGGTTTTTTTTTTTTTTTTACATGGTTATATATATCGTGCACTGCTTTTTTTTTTTTTTGTTACAGACGCGCGATCACACCACTCTGACGCGAGTCAAATCCGAAACATCAGAATATAAAATTTGCTGTAATATGACAGGACAAGGGATCCCAGAATGCCAAATCCATCGGCCAGGGTTGCGGGCGACAGAAGAAGCAACATAATCAGCCGCAGCATTGGCTTCCCGATATATATGCTGAATCTAAAAAGCATTAGTAGACTGCAGAGTGACTAAAATGTCTCTAATCAGGATTTGGGCCAGAATAGGAGTCCCTATCCCGTCTAATCTATCTGATAATCGTGAGTGAGCCACCCTCTATAATCAGCCGACGATAGCCTAAATGTCGAACAGCATGTGTGATACCAGCCCATGCAGCCTGTAGCTCAGCCATAGGAACCGAAATGTCGATAGAGCTGTGACCGCCAGCTGCTAGTAACTGCCCCTTAACCCACGGATGACAAACCCAGATCCAGCAGTACGATCAGAGACTGAGCCGTCAAAGTTCACTTTGACATAACTCGGAGGTGGGGACACCCAAGAGATGAAAATCATGGTCCGGTTCACTGCCAAAGCAGCAGGGGAGTCCCAGTGGCCAGGTTCGTCAGTATGAACACCAAAATAACAGCGAGTGTACTCCTTAGCATGAGAAAGAGCACGGCGGATAATCGCCTGGGGTGAGGCCGTCTCCTCAGCAAAAACAATCTTATTCCTTGTCAGCCAAATATGATAAGCCACGTAGGCAGATAAAACACCCTGAGAATAAGAACCATATTGAGAAAGCAATCGAATAGCATTCAGAAAGGAGAGCCGGATTGGTCCATCCTGCAGCGACCATGGGTAAAATGGATCAACTGCCATATCTGAGATGCACGAGAACATAAGAATAGAACATGGTCAACAGATTCATCCTGCATGCCACATATTGGACAGAAAGGCAATATTGAGAGGCCCCGACCAGCCAGAAGAGAACAGGTAGGTAAGCGATCCCATTTAATCTTCCATAAGAAGAGCTGAATCCTTGGGTGAACAGACAACCTCCATATCCAAGCAACATCTCTAAGTCCTGAGGCCTGAGAACGGAAACGGGCCACCAAATCTCTAGCAGGAGCACAAGGAAGACAGGATCGGCGCCACAGCCTGAGATTCGACCCTTCAGAATTAGGAAGAGGCATGGCCAGAATCCGATGAGCAAGCTTAGCCCCAAATAACCGAAGTACCATAGGAGTATTCCAAGCAGCACTCTCCTGGCTAATCAGAGAAAAACATGCAATGTGTGATCTACTTCAGAGCTTATAAAAGTCGGTCATCAAGATAAGGAAAGGTCAGCTATCCAAAAATCCTGAACGATATCAACTGACATTCCATTCCTGATCATCTAATAAATATAAGTCATGACTATAGGAGCGGCCCGTCCGTGCACTACTTTAACAATGGGGGCGTAAACATCAAATTATAGCATGCGGTCCCATGACACTGAGAGTCGTGTCCAGATTCCAAATTATGCGGTACATATCACATTTTATGACGAGCAAATTAGGCCCAATTGGTTGGTTGGAGACATTAAAGCTCCCGGTCACGCACGCAAACTTTTTAGCCATACTTGCTCTTGGCGCCGGACAAGCACCAATCGAGTAGCTTTCCAACATTTAACGGAGACAGCTGGCGCATTGAAGCGTGCCGCCGATCAATCAGCCAGTGTCCGGGCCTTTTTTAGTTTTTAGGCTATATTTGAAATAGAAAATAATAAAATAATAAAAAAATTATTATTTTTTATTTTTAAAAATTATAATTATAAAGAATAATTAAAAATAAAGTTAAATAGGAAAGATAATTCATGTTTAATTATGGATTATTTTCTTAACTTAATTTTTAAAGGGTAAAAAAATAACTAATTATTTTTTTAGCTTTTTTTTTTTGATAAAACTGTTATTAAAAAAATTTGATTATTTTCTAAGCTATTTCATAAATAAAATTTATCCTATATATTTATTTAAAAATAATATTTTTGTATTAAACACTATCTTAGTGTCATCGCTTGAAAAGCTTTTGATTAGTTTATGATATTCCTATCATATAGCTTGCAACTTGCAAGAGAATTTAGGTAGATTTTATTCAGTTCACCTCAGTGCTTTAATTAGGGCTTCCCTCTCAACGGTACCAGCAGAAGCCTTTAAAAGCTCTTTTTCGTGGAGCATTTCTAAACATACGTGACGTGCAACCACCTAATAAATTTGGGTAGGTGCTACAGTTTAACTGATATTCTCCACTATAATGATGCTATATTTTCGTTCTAAAACAACATGGTGCTTGTAGTTAGGTGCAAATGAATGGTTGTTAAGCTTATGAATATTTTAGCCAATGTATCAAATTTAATCTGTAATAGCCATGTAGTCCAAAAAAATTTCTCCAACACTAATTGTTATATGGTAGTTATATCAAGTAGCTTCAAAGTTTATGTAGATTTATCTTCACTCAAATTGTACCTTCCTGCAATGATTATATCCTTGAAATTTAATTTTTAATAAATCCATTTTCTGCTCATGTAGTTTATCCCATAGTAAAGCTTAATTACTATATGTGTTGAATAGTTTTTTTATATTATTTGAGTGTAGACTAAGAGTAAAAGATATGAAAATAATTTTAAATATGCGAATCAAGATAATAGTAAAAGAGTTAAAGGACTATCAAGTTGGCAAGTGCTCCGATATGCCTTTGCAGGTAATCTACCTTTCATATGGAGTGATATCAATTAATACTTATTAAATTTATTAAATTATAAATGCATACTTTTTATATATTTATTTGTAATGTTTTAAAAATTGAACCAGATCGATCGGTCTAACTGGTCCAACCGGGAACCGGTTATTAGTCGGTCCAGTTTTATTATTAAAGTTGACTTTTATAATCCGAAAAATCGAAAAATTGAACCGGTCGCATTTCAACCGGTTCAACCCAGTTTTTATATATTTTTTTAATTTTTTATTTAAATTATATTTAATTTTTTTTATTTTATATTATTAAATTAAAATTTAATTATAATATTATTCGGTCCAATCCGGTTCATTCATCGAACCGATTGACCCGCGACCCAAATGTTAAGCCGATTCATTGTCGATCCAATTTTTAAAATATTGTTTATTTGGGCTTGCTTTTGAGTGACAAGAAAAGTTACCAAAATGTTGTTGAATACCTTTTTTTTTTATTATAGGTTTTTATTTATTTATAGGGGATTATCTTTTGTTAATAAAGTTCTTTTAGCCCTTTTTTTTCATTATATGTCCTTTTTTTTAAATCATTAAAATGGGTTACATATAGAATTGATTAATTGAGAAGAGCTTTTTTTTTTTTGTGTGGAAAGGAATAGATAAAATGAGTGGATTCAACTCTTTAGTCAATTGCAAAAGTATAAGTCGAGACTTAAAAAAATAAGAATTAAGGTATCAAGAACGCTAAAAATCTCAACCCATCTTTACTTACAATATCGGGGTGGTATGCTATTAAATACGTGTTGAATGAAGCTCAAGGATCTTAGAAAACTTCCTGAACCTGAGTTCCTAAATCCTAATAAGGCACTCCATGCCTTCTAGCCATGGGCCCACCTTTGGAACTTAGCAGCCTCTTCGTCTTCGGAGAGCCATTAACTTCTATTAATGCATTCCATGTTGGAGGCTAGAAAAAGCTCTCTTAAATTTATTCCTCCTTCTCGAGGACTCTTCTTTTCGAAGAAGGATCTTCATTTTTCGAAACGTGACTGAACGGCAACACTCAATATCCTTATCATTTCTTTTCTCTCTCTCTCTCTCTCTCCGTCTTACTCTGCGTACGTATTCTTTGTGCATTCTGATTCTATAATAAAATAATAGAAGGGTTTCCGGCTTCTCTATTCTTTGCTTTAAAAAAAAAAAAAAAAAACTTGTTGAGCGTTCTAGTCGTGTTCTTGTCAACGAAAGGCCTGGCATGCAGGATCTCTATTTTATTCTTCCTGAACTGTCCCACAAATCTGCGCACGCGATCTGCCTGCCTTCTTTGGGGATTTTCATGGCAATTTGACTACACTTTCGTTTCCCCTCTCAACCGCTAGCTGCTCACCAAAATAGTGTGCAGCCCAAATATTGAACCAACTATAATATTAAAAAAAAAAAAGAAAGAAAAAAAGGCAAGCTTTTTAAAGCGCTTTTCCATGGCAAGCTGATGCTTTGTTTCCGTGGAATGGGTCTGAGTTGGCTGGCATCTCGCTTCATTGAGCCGTACAAGAAATTAATCCTCCGTCTCGCACGGCAGTTGTGTGGCAATTCATAATCAACCCCACATCCTTTAGACAGCAGCAATTTGTACGAGACACCAATCATCTGTGCCACGTGGCTGGAGAGAAATTTTTTTGACATAGATATATGGGCACCCCTGGTATTTATTACCTTATAATATTATACAATCACTATAATATTACTACTAGAACCATTCCTGTTGCTTAAAATATGAAGAGGAGATTAAAACGACAAAAAAAGAGAGGAATACGTAATGCCTTGCAAGTTTGAACCACCGTGACCAACATTCAGAATTTAATATAATATGCGCATGTGAAGCAATATTCTAACTTAATTTTTTCTACCATGGAAAACTTTCTTTTTGGTAATAACTGAAAAGTCTCTGGAATGTGAAAAGAAGGAAGCACTCTCTCTCTCTCTCTTTTTATTGCAAAAAATAATTTCATAACGGGTTTTCTTTTTTCTTAAAAAAAACAAATTGTTCTCTTTCTCCTGCACTACCGTTTACCAACTCTTCAACTGCGCGCATGACTGGGAACAGAGAAGACATTGAATGCAGCTTTTCAGTCACGTGATGTTGATCTATGTAGCACCAGTTTTCTTTTCCCTGCCACCGTTGCTTCTATCCTCTCTCTCTCTCTCTCTCTCTCTCTCTGCGCTCGCCTGCGTGAGAGAGGGTGAGAGAGAAATGGAACAGGTGGATAACTTCTTAGTATTTGTGAATTTCTTAGCTTTTGAAGCATAGAGAAGAAGAGTTGGATGTTGAAGTACATGTAAAGAAGCTTGACTGCAACTTTTCTTCCTTTTTCCCTTTTTTTTTTTTTTTCTGAAAAGAATCTTCTCTCCCGGCCACCTCGCAATATCTTTTTCTTTTCGCAGTCCGCAAAGGTTTCTTTCTGCCTTTGATCTTCCTAGTCTCTGAAAATTTTGAATCTTGCCGAATTAAATGGTTTTCCATTAATTTGTTGAATTTTCTAATGTCCCAGCATTCAGTGAGGGCAGTCAACAGGGTTTCTTCTTTTGCTTTAAAAAGAAACGGAAGCTTCTCACTCTTGTTACATAGAAAGTAATAAGATGGAGAATTATATCATCAACTGGGTTATATCTGGAGTGATATTTTGGACGACAACGTTCTTAGCAATCAGAAAATTATTCCCAAAACGTACCTTTGATTTCTGTAACCGTGTTGTTTCCACAATCCATGCTTCACTGGCTGTCTGTTTAGCTTCTCTCTCTGTGCAAGACTGGAGCTGTCCTGTGTGTCCTGTGGCATCAAGGTCCTCTCCATGGCAGGTAGGCTTATGATCAGTTACTCCTATCTCTTCTTGTTTGTTTCTTATTAAATTCCACGGGACACCGTATCATATATCTTATATCCAGACAACACAATTAGCTTCGATTAATTATTATGTAGTGTATTAGAGGATCTCAGCTTTGAGCTTTTGTTCTGCGCGCGTGTCATGGTTTCTGACATCTTGTCTTCTTCAAATCCACAGATGAAAACATTGGCAGTGTCTCTTTCTTATCTAATCTATGATCTGATATGCTGCCGCTTCGACGGCCATGTCCATCTCGACAATTCAGTTCATCACTTTGTCAGTATTGTTGGTATTGGAGCAGGCCTTGCCTATGAAAGTGTAAGCAATATTTTAACCATTCAAACTTGTGCTTTACCTCATCTATATTATATTATATAGCAAGCACATGACAGATGATACGTCGTCTGGTTGCTTTGCATATATAGTGTGGATCAGAAATGGTGGCAGCTTTATGGATAACAGAGATTTCTAGCCCTTTCTTGCATATGAGAGAACTTCTAAAAGAGCTGGGTTACAGAGACACTGACCTCAATCTGGCAGTTGACGTGAGCTTCCTCATCTCATAATTTTGCTATTTTAATTTGTTTCTCCTTCAAGTGTTCAATTATGTTGTTTGAAAAGTAAATTTTTTTTAAAAAAAAAAATAGAAATTAGAAGAAAGAGGTATCCATATCAATGGATGAAATTAATGGTTAGTTAAAGAAATAGAACTCCTTTGAGTCCACCTCTTCTGAATATCTTAACAAAAAGCTTCTTTCTAAGTTCCAAGGGAAAGAGAAGCAAACACCACCCCCCCAAAAAAAAAAAAAGGAACTTGATCGATTAAATTTGACTATCATCATAGGTTTGTTTTGCGCAAAGACATAATTAAGACAACTTAATTACATGACATAATTTCCCATTGATATTCTTCTTTTATTTACGCAGGTTTTATTTGCAGCAGTCTTCTCATTCGCCAGGATGGTTGGTGGTCCTTATCTAACTTACCTTACCTTGACGGCAGACAACCCACTGCTCATCAAGGTACAACTGTCAAATTACAGAACGTGAAATCCATCATGCATGTCTTAAATTCCAGCTTTATCTCATGTTTTAGTTATTGAGTTATATGCATGCATGGTTTCAGTTCTTGTGAGCTATCAGGCAGTCATATCAGCTGGACTGTTCTAAGCGCTACAAGAATTAATTTCCAGCTGGTATCATGCTTCCAGTTGCATGCTCGAGTTTATTATATAACCTATTTGTTAACGTGGTTTTTTTTTTTCCTCTTCAATATGTGGATTCTCAGGCAATGGCACTAGGATTGCAGCTGGTGAGTGCATTCTGGTTCTACAAGATACTCAGAATGGTGAAATACAAAGTGGTCAAGAGGGTAGGACCCAACAATAATAAAACTGCCAAGAGTACTCCCAGCCACTAGATTGAAGGCTTGGGCAAGAATTTGGACTCCCGATCGATGAATATCATCCATCAACGAATCAAGTGCATGCAATTTTATTTTATCAAACGTAGTTTAATTTTAATCGTTTCTCCAAACAGAGAACATGTAGCTAGTGACTGGCTCATCTACATTAGCTGTTAATTTTCCCAATTATTTCATATTCTCCCTCTCATAAGAAAATTGAGATCTCAAGCTATATATATATATATATATATCCCGGATGTTCACAAGTATGAAAGATTTATATTATATTTATAAGCAATGTGCAAAAGAATGACTTAATTAGCTAGCCCACTCCAAATTAGCTGATCAGGGACAGCATGATTGACTTTGTGATCAGATTCAATATTTATAAGTTCTCATCAGTCATTAACAACATACATAAGCCTCAGATCAACAATGCTCATGTCGTGTTTTAGAATAATAATTCTTAATTTATACCTACAATTAAGGACTCAATTAATTAAGAAGCTTAATTTGGATATATATATTCCACATGCATGCCTTAGTTTCAGAAGCTAATTAAACACCACAAAGTACGTACTCTCCCAATTCCTAATTTCCCAGAAGTTGAATGCCAAGAATTTAACTGTAAAACGAATTAGTTATCTGTTCCAATTTGGCAAGTCGATGTCCCAAAGTAAATCTGCTGAGAAATTAATTATATATATATATATATATATCCCAGTTGACCGACGTCTCTGTCTAGCTATAAGGAATGCCAGCAAAAGGAAAGGTGCCACCGAAATCGAAATGGAGTCAGCTGCCCAGCAATTTAGCCTCGAGCATATATATATGCAGCTAGCGATTCGATTCAAACAACTAATTAAGCGTTTGGAATTGGAACCATCGATCGGCATGCAGTGACTCGTGCGGGAGATGAATCTACATAGCATGCAGCAGTTGCTAATTGAGTTTGTACTTCTGCTGAGTAACTGCAGCCTGGATCGGAGCTGTGAATTTTCTGCGACGCATTCAACATTTTTGTCCTTTAGCGAGTCAATGTTTGAACGCTGGATTAATTGTGGCATGCATCCGTACATGCTAATGTTGTGGTGCACCGAAGTAAGTGAAGTCATGGTAGACCTAGCTAGAACCGGATTTGAGAAGCAGCTACCGGCCCGATCGATGTCTTAACTTTGGATCTAATCCTTCCGAGGCCCGAATTGAAGAGAGTAATTTGCCAGAGTAAATGCATTTGCCCGGCCGCCGCCGCCGCCGCCGATCGAGCAAGAGAACTTAACTGCATGTGTTGTCAAATAATTTCTTCAGCGCAGCTCCTCAAAACCATCGCATCTTTTCAATTAGAAATTAACATAATCTTAAAAAAAAATTGCATGGCTCATCTGCAAGAATTTAAGAATTTCTTTTGTATAATTAAAATATTAAATAATAATAATAATAATATTTTATACATATTTATGCTATAAAGAAAGGAATGCAAAAGTTTTTTTTTTAAAAAAAAAGTATAAATCATAAATATAAGAAGAAAAAAAAAAAGAAGAGATTTAATTTATTTATAAAAAGATTCTAATAGATCTTTTCATATCCTCATTGAGTTTTAAATTTATACAATCCGTCAATCATAACATTCAACAAAGGTGCACTTAAGTTCAAATCATATAGATCGCTATTTTAATTAATTATGATTCAACTTATATCATTAGACTAAATTCGTTGTTCAGCTATAAAATTTTTTCAACACCTTTTCATTATTATCTTTTAGATCAATCAAGAAGAGGAGCTATCCTACAGTTATTCTCGTATGGATCATATCGGAAGTAGTATTTTATAATTTTAAAATTTTATTATATTCATGCTCCTTATTGTGTGAAGGTAATGGCATTATGCGGTAGATTTTTTCTTTTTAGATTCTGCAGTTTTAACTGGGATAGAAACTTGGTTGGAGACATCCGTGGACTTTTCTTTTATGAAAATAATAACAAACAACGACAACATATTGCAGTTTGTCATTGCGTGAGGTTGGGTAGGTGTCTGGTACAAGTATATATATATATATATAGGCGGTATCTGCAAAAAAAAAAAAAAAAAAAAAGGTTACCAACACCAGCAGGGAGGCAACTTGTTTTCACTGTGCGTGGCCGAAGAAGAATCCAAAACCTGATCCCCACGCCGACTGCACGGTGTATTGAGATAAGCATCGACTGCCAACAAAAAAAAAAAAGAGTGAAATTAACCACGTCGCTGCACGGTGTATTCAGATAAGCATCGACAACGTACATATAATTAACGTACGCTTTTCTCTGCCACCACACTGCGTGGTAGTTGAGCAAGAGAGAGAGAGAGAGATAGAGAGAGAGAGCTCTGATGGAAACCCAGAAATAAAATTGATTGAATCAAGAACTGTGCCATCATCCAATACTGTAGGCAGCCTACCGTGCCGTTCCAATCTAACAAGTACGAGTACAGTATCGATCGCATGCTGCAGGAAGTACTTAAAAGAAATGGGGTATTGTACCCAAAAAAAAAAAAAAAAAAGAAATATGGCACGGTACGTGTTTGTGGTCCAAGAATTTTACACGTTTAGAAAACACTGCAACCCACCAAATGAGTCAAATTTGAGGCTGACATTATCGATAGGAAAACACTTTGTACATCGCCCCCAGTGCAGCAATGCCAACGTGAGCTGCACCGCCTCTTTCGATTGATCCATATGGCGCCGATATGGAAGACCTGATGGGCGATATGGCTTTGCTTTGACGTAACGTTCTGAACGTGACGGCCATTTAAAGCTGTTCACTTTTTTTCAAAAATTGCGTGCGGACGAAAATGCTCTTTCCCTCCTTCATAGCGCCATTTGTGCAAGAAGAACAGAAGAACTCTGTTTCTTCTCCGGTCGAAAGAAAATATTTCAGCATCGAGCGCTGGAAAACCTGGCTACTTGAGTCTGTGTAGAAAAACTTCTGGAGGAAATGTCATCAGCACAAAATAAAAACTCTTTCTTCCCACTTCTTTATACACCAACAGTTTTTTTCTGGTTAGAGTTAGTTAATGCGTGACCAAACCGTTTAATGCGCGGGTAACTACCTTAGAACAAAATAGTTATGACATTCTGGGAGTCATAACTATTTTGTATGCACGAATGTCATACTCTTTTAATGCGGCCCTGTTATACCTCATGAAACCCCTGATATACTGTTAAGACACCGTAGTTACAGGCCTAGGACACCCGTGCGCCAAACGAAAGCTGGAGAAAAGCCTCGCGACACCGTAGTTACAACGCTACGACACCCATGCGGTGTCTTTCTGGAGTGTCGTAGCTTGTTCTATGCGTTGTCTTTAAATGCTATAAAGGGTGTATCGTGCTTATAAACGACGCTGGAGAGCAGGCCCGTGACACCCCGTATGGAAAACACCCCGCTTTAACAGTCACGTCATCGGTGTCGTCGCCTAAAAGCTAGGGTGTCGTTAGATGAGAACTGGGGTGTCGTTAACAGCCTGAGTCGGTGCTGTCATCGTTCGCGACACCCCAGTTGAAAATTGACGATACCCAAGCTCTCATCTGACGACACCCGTGCTTAGAACTGACCACGGCGAGAAGGCCCGCGACAACCAAGTTACTAAAATTTAATTTTATTTATCAAAAAAAAAAAGAAGAAAAATATATTAGCCCTCACTGGGGCTTGTCTCCTTCTCCTTCGGTCGCTGGAGGGACGCTACTTGCCCCTCCAGGTGCTGTTGGCACGACGCAGGAGCTCTATCTCTTTAGTGGAAACGGTCAGGTATTGCTCGGCCGCCTTGCTGAGTCGCTCGTTGATTGCGAGCGACTCAGCATAAACCTCCGCATCGATGGTGACGGTTGCGCGGCGGCTGAGATGATCTCCCTCGCCTCTGGAAGCCATCTCAGTGGTAAGTTCAAGCTGGAAAGGTGATTAACGATGGCATTCCCCCATCCTTATTTAAGGTACTCCTGGCGGGTGTTTCGATTGCCACGCGCCACCATCTCAGTCGTTGTTCGCAGGAATCGAATCGGTGAGGTTTATGCTGAGTCGCTCGCAATCAACGAGCGACTCAGCAAGGCGGCCGAGCAATACCTGGCCGTTTCCACTAAAGAGATAGAGCTCCTGCGTCGTGCCAACAGCCACCTGGAGGGGCAAGTAGCGTCCCTCCAGCGACCGAAGGAGAAGGAGACAAGCCCCAGTGAGGGCTAATGTATTTTTCTTCTTTTTTTTTTTGATAAATAAAATTAAATTTTAGTAATTTGGTTGTCGCGGGCCTTCTCGCCGTGGTCAGTTCTAAGCACGGGTGTCGTCAGATGAGAGCTTGGGTGTCGTCAATTTTCAACTGGGGTGTCGCAAACGACGACAGCACCGACTCAGGCTGTTAACGACACTCCGGTTCTCATCTAACGATACCCTAGCTTTTAGGCGACGACACCGATGACGTGACTGTTAAAGCGGGGTGTTCTCCATACGCGGTGTCGCGGGCCTGCTCTTCAGCGTCGTTTATAAGCACGACACACCCTTTATAGCATTTAAAGACATGCATAGAACAAGCTACGACACTCCGGAAAGACACCGCATGGGTGTCGTAGCGTTGTAACTACGGTGTCGCGAGGCTTTTCTCAGCTTTCGTTTGGCGCACGGGTGTCCTAGGCCTGTAACTACGGTGTCTTAACAGTATATCAGGGGTTTCATGAGGTATAACAGAGCCGCATTAAAAGAGTATGACATTCGTGCATACAAAATAGTTATGACTCCCAGAATGTCATAACTATTTTGTTCTAAGGTAGTTACCTGCGCATTAAACGGTTTGGTCACGCATTAACTAACTCTAACCAGAAAAAAACTGTTGGTGTAATAAAGAAGTGGAAAGAAAGAGTTTTTACTTTGTGCTGCGGATGACATTTCCTCCAGAAGTTTTTTCTACACAGACTCAAGTAGCCAGGTTTTCCAGCGCTCGATGCTAAATATTTTCTTTCGACCGGAGAAGAAACAAAGTTCTTCTGTTCTTCTTGCACAAATGGCGCTATGAAGGAGGAAAGGGCATTTTGTCCGCACGTAATTTTTGAAAAAAGTGAATAGCTTTAAATGGCCGTCACGTTCAGAACGTTACGTCAAAACAAAGCCATACCGCCCGTCAGGTCTTCCATATCGGCACCATATGGATCAATCAGAAGAGGCGGTGCAGCCCACGTCGATATTGCTGCATCGGGAGCGGTGTACAAAGTGTTTTCCTTATCGATATCATGCATGGGTGCAAATTTTTAGACTCCTACCATACTTTCCATTCTATAGTTTTTCTGGTAGCATCACGAAAAAAAGAAAGAAAAGTTCAATCTTCTCTCCTAGAACCAAGAAAATATTATTTAAAAACATTTTTTTTAAGAAAAAAAAAGATCATTTTAACCTGCAGGCAAGCATGATAATGAAAAAGAGCACGCAACTTGATATGATAGATAATTGAAGAATATGCCAAAAAATAACAATTAATGCTAAATTCAAATAACAGCAGTTTTTGACCAATTAACCTCTTCAAATACAAAATAGAGAATAACCAGACGTACAGTCACTCACCATATATATATATATATATAACGAATGGCAAGTAAATTAATTATGCATCATTCGAGGAGTTTTGGGAACAAAAAAATAATCTCAATAGCATCAATTAAAGAAAAGCCCTTTTAATTAAAACCATATCATCAAGAAGTAATACATATTATTGTAAATCCACTGTACATGTACACCAAGGTGCTAATAGATAAATCCTTTTAGATATGGTAGCCAACCGTATCTTATACTAGGTTATATCCACCCTTTTCATAATTATTGTGTTGGAGGCATAGAGTTCGCATACGTGATGAAACCGCAATGAATTTTGGGTAACTTGACCGGAGACATGTACCGATGATAACAATAATAAAAGGCATTCACCGCAAAATTTGTTCAGAAGTTGGGTTTTCCCTTATATATATATATATATATATGGAGGTGGACTCTTCATTAGAACTAAATAAAGTTGTTGACTGGGGCCTATATGAAAGACGAAGAGTCACATGGAAGAACTAAATTTTTGTTACTTCTTTGGCTTGATTAGCTTTCTGAAAAAGGTTTTGCAGTGGCTTTGTTTCGTACATAAAAGAAAAAGGGGGCGTAATAGCTTTGGTCGGTAATTAAGAGAAAAAAAAAAAAGAAAAATTCTTAAAATTACACATCTCATTACATGATCAATCAAATGATAGTTCCAATCCCGATTGGTCTGAAATTTTAGGAGTGTATTTGTAACTTTGAAAGGCAAAATCTTAATGGACAAGATTTGGAATAAGAACATTCTATTCTAAGTTTTTTAATATTCTTTTTCAGCCATATTAGGTAACATTTCATTACTCCTTTATCATTATCCACCTTTGATTGGTGTAGAATAATTAATGATGTTGTTCTTGTGGTGATTCAAGTACTGAATTACTTAATGCTATTGTTGATTGTAAACCTCTGTTTTGTTTTAAAGAAGGTCTATTATAATTCTACTATTTCATAGTAAAAAAGAAAAATTTATCAGAGTTTATTCCATGGTTTTTTTTTATTACGTTGATAGGTTTTTCACATAAATCCTGATGACCTTTTATGACTGTGTGTTGATTTTATTACCTCTATTTGTGCACTGGAGTCTTTATCATGTCCTTCTAGTGCACTAACACAAGAAGAGGAAGGTGCATCTTTTTCAACAAAGTTTCGGATTGACCATTGCATTGTCTTATGTGTTGTCAGGGAGGTTAACACAAATAGAATGATAATCTAGATAGATCTAATTATCAATTGTAGAGAGTAGGGATGGAAATCTTTATTGTAAGAAGTTTAATTAATGACGATCTAACTAAACAAGCCGATATGACTGTTAAGAAGCGAATTATCAAACTGACAAGTTGTTGGGTTTATCAGTACATTGTTAGATAATAATGCATGTGGCAAATGTGACTTTTGCATACTCTCTTTAAAAAAAAAATTAAAGAACTTATACAGAAGGAAAACAGTTGGGATCAAGACATTCTTGATAAAAAAAGTTCATAGATTTTCTTGGTTCCTCCTCCTTTAATTGGTTACTTTTCTTTCTAGAGCTTGAATAAAGGACTAATGTTATTTTAGATTTTTTTGAATCATTACAACTTTCTTAAATGAGTGATCAAACATCATGACAAATTTTCTAGGTTTAGGTCAATGACTATGCCTAAAATTAAACCTCAAGAAAAATCTAAAACCCTTTGGGACGCATTTGGTGCATCAAATTAGAAGAAAGATAAGAAATTTTTAATCCTTTTTTATGTTTGTTTTTTTCAAGGACAAAACAAAATTTTATTCCACGGGATAGCTAATTCCATTGAAAAAAAGGATAACTTATCCTATCAAAAGAAATATTTTTATTTTTATCGTGCCGAGCTATTACTTTTTCTTTTTTCTACCTCTATTTTTAGCAATGACTGATAGGAAATACAACAAATATTCCTCTAATAAGATCGCTATTAGTACGGCCAAGCACGCAGTTGCGATAAAATCAACAAAAAAACATAGAATAATAATAGGAACCAAAATCCAAACGAAAACAGCAAGAAACGAGGATTTTACGTGGTTCACCCAAACTGGGCTACGTCCATGGCGGCACAGGATCTGCAAGACTTCACTAAGAGTTGAATCAGGTACAAGCCCTCAAAACACTCTTTCTCAGAAACTCTTATGATCAGAGAGTTGAATCAGGATCTACAGCACACGGAGGATGTCCTCGTAGAGCCTCCTATCTCTTTTTTTTTGCTCAACTTTACCGGTTGAAGAAGACACACCAAGGATCGAAGACTCTCCTCCAATCTAATCCCATCCCAAAACTGGCTCCACACTTTTGGCAACCATGGACTGATTTGCTGCCTTGAAAATCTTCAACAAATCCTTTCCAAAATCATATTTGAAAGTTGCAACAAATCCTCCCCAAATCAACTTCCTTAGTTGGCCAAATCGAATTCAAAATTCGAATTCAAACTCCCTCTTGATGAAATTAAGCTCCATCCATAACAATCTCCCACTTGGAGATTAATGACACCAATCTTAGATCTACCTTCTTTCTCTGTACCGCACTCTCCTGATCTAACTCTTGAAAAGCTTCACCAAGTTGCAACAGAGACTCAACTTATCTCTCTGCTCACAACCTTGGTGAACATATCTGTAGAATTCTTAGCTCCATCAATTTTCTCTAGCTTCAACTGCTCCTCATCTAACGCACTGCGTATGAAATGATACCTAAGCTGAATGTGCTTGGTTCTTATATAAAATGCTGGATTTCTTGCCAAGTGAACTGTGCTCTGGCTGTCATTCCATAATGTATTACACTCGTGCTCCTTGCCGAGCTCCTTCATCAACCTCTGTAACCAGATCATCTCTTTACTAGCTTCAGTGATTGCCACATATTCAGCTTCTGTAGTTGACAATGCCATTATCTTCTGCAACTGAGATATTCAGCTCACTGATGTATCATCGACAGTAAAAACATAACCAGTGATGCTCCTCTCGCTGTCTTTGTCACCAGAGTGATCTGCATTTACAAATCCCTGTACTTGAAGACTATCACCTCCATAGCACAAACTAGAAGTTGACGTACCCCTGAGATATCTCAAGATCCACTTCACTGCATTCTAGTGCTCATTGCCTGGATTCTGCATGTACTTGCTGACTGCTCCCACTGCTTGTGCGATATCTGGTCTTGTGCAAACCATTGCATACATTAGACTTCCCACGACTGAGGCATATGGAATTCTAATCATCTCATATCTTGCCTTCTGAGTTGTTGGACACAACTGCTTGCTGAGCTTGAAGTGTGCTGCCAAAGGTGTTGACACTGCCTTTGCATTCTCCATATTGAACCTCTTCAGTACCTTTTCTACATAGTCCTTCTGAGATAGCTACAGCTTCCGTTGCTTTCTATCTCTGTTAATCCTCATGCCAAGAATCTGCTTCGCCTCTCCCAAATCCTTCATTGAAAACTTTTTGCCATCAGTTTCTTGAGCTCTTCTATCTTCCTCATACTGGAACCTGCTGCAAGCATATCGTCCACATACAAGGATAAAATAATGAACTCATTTGTAACGTACCTCTGAAAGTACATACAATGATCTGACTGCATCTGGTGAAGCCTTTCTCTAGCATGAAACTGTCAAACTTGAGGTACCATTGCCGCGGAGCCTGCTTCAGACCATACAAACTTTTCTTCAATATGCAGACCATATCATCCTTTCCCCTGGCCTGAAAACCTTCTGGCTGGTGCATGTACAGCTCCTCCTCCAAATCTCCATGAAGAAATACTGTCTTCACATCTAGTTGCTCTAGATGAAGATCCTCCACTGCTACCATGCTCAGAATCACCCTGATGGATGTCATCTTGACTACTGGGAAAAGATCTTCTGGAAGTCAATTCCCTCTTTTTGTGCATAGCCCTTGACAACTAACCTTGCCTTGTATCTCTTGGTACCATCGACCTCATTCTTCATCTTGTACACCCATTTGTTGAACAGAGCTTTCTTGCTAGCGGGTAACTTCACAAGATCTCAAGTCTTATTTTTCTTTAAAGAGTCCATCTCCTCTTTCATAGCCAACTTCCACTTGACCTTAGCTTCATCCTGCATGGCTTCAACAAAACATTCTGGCTCTCCAGAATCTGTGTATAAAATATAATCATTAGCAGAATACCTCTGTGATGGCCTGGTAACCCTCGTGGTCCTCCTCAACTGTGGGGACACCAGCTGAGGTACCGATGTATGCATATGGCTGTCTGTTCCAACCACATCTTCCTCCTCCACATCCTCGGAGCTTCTATCTTTAGTTTGCACTCGGGGAATTTCTCCATCTCTGATAGGATCGAGTTTATAAACTCCTGTTTCTTTTCTTCCACTGCATCCTTCCTATCTTTGTAAGTATGCTCTTCATCAAATACCACATTCCTGCTTCGAATGATCTTATTGTTCTGGAAATCCCAGAGCTTGTAGCCATACTCATCGCCACCGTATCCAATGAAAATACACTTTGTAGACTTGGAGTCTAACTTACTCCTCTTCTCTTTCTCAATCAGAGAATAAGCAATGCAGCCAAATACTTTAAGAAAAAAAGTTTTACATGTTTTCCTGTCCAAACCTCCTCTGGAATCCCACCATCCAATACACTGGATGAACTCCTGTTGATCAAATACACTGCGATGTCCAGTGCTGCCATCCAAAAATATGTAGGTAGACCTGAGTCAAACCTCATACTCCTCTCTCTCTCAAGAATGGTCCTGTTCATTCTTTCCGCCATACTATTCTGCTCTGGTGTCCCTGGGACGGTCTTGATCTTTATGATTCCATGCTCTACGCAGTAGGCATCAAACTCTGCTGTAGTATTCACCATTGTTATCTGTCTTGAGACACTTGAGACTTGCTCTAGTCTGGCTTTCACACATAACTCTCCATCTCTTGAAGATGCCAAAAACCTCAGACTTTTCCTTCATAGCAAACACCCAGACTTTCATGCTGAAATCATCTATAAACGTGACAAAGTACTTATTGCCCGCATATGATGCCACTGGTGCTGGACCCTAGACATCTGAATGAACCAACTCCAGCCTTTCGGTCTTCTTTTGAATTCTTGCTAATTGAAAACTTACTGCTTTCTGCTTACCATAGATATACTATTCACAAAACTCTAGATTCACCTTCTTTAGCCTAGGTAGAAGCTCTCTTCTGTGTAGAATATTCAAGTTCTTCTCACTAAGATGACCAAGCCTCCTGTGCCATAATGTAGTCACTGTACCCGTGTCTCCTGCTGCCACTGAAACTGAACTCTCACTGTCTGTCAAGAAGTAGAAAGTGCCTATCCGCTTCCCTTTGACAACAACCATAGACCCTTTAGTAATCTTCCACTGAGAATTACCAAAAACGGATACATAACCCTCAACATCAAGCTGGCTGGTAGAAATTAGGTTTTTCTTTAACTCTGGGATGTATCTGGCTTGTGCAAGTCTTAATTCTCCGCCTGTCACTAGCTTCAGTACAATTGTTCCTTTACCCATAATTCTGCACTGTTGTCCATTGCCAACTATGATATGACCAAAATCTTTTGGACAAAATCCGAAAATAGGTGTCTCTCTGAGCTGCAATGGTAAGAAGCCCCTGAGTCTACAACCACAGATCTGAGTTTGCCCCATCGCCGGCTGACAGGCACACATCCTCAAAATTACGCTCAATAGTACTCACAACATTTGCTTCCTGACCTTCTATCTTGCTCTCTGCACCTTTTTCCTTCTTCTTACCCCAACAATCCTTGCTCATGTGACCTTTTTTTCCGCAGTTCCAACACTTCATGGGAAATCTCCCTTTGGACTTTTCTCTGCTCTTGGACCGGCCTTTCTCTGACTTCTTCCTCTCCTGTGATCTTCCTCTGGTATCTACCATGAGTGCAGCACTTATAGAAGTCCTACCTACAGCCTTTCTTCTCATCTTATCATTCAATATACAACTAACTACATCATTGAATGTAAGGTTACCTGATACCGAGTTACTAACTGTCATCACAAGATTATCCCAATTCTCTGGCAAGGAACATAAGAAAAGAAGAGCCTTGAATGAATCATCAAAAGCAACAGAGACCGACTCCAATTGATTAATCGTCATGTTGAACTCGTTCAGATGCTCCGTCACTTCTTAGCCATCTTCAAATTGAAGAGCTTTTTCATGAGAAATATCTTGTTTGAGGTGGAAGGTTTTTCATACAGCTTTATTAAAGCGGTCATTATATCCACGGTGGTCTTTTCCTTTGCAATATTATACGCCACTTGAGGTGTCAACGATAATCTGATCGTGACCAAAGCTTTTCTATCCGGAATCATCCAATCTGAGTCGCTCATTGAATCCAGCTTCTTTCCCTCTAATGGAAGGTAAAGATCCTTCTGATATAGGTAGTCCGCAATTTGCATCCTCCACCATCCGAAATTGTGACCATTGAATTTCTCTATTTTGATCTTGTCTTCTGCCATCTCTTTGTTGATTTGTCCGATCGTAATAATATGAAGAAAAACCAGACTCTGATACCAATTTGACAGGGAATACAACAAATATTCCTCTAATAAGATAGCTATTAGTACGGCTAAGCACGTAGTTACGATAAAATCAACAAAAAATATAGAATAATAATAGAAACCAAAATCCAAAAGAAAATAGCGAGAGACGAGGATTTTACGTGGTTCATCCAAATTGGGCTACGTCCACGGCGGCACAGAATCTGCAAGGCTTCACTAAGAGTTGAATCAGGTACAAGCCCTCAAAACACACTCTCTCAGAAACTCTTATGATCCAGAGAGTTGAATCAGGATCTACAACACATGGAGGATGTCCTCACAAAGCCTCCTATTCTCTTTTTTTTCGCTCAACTTCACCAATTGAAGAAGACACCAAGGATCGAAGACTCTCCTCCAATCTAATCTCATCCCAAAACTGGCTCCACATTTTTGGCAACCATGGACTGATTTTCAAAACTGGCTTCATACTTTTGGCAACCATGGACTGATTTGCTGCCTTGAAAATTTTCAATAAATCCTCCTCAAGATCAGATTTGAAAGTTGCAACAAATCCTTCCCAAAATCAGCTACCTTAGTTGGCCAAATCGAATTCAAAATTCGAATTCAAACTCCCTCTTGAAATTAAGCTCCATCTATAACAATGACTACTAAGAGTACAATTGTTTTATCTCATTTATTGTTCTATCCTTCATTATGTATGAGATAGAATAGCTTTTATTATATTATGTTTTGTTTTGTTTTTTTTATTCTATATTCTCTTCTTAGTACCAAACACATCCTTGAGCTACTGCCTTATTCCGTTGGACTGGCTGATCAAATATCTGTTACTCTTGGCCACATTGCTTAGTGATGATATTCAACTCGGCTCAACTCAACTCATTTAAGCCTTTTCCCAACTATAACTTAGTGATGATAATTTTATGGAAATAACTGACGGTGGTCCAATATTGGAAGCATGTTGCATTATAGTGATTTGGTCAAGAGTAACAGATAACCAGATTGCAGCTCCATGCACAAGGCTCACTTACAAAATGTCATAAAATAGACGGAAGACCCAAGCAATCTGGAAGTAGTAACTCCAGTAAAAGAATTGACCTTCACTAATATGTTGACACTTAACCAAAATTCATGGTAAAATAGGATGGATAATGAGAAGCCAGTTCTGATGCAATATGGTTTTTAGGAGAAATGCCATACAGGACAATGGTTAAATGGAATACTGGCTTGGTGCTTAAATTGGGCAGCTTAAAAAGAAAACTTTGTGCATACCAGCATGCAGGTCATCTATGAATTGGATTATCGTCATTAAGTGCACTGTTTTCTAGATTTGCATTTACAAAATGGAAAAGTTATTTGATGAAAAGATAATGTGAGAGAGCATGATAACGTTAATGTTCAGGTTCCATAATTAATGGCAACAAAATATTGTGTAAGAGGGAGAAAACAACCCTGGCAACTGAAATGCCATAGCTTCAATGGTTATCCCCCAAAGCACTCTCCACGGGCCTACAAGTTAAAGAAGCATGGTGCTTTAACATTGAACTTATATCTCGTACTTATGCCATTTGGACCGGGACTTCAAGCATAACAAGTAATTATATTGAGCTGCACACAAAAAGATGCATTTGAACCACCTAATGTCAGTAGATCACCTGCCAAACAAACGCAGTCAACTGTCAACCGCTCCAGGAAAGCAAAAAAAAAAAAATACTGCAGAGTTCTGTACATACTAAAACTATCAGATGTCCAAGTGAGGCTACTCAGGCCATGCTAGGATTGTCTGGAGAAACATTTCATTTCATTAAAATAGTTCGAGCAAGAATGGATTATTTTATAGAAACATTGATAACATTTCATCGCCTGTGTAAAATATGATGTTTAAGAGGCTGTGAAGGTGAACTTCTAGGCCCAAAACCTTTGAAACTGCCACAAAAGATCAGGGAAAGCGGTAAAGAAGAAGAAGACATGAATTCCAATGACTTTCCTTGACAGAAAAAGGAAGAAGGAAATCATAGTGAGATCAGGAAATTATTAGAGCATCATAAATTAATATAGATACCTGAGAATTTTGAGCAAGCACATCAATTGCAGCTAAGTATGGAGCAACTGTCAGTGTTTTATTGACAAAATGGACATGGTCCTGGATTCCTTTCTTTGACACAAAGTCCAAGAGTTCTGTTTCAAACTTGATCTGAGCATTGATATCGCTTCCAACTACAACTGCATGCATTGAAGGCACTTGCGACTTCTGCTCTTGGATCAGCTTAAGACTTTCATAAAATGAGTGAAGAAACAAATCTGCCCCTTCCCACGAGAAACACCTGCATTTTTTTTTTAAATGACACGTTAAGAATTCTACCAAAACTGTGAAATATTACATGGTTTCCAGCAGAAAGATAAAAAGAACAAGTTTTCTGAAGCACAAAAAATCCTATTGATCAAAACATCGAATGCACTGTGCATCATATAATCCATAAATTTAGTTTCACATGTGTGATAATTTAAATCCATATAAAAAAGTAATTGACTGCCAAAAAATAGTGTTATTTATATAAGGAAAAAACCATTTCCTCTACCTAATCTTCAGAAATTAATGGTGCACAATCCTGATTTACATATTAGTTGATGTAATCAAGCATTATCGCTAAGAAGGATGGAACAAACAGATATCTCAACAGGTTCACAGAAAGAGTGGGATGATTGTCTCATACTGAAATTTTGAATAAAAGTAGCTACATTTCAACAATTTGAAACTTATCTGTATAAAATTGCTTTTATTTACTATCATAATGTTACTATTTGCGATAAATTTGATCTTTACTTCCATTTACAAAGGCTTAAGTAAGTTATACTAGTATAAACTATTGGAATGAACACATAAATCTCATTGGCATCGTAAAGGAAGAATAATCCAAAAATGCCAACTAAATCTCAATCAAGTTGATTTCATGTTAGAATGCTATGTTTTCATAGATAATGCTTAATTCTCATCTGTATAATAATTTTTTCTCTTATAATGAAAAACAGTAAAAATAAAAAATTTTGCCTTGTAAAATAAAATAAAAATATGTGTGCCTAATCAAGCTATGTTGACATTTTTTGTAGAAAAATCTTACATGCATAAAATTTGAAACATCATAACAAGAAATCCACAGTTTGAATCTATCTCAATTGCTTTGTCAAAAAAAAAAAAAAACTGTGTGTAATTAAAACAAGTCCAGCTGTTGATGTAATGCAATTAAAGAAAGGGTTTTCATCTAATATACTTTGGTAACCCCTCTATTGAATCTCTTTGAACTGTTTCAATTTTTCAATTCCTGCACGCATACTTGAGACACGTTAGCTTGATTCACACTGTTGAAGTCAAGTGGCCCATTTCCTAACAGCTTAAGCTTTGGTGTCAAGTGGCTAGTTAACAATGAGGCACGCCATACCATGTTGGCATCCACCAATACCATCACTGGTGCAATACAGATTATTATATTTCCTCGTAACAAGAAAATGGCATTCAAAGAAAAAAAGGGAAAAAAAAGATTATGAGCACCAATGAACTAGTAGACAATGAACTAGTAGACAAGCACCATAGATTAAATTTATGAAGCCAACAACAAAAAATGAATTCACACCATAGATTAAATTTATGAAGCACAATGAACTAGTAGACAAGCACCAATGCCACAAAACTGTATCCAACAAATTACATTATGAGCAAAGGGAGATTATTGTTTATTAAGGCAAAAGAAGATCATCACTCTGCACTGGAGTGACTCACATATGTTCTTCGGAAGAACCCTTCCAGCGATGTTATTTTCAGCAACCTCCGTTAGTTCTTTGCTATTTCTGTAATGACCCGGGCCCCGGGCCTGTAGCACCTACGAGCCCGTTTCATTACAAAAAAGCAAGACGGATAAGGTTCATACCAACTTAGGCCACCATAACCCAAAAGGGATTCAATTGGTACTTGTTCATCTTACTTAACTGGTTATATACCATTATATCCTTCTTAAATTACCCGAGGTGGAACTAATTTGAGAGGAGCATCACAATCTAACCCCCTTAAAGGAGCGATGTCCTCGTCGCCAGAGGCACATGATCGTATCCACCAGGCAATTAAGACTCTAAAGGTGCTCCCTCATAGATTCAAAAGGTTGCTCCCATCAACGTAGCACTGTGCCCTGTGTGGCACTTAGCTCCTGCATAGGCAAGACTCTAGAGGTGCTCCTCCCACAGGCTCAAGAGGTGGCTCCTTATTGATGTAACACTTTGCCCTGTGTGGAACTTAGCTCCTGCACTTCTGGCTGATGCGTAGCTCTAAAGCCGTAATGTAACGATCCAGGTCCGTAACACCTACAAACCCGTTTCGTTACAAGAAAGCAAGACGGATAAGGTCCACACTAATTTGGGCCACCACAATCCAAAAAGGATCTGATTGATGCCTTGTCCTTCTTGCTTTACAAGATATAAACCACTGAACCAACTTTCAATTTTTCAATGTGAAACTATGGGAGAGGCATCACAATCTACCCCCTTACAGAAGGGACGTCCTCGTTGCCAGGGGTACACGATCGCAACCACCAAGTAGGATTCTAGAAACGACCCCTATCCCTTATCGATGCAGCACTTTATCCTGTGTGGCACTTAGCTCCTGCACTTTCGGCTGGTGCATGGCTCTGATGCCATAATGTAACGATCTGGGCCCGCAACACTCATGAACCCGTTTTGTTACAAGAAAGCAAGACGAACAAGGTCCACACCATTTTGGGTCACCGCAGTCCAAAAAGGATCCAATTGGTGCTTTGTCCTTCTTGCTTTACAAGATATAAACCATACAACCAACTTTCAATTTTTCGATGTGAAACTATTAGGAGAGGCATCACAATTTCTGAGGTGAACAACATATATAGGTTTGGGGCATTTGGATTCTAAAAATGAAGTAGATGAAGGATGAATTCTTAAAGTAACATAAAGGAAAATTTTAAAGTGCACTAAATTTGCACTTTTGTGCACCAATTGCATAGAAAATATATTTCGTGGAGGGTGAACCATAAGATCACAAGATTGGTGAGCATAGACTAAATACTAAGCTTAAAGTATGAATGATCAACAAACAGCCACAAATTATGTTCTCCACAGATAACCGGTACAAGAACAGATCAAAAGAAACAAGAAGTTAATATCTGCAACTGTTTTTCATTGATCATAAACAAAACTACATGTGATAGAAAAGTTAGGCACCAACAATTATATATATACTACCTGAAATGGGAGACTATAAACGTTTTTAAAAAAATGTGGACATCTAGGGACAAAATATTCTATCATAAATTTGAATGGAATTTTCAAGAACAAATCGTTGCGGTCTGAAAAGGGTACATGATATTAGACTGTCTAAAGATTAGTTAAAATTGCTAGGTACAGAAGGCATAGAGGATGAAAGAAATAATGTCTTTTCAACAAAATAATGCAACTGGAAGATCAGATCTACCGCACTTTCTTACATACTTTAGATGGTCATGAGTTCTATTATTCCAGGATTCAGCTGTAGTATAAGAGTCTATCATGGCACGTCTGACAAACGTTAGATGCTTGACATATTTCAATTTGAAATAATGCCCTCGCATTTCATGAATCCACCACAGCACCTTTGGAAGAACTTGTGAAACATATTCCTTAGAAACAGCATCAAGCCACTTGCCAGCAACAGATGTGTTCAAAACAACCAAATCAGCTTTAAGAGCAGTATCAATTGCCTCTTGGCCCTTTGAAGAAAAGACCTACCAATATGAAAGGATCATAATAAGATGGTAGAAAAAAAGGTAGCAGTGGGTAAAGCTTTTCCACTATAAAGTCGCTGTCAATCCCTCTTAAGCACAGAACATATACAGTGAGATTAAAAGATGTCAACGAACTGCTACTGAATCCTATTTATTTTCTGATTGGAAAAGGAAAACACAAATGAATGTGCTCATTATGGTAAGCAGCTAATCTAGGTAGACGAAAAGAACATTAATTCTCAAATTATATGCATCGTTCAGCGTTAATTAACAACATGCTACCTGCACTCCTCGATTCAACATCTTATGCTCCAAACTATATGTGACCTCATTTGCGTCTTCTGATTTTTGGTTCATGATCCAAACCACATGGGAACTGATGTGATTGATCATGCCCCTGGTGGCACAGTAACAGCTCACGCAGCCTTCAAAGCACCATAATTTCAACCGGCTCCTAGCAGCGGTCTCAGCTTCAGCCTCATGCCCAGCCTAAGGCTCGACCTCGGCCTCGATCTCGGCTTCGACATTGGCTCTCGGCCTTGGTCCCAGCTCCGGCCTCGGCTTCAACCTCGTGCCCAGCCTAAGGCTCGACCTTGGCCTCGGCCTCGGTTTCGGCTTCGACATCGGCTCTCGGCCTCGGTCCCGGCTTCAACCTCGGCTTCAGCCTCGTGCCCAGCCTAAAGCTCAACCTCGGCCTCATCCTTGGTCTCGGCTTCGACATCGGCTCTCGGCCTCGACCTCGGCTCTGGTACCGGCTCTCGGCCTCGGCCTTTGACACTTAAGCCAAAGAAGCCAGCTTCTAAGGCTAAGCAGATTTAAAACACCAACTATCGTGCAGCCCACTCGCCCGCGTCTTGCTAGAATCACGGGCAGTTACCAACACACCATACAGTTGCCGATATGTACGGTGCCCACTCAGCAACGGTGCAGCCTTCCGCCGTTCACAGAGCCTATCGTAACAAAAGAAGAGATTCGACGGTTCCAACTGCACGGATTAAAGGGACCCCCAGACAGGTATAAAAAGAGGACCCTAGCTCGCAACGCGGGGGGGCTCTCAGAAGCTTTACTCTCTGATAAGAAATTCCTGTTCTACAAGTTACTAACTTGAGCGTTGGAGGGTCCCCATCGGAACCACCGGTCCAGGACTTTTTGCAGGCTCTCGGAGGAAGAAGGCGACCTCTTCGCACTCTCGAAGACCCGTAAAGATCTTCGCTCGCCCGACGCTCATCAAAAGTGATTTGACAGCAACAGGAACCAACATTTCGTAAAAGAAATGCTGGCTCCATTAGCAGTAATGGTCCACATGCATATAGAAGTTTTATAATAAAAAACATATATATATAAAATTTCTAAGATGCAAACTTCTGCTAGCTTGGATTGAGCCATTGCGGTTGGTGAAATATATTAGCAGATATCAATGGCAAGAAAGAGAAGAAAAATATATCCATAGAATGAGTAGCATTGTTTAGAATTTATTTTAATTGCAATTTAGTTGTTTTGCTTTGATAGGCCAAGGTCAAAACTATGTGACTCCCTTGTGCTTGCAGAAAGTTTGGGATCCCAATTATTGGGCGGGACATTTTGCCATCATCTCTTATATATATATGCCTCTCATCTTCATTATGATTTAATTGAGTAATGCACATCCTCCTGTTAACTCATCTTTATATGCTTCCTTATTACTGTTCTTGCTGCAAATATGTGATATTTTAAGCTTTAATGGTGGATTGTTTCCTTTACACTGTAAGGCTAAAATTGATCATGAGTTTTTCTCCAAGAAAATTTATATTAGAAACAGGTTTCTGTACTACTGAAAGAGACTCTGATATGGGGGTAGATTTATCAAAATATCAAACTTTTCAAGGTGAGGAAGGCCCATTTGGATTGGTTGCTGAAAGCCAGACGTTTAACATCCGCAGCTATGTGAGACGGCTGTTGGCAGTTGTGACCAGCAGCTATCCCAAACATGCCCGAACTTAAATGACAACTGCCAACAGCCGTCTCACGTAATTGTTCATTATGATTGAGCAATTACTAATATACTAAATCCAGCTTTGTAAATAATTCTTAGCATTTTTCAACTTGCCGGTAGCATCCTTTAGCCAACTATTCATTGATAGCTCATCTCCTCTGAAAAACTTGACCAATCAATTATAAGAAATGTCCTAAAACCAACCAATTAATGCAAGTAATCATCACACGTACATGCTAAGTTTAACAACTACACCAGGTATTAATTAATAGTTTCAGTACCATTTCCTCAAAAAACTAGTGGCACCTTAAAAAACTTTCCCACTGCTGCCATCTGCCCAATCGTTCACAAATAATTGCAAATTTGCAGCGCCACATAAGAACAGCGATTGTCATCCTCAAAATCCTAATAAAGGGAGTGTTAGATGCGAGTACGTAGTGCCCTTGCCACAATTTTCTTTTTTAACCTCCATAATGCTCAAAGCTCTTTAGCCCTATGATTCCGGAGTTTTAGAAAATCTTCAATAAATTATATAGCTTATAAAGATTCAAATCCTCATTGCTTTCTAGATTGACTTGTTGGTTGCTTCTCCCAACTTCGATGGATCTCACAAACCCTACCCAAAACCTTGTCGGAGAAAGCAAGTTGTTGTCTTTTAGTGAAAAACAATCATAAAGAAAAAGAGAGAAGAACCAAAACATCACAATGTGTTGCTTTAATATAACTTAGACGCAGATAATCACCTCAACGAATCTGACAACTAAGGAATGGAGCAGGAGGAAGCGAGAAGCACCGGAAAGAGAGAGCTCATGAGATACGAGGAGCACGAGCTTCGATCGCTCGCCGCCGGGGCCGCTTCTCCCCCCTCCAGCCGCGGGTCGCTGGAGTCGAGGCCGCCCCTGAGGAAGAGGACCACGGCTGTGGAGGCGGAGAAGGCAAGGAGGAGGAAGAGGAGACGCTTGTTCTGCAGCGAGATCCATCCGGCCGACGCCGGCTTCGCCATTGGAGATGGGCGGCTCAGAGCCCCCGAGCGAATCCAGCGTGCGAGGGTTCCGGGACCCTGCGTACAATGACGATTCTTGGGATCCTAGGGTTTCTCTTGATAAGAAGATCTAAGAGGGTTTTGGGATTGGTCGGAAATCTGGTTGATTTAAACTTCTTGCCGTCTCTCTCGCTCACTCAGGCGGTGGCGATCGACGTAAGAGCGAAGGTAAGCTACTTAATTCCGGGATACGTGGGACTAAATGAATCGAAATTACATAACTTGCTTAATTCCGGGATAGATGGGAATAAATGAATAAAAATTGCTTTTCTGATCATTTCGTTTTTCTAAAATTTTTCTGATAGAATGCTCTCCCAAGAAAACATCCTTCAAATTTTTCTCAACCAGAGCTTGTTAATTTGCTCTGCACTAAAATGACGATCTATCATCTCTACCAATTAGGCTGTGAGCGTGAGAGTGAGCCTGAGAGCGAAATAGCTAACATCTTACTTTTTTTTTTCCCCCCTAATTTTATGATGGTTTTTTGTTAACGAGTGCCTCCGGCCTTGTTTGCTTGAGATAATGATAAGGTCATGAAAAAAATAGAACACATTTTGATTGGTGAAAAATTAAGAGCAGTTGCCCACATAACTTCATCCATTGGAAGGTGTATATGAATAAATGCTAATTTTGCACAGTTTTGGGTGGAGATGTAAGTTTCTGATACCCTCCATCATTCATTCATTCTATGAAGAAGAAATTACCAAGGGGAAGTTCTAGCAAGCCTGCTAATTAATAGACAGCAACAATGTCATTGAGACAACAAAATAGTGGTATCCATCTTATGACAGCCAGCATAATGAACATATACATTTGACCCTCGTACGAAGCTGAGATGATGAACGGAAGGGTAAAAGAGGAACCAATTCAAATCAGTGAACAAAACTTACAGCAGTTTTTCCAAACTTCTCCACTGCAAACATGAGAGGAGCAATGTTCCCTACCTTTACCATGGACTTTGCAAATTGGTTGAAGAGGAAGAGGGCACCATCCTCTTCATATTTCTTAACCAAATCCATAGCTTTTGCATCATTTCCTGCCAGCAGCACTTCATCTGAATTAAGCCCCTTCCCCCCAGGATCAGCTGAAATTGTAGCAGCTGTCAAACCTGGAAGGACTCAGAAAATCAAGTGGTGTAATGTTGTTATCACCACATGAGCTTGGAAAAACTGGTAGAAACTTCTCTTTACAGTCTCATCTGCTCCAATATTTCAAAGTTTCTGCTGGAAGCTCACGCATCTTGCCTCCCCAATCTTTTATGACTGATATTGTCTAGATAAAAAACGGGCAATAATACAAATCCAGATGGTAGGCAATAGTGGAATGTAAGGTAGACATGGAACTGTATTTTGACATTTTTGGCTTCATCACATTCTTGATCAAGAGGGGTTTGGACTCGTCAAATGACAGTAAAAGTAACTAATAATTACGAATCCAAGATCAATTGCATTTTGTGGAGTAACTAATTATTATTGGAAAATTCCTATCTTTTCTAATTTAAGTGGTTTGCAAACTAGCTAGAGAATTAGACAAAACACATCGCACTAATTCAACTTGATGTTATCACTGTGAAAGCTCCCAGACTCTCAATCGCTCCACCCTGTTCTATAAAGCAGAAGTTGATATCATTATTAATGTTAAAGCTTAAGGTTTAGCAGTTAAACAAATTTAGACTTACTTTGTTCAAAAACATTAATAAAGCTTTGGTGGGATTTTGGAAAGTGGAACTTCTAGCTTTCATTGTTTTAGCAGGTCTCCAGTGAAACAGGGCAAGAATTCCAGCCCTGGAAACAGTCGGAGCATGCTTCTCTAGTTTATCTCTGATCTCATCGATCACATCAAATTATTTAACAAGTTCTCTATTTCGGTTTAAACTTCTCTAACTGATAAATGTCTTTATATCCAGCGGTGCATATCGCAGCCATGAAACACTACATAATATTGAGCAGGATCTACATGATGACATGATGAAGTATCTGTGAACCTTTTTACTTGCAGATGAATGGATGCAAAAACGTAGTGAAAGACTGCTAAACATTGAAAAAAAAAAAAAAAATTCTGCGAATGAGTTAGTAGTGGCTTGGTCAATCGTTCTCTAATGATGGATAGCAAATTCACTCGGGAACTCTTCTTACCTGCATGATTTGGTGACTTGATTTCATGACGCTGGTACTGTGTGAATGTTGCAATTGCGCATCGTCCTTTGTGGGAAGTTGGAACGTCACCCGATAAATAATTGTAGCTAAGAAAAGATAGGGAAAGGAGCTTTTGCTATTGCGCTGAAAGGAAGCCATGGGCTTTGAACCGTACCCTGAGTCACGGGGGTTTGCTTTCCCATTTATAAAGATTCACATGATCATACCAATCCTCTCGCACATGGACTCTACAGTAAGAGCACGGTGCATGATTTCATCCTTGCTGGCCATATGTAGAAAATATTTTTTATGCAACTTTTGTCCTTCTAGAGATGCTTGTTTTCATACTTTTTAACTACTGTAAATTCGCTTAATTATAATTATTATGATGCTTTCTCAGTTTGTTTCTTCCTTTCTTTCTTTCTTTTTTTTTAATCTTGTCAGAGGATTGTTTTTAATGTCTGGGGGTTCAAGACATCTGTTGGTTGGGCAAGATGTGATGTTGGAAGTTGGACTTATTTACACCCTCTTGAGATGATCGAAGCTCGATTTTCTTTAGCATATAGTTTGCTCTGTGTTTCCAGAGGTAACGCCGGATCGGTTCTACCGACTAGTCCAGTAGTCCTCTAGCACGGGGAGGAGTTTACAGAGACATACATGGATGTGACGGCAATGGGATTGAGACGTTTGGGAGTCGGTGTTATCCCACCGTCACCTCACCTTAGGCTGGCATTGGTTGCATGGAGCCGGAGAGTCACGCACTCACGCTAACTTCATGGAGGTTTCCGTAACTCCCGCTTCTCTGTTGGACAATCATGTGACATGGAATACGTGTCAGACAGAGGCTCTAAAGAAAGAGTCAAATGATTGTACGACGCGAGCAAGATTAGTTGCTGTCACGATTAATTAATTGCTGTCACTATCCGGGGACAAGATCGGTATATACGGCGAAGGCTTTCTCAAAGTTTTTCACGCAAAAAAAAAAAAAAAATTGCTTTCAAGATGTGATGGATTGATTTGTACGTTTCCTGCTCGATCGCCCCCAGCAACATTCGCGTTGGCCTCGGTCGCCCCCCATTAACTTCGACCAACTGTACCATCAACTTCTCAATCCTGCCTCCACCCTCTTCAATGAACCTGTACTTCACCTCTATCCTCTTCAACTCAGCACGAGAAGCTTCCATATTCTTCTTCAACCCCTTCGCCTCAGCCAGAGCAGAATACGACCTAAGTTACCTCTCTAAAAAAATCTGCATGAATTGAGCAGACTGCATGCAGATAGAGAAGGTAAGGCTCATCACCTCTAAATCTTTAGGCTTTCGAAAAAAAAAAAAAAAACTTTCGATCCTTAGACAACATGATTCCGGAAATGGGGAGCAGGCCACAAGCTGAAATGGAGAGAGTATCGAGAAGAGAGAGGACGACGGAGGGATGGGCAGAGGGAGTACGGGTGGAGAGGCACAACGAAGGGGACAGGAGAGGAGGACGGGGGGTGGGGACAAAGACAGGCAGAGAACAGCAAAGGCCAAAAGAAGCCGAAAGGAAAGGCAGAGGAAAGCAAACCGAGGAAAAAGGGGGAAAGACGCAAAAGAGCCCGAAAGCAAGGAGGAGAGAACGAGAAGAGACGAGAGGGGGGGGGAAGAAGAAAATAGAGGGGGAAAGCGGGAAACAGAGAGCAAGGGGGGGTGAGGCGGAAACGGCAAGGAGCAGAAGGGTGAGTAAGAGGGAAAAAGAAAGGGTGGAAGAGGGGAGGAGAAAAGAAGGAAGAGGAAGAGACGAAGGGACAGGATGGGGGGGGAAGGGGGGGGCCAGAGGAAAGGAAGGAAAAAAGGACAGGAAGGGAAAAGAAACAAAGGGAAGGAAGGGGGGGAAAAAAAGAAAAGGAAAAAAAGGAGGGGGAAAAAAAGGGGGAAAAAAAGAA
>UESW01004552.1:366591-444227 GCA_900491605.1 Calamus simplicifolius | reverse complement strand
ATTTAATTAATTAATTTAATATTTAAAAATAAAATTTAAAAATTAATTTAATTAATTTAAAAAATTTAAAAATTATTTTTTTTCAAAATTAAATTAAAAAATTAAATTTTAAAATTAAATTGAAAATAAAAAATTAATTTTTAAAATTAATTTAATTTTTTATTTTAATTTTAAATTTAATTTTTTTAATTAATTTAATTGTTTGGAAGAAGGGATAATTTTATTTTTACAAAAGAGGCAAGGGTAATTTTGTCAAAAAAACTTATTAGATTACAACATAGCCGGTAATGTGGATAGCCACCTCCTCCTGAGGTAATGTAGATTACCACTGAAGTGGTAATCCAGATTACCACTGCAAGATAGATTGCCATTCAAAATACGTACCAAACATAGTTATTCGGTGGGGTCCTTTTAAATTACCAATAATCTGGATAGATTACCTCCTACCAAACGCCCCCTAAGTGAATTCTCCTACCACAACACCGTGCCTTGCAGTCCATTATATATATATATATATTCAAATATAGTTATATATAAATTTAATCATTTCATTTGCCTTTAGATCAAATAGTCTACGGATTTCAAATATAAGAAGTGATGCGACTGGCCGTTTCCTTTGGGTAGTATTATCTTTTGCACAATTTTCAAAAATATATTTGACAGCAAACCTAGAGATAGAACTCCAGCGCTGGCCTCTAGCGCCAGCCTCCAGCGTTGGCCTCCAGCGCTGAACTCTGGCTCCGTCTTCCAGCGTCGGTTTCCAGCGTCGTCCTCCAGCGATGACCTCCAGCGTCGGCCTCCAGCGCCGGCTTCCAGCGTCGTCCTCTAGCGATGACCTCCAGCGTCGGCCTCCAGCGCCGGCCTCCAGCGTCAGCCTCCAGCGCCGGACTTAGGCTCCGGCCTCCAGCGTCGGCCTCCAGCGTTGGACTTTGGCTCCGGCCTCCAGCGCCGACCTCCAGCGTCGGCCTTCAGCACTGGACTTAGGCTCCGGCCTCCAGCGTCGGCCTTCAGCACTGGACTTAGGCTCCAGCCTCCAGCGTCGGCCTCTAGCGCTGGACTTTGTCTCCGGCCTCCAGCGTCGGCCTCCAGCGCCAGCTTCCAGCGTCGGCCTCCAGCGCCAACTTCCAGCGTCGGCCTCCAGCGATGACCTCCAGCGTCGGCCTCCAGCGCCGGCCTCTAGCGCTGGACTTTGTCTCCGGCCTCCAGCGTCGGCCTCCAGCGCCAGCTTCCAGCGTCGGCCTCCAGCGCCAACTTCCAGCGTCGGCCTCCAGCGATGACCTCCAGCGTCGGCCTCCAGCGCCGGCCTCCAGCACCGGACTTAGGCTCCGGCCTCCAGCATCGGCCTCCAGCGCTAGACTTTGTTTCCGGCCTCCAGCGTTGGACTTTGGCTCCGGCCTCCAGCGTCGGCCTCCAGCGCTGGACTTTGTTTCCGGCCTCCAGCGTCGGCCTCCAGTGCTTTTTCGCATGCACAAGGACTAGTCTCATACAACAGATCCCATGATTCAAGGTCTACTGCCGTGCACCTCGCTCACTGAAATCACGGGCAAGTGTTAGCTCGTTCAGCAGTTGCCGCTACAAGCGGCCCTCATCCAGCAACGACTTAACCACTTGCTGTTCGGTGAAACTTATCCCAACGAGAAAGATTCGACGGTTCCAACAGAACAAGGTAAACGAGACCCCAGACAGGTATAAAAAGAGGACCCGAGCTCAATGCTGGGGGATCTCAATCTCTCTCTCTTTCAAGTTCTACTGAGATACAAATTCCTGTTCTACAACCCACTGACTTGGGCGTCGGAGGGTCCCCACCGGAACCACCGGTCCGGGACTTTTTGCAGGCTCTAGAAGGAAGACGGCGACCTTTCTGCATCCCTGAAGGCCTGCGGAGATCTCAGCTCACCCGACGTTCATCGCAAGTGATTTGGCAGCAACAGATTGGCGCGCCACGTAGGGGGGCAGTTCGTACGGGAGGAAGATGAAATTTCTCCCTGTGACCCCACCAATTTTGCGAGGGAAACGATGGTGACTACACGAGCACAGGAGGCTTCCACGGCTGAGCACTCGGAGGCCAATCTCCATGTTCCGCCCCTGCGCAGATAAGCTGACCTGACCAGCTTGAGGTTCTGGCCCACCAGGTCCAGGATCTGATGACAATGGTCCGGGGTTGCAAGAGCATTGTTTGGTTGCTGCACCTCAACCCCCTGCGCTTGACGAAGGGGTGCGGGGTACAGTCCAGTCTCACCAAGGCGGGACCCCACCTGAGGTCTCCCACCGCTTATCCCCCGAACCTCATCACCGAGGGACCTTGAAATGACGGCGGTCCCCCTCTCGCCCTCCGGTCGTTCCCACCACCGGCTGGAGGAAAGAGAGTCCAGGCGGGCGCATTCTTTGCGCCGGCGATCTTCTTCAGCTTCTTCTTCCGATTCATCCCAAGATGGCACCCCCAGGAAGACTACTCGTCGGGCCGAGCGAAGGCTCGATGAGTATCATCGACGGTTGGACGAGCTTAGCCGCCGGATCGCTGATCCTCATGGGACGGACTATGAGCGTCGCCCCCCACTTTCCCGGCATATCATGAAGGAACCGGTCCTGCCCCGGTTCTGTCTCCCTCAACTGGATCCATACGATGGCACGACAGACCCCCTGGATCACCTAGAAAGCTATAAGGTCCTCATGCAAGTCCAGGGAGCGACAGACTCCCTTTTATGCGTCGCTTTCCCGGCCACCCTCCGCAAGGCGGCACGCGCGTGGTACTCCCGCTTGCCTCCACGCAGCATCAACTCATTTCGGCAACTCGAGCGATCTTTCCTGGCCCACTTTGATGCCTGTCGAAAGATCCCATGAGTGGCTGATAGCCTCTTTGCTGTCCAGCAGAGGAGTGGCGAAACCTTGAAGGATTTTGTCGCTCGATTTAAGGAAGCAGCGCTGGAGGTGTACAACCTGAAAGACTCCATAGCCACCTTGGCATTAAAACGAGGACTTCGCCCGTCCAGGTTTGCTTACTCTCTAGACAAGAAGCCTCCGAGTTCTTATGCTGAGCTTCTGAGCCAAGCACAGAAGTACATCCGCACCGACGAGGCGGATTCTTTCAGGAGGGAAGTTTACAAGAACCCCGGTAAGAAACCACCACCTACCGATCATGCCGGTACGCGATCTCGGAAGCCTGAGCCTCCTCACCGCTCAGATCGCCGACCACAGACGCTTGTTCCTAAGGAGCAATTCACCCCCCTCATGGCTCCCATATCTCACATCCTACTGGAGATCGAGGAGGAACCTTATTTCAAGCGTCCGGCTCCCTTGAAGTCTAGGGGCCCCCGCAACAAGGAGTTTTACTGTCGGTACCACCGAGACTATGGTCACGACACCGAGGATTGCCGCCATCTAAAAAAGGCCATTGAGGAGCTGGTTCAGCAAGGTCACCGCAAATTCGTTCGAAGGGGAAACCTTCCCACTTCAGGCCCACCGGTGCCTCCGAGTCATCCGAATGGCGTGGACAATGCTCCAACTGAAAAGACCATAGCTATGATTTCCTGGGGGGCGGGTGGCGGTTCAAAGAGGCAACGAGAGGGAATAGATTCTGTAATTCCTTTCTCTGGAAAGGATTTAGATGGGTAGTTAATAAGCATGACGACAGCGTCGTTGTGTCCATGACTATAACAAACATCCTGTAAAAAGAATTTTAATTGATAGTGGGAGTTCGGTGGATGTTTTGAGCTACGAGGCTTTTGTTCGGATGAATCTGTCAAAATCTTTACTCCGACCCGTTGCTGCGCCGCTAATGGGCTTCACTGGAGATTCGGTGAGCGTCGAGGGGAAAATTGCCCTCCCAGTCACGGCTGGAACCCCTCCATGTCAGAGCACTGTGGTTGTAAATTTTTGATGGTCCGGGTCCCGCTGGCTTATAACGCTATCTTGGGAGACCAGGGTTGAATCTGCTAGATGCCGTAATCTCCACTAAGAGATTATTGGTAAGGTTCCCCACCAATGAAGGAGTCGGAGAAATGAAAGGGGAGCAAAGCCCATTACCACCCTGCTATCATTTGTCTCCCAGCCCACTGGAAGCGGCGTCGGCAGTAGCCTCTGAGTCGCTCGATCCCCGGGAGCTGGGAAGGAGGGGAGAGCCAGCTGAGCACCTTCTAACCCTCCCCTTGGGTGATGACCTGGCAAGGACTGTTCAGGTGGGGGCATTGCTTCCAGAAGAGGCACGTGATCAACTTTTTACTTTCCTGCGTGCCAACACCGACGTCTTCGCATGGTCGCCCTCAGACATGCCGGGCATCCCCGAAGAAGTGATCACCCATCGACTCAACCTCAGGCCAGAGTGTTGGCCGGTCTAACAGAAAAAAAGAAACTTCGCTCCGAATAGACAAAAAGCTATCGACGAGGAAGTTCGCAAGTTAACGGTTGCGGGCCATATTCGGGAGGTCCATTACCCCGAATTGTTGGCCAACGTGGTGCTGGTCCGTAAGACCACAGGAGCTGGAGAATGTGCGTGATTTTACCGACCTCAACAAGGCATGCCCTAAGGACAGCTTTTCCCTGCCCCGGATCGATCAACTGGTGGACGCCACATCCAGCCATAAGATCCTTAGCTTCATGGATGCTTTCTCCGGATATAACCAGATCCGGATGAATCCGGCGGATGAAGAAGCTACCTCCTTCATAACTGAGAAGGGTTTATACTGCTACAGAGTGATGCCTTTCGGACTAAAGAACGCGGGAGCCACCTATCAGAGGCTGATGAACAAAGTCTTCGAAGGCCAGATAGGACACAACATGGAAGTGTACGTGGATGACATGTTGACAAAAAGCGTTCATGCCACTGACCATATCGCGGACCTAACGGAGACTTTTGACAACCTTCGTCAGTACCAGATGAAGCTGAACCCACGTAAGTGTGCATTCGGGGTGACAGCCGGAAAGTTCTTGGGTTTCATGGTAACCCGGAGGGGGATCGAAGCCAACCCGGACAAAGTCCAAGCCATCTTGGACATGAGGCCTCCCGCCAACAAGAAGGAAATACAGCGCCTGGCGGGAAGGGTGGCCGCCTTAAGCCGTGTCCAAGTCCGCTGAAAGGTGCCTACCTTTCTTCAAGGCGCTTCGCATAGTCAATAAATTCGAATGGATGAAAGAATGCCAGGAGGCGTTCAACGGGTTAAAGGAATTCTTATCTACCCCGCCACTACTAGCCAAGCCAACGGGTGGAGAAGAACTCCTTCTATACCTCGCAGCCTCTCCTGAAGCCGTTAGTTCTGTGCTGGTCCGCGTGGACACCGATGGCATGCAAAGGCCAGTATACTACACAAGCAAGGTGCTCCACGATGCAGATACCAGATACTCAAATATGGAAAAGATTATCTTTGCATTGATTGTATATGCCCAGCATCTGCGGCCATACTTCCAAGCCCACCCGATCGTGGTGATCACAGACCAACCTCTGAAGATAGTTCTTGCTCGCCCGGATACTTTCGGCCGGCTGGCGAGGTGGGCCCTTAAGCTGGGGGAGTTTGACCTGTCTTTTCGCCCCCGGTCGGCCATGAAGTCTCAAGTCTTGGTGGATTTTTTGGTCGAATGCACTTGGGGAGAGGAGCAACCTAAAGAACCTCCTACAGACACTCAGCCCCATGGAACCAGTGATGATGAATGGGTCCTTCATGTGGATAGGGCGTCAAATTCTCAAGGGAGCGGAGCAGGCCTCATCTTGGCCAACTCGGATGAAGTTGTAACCGAGTATGCACTTTGCTACCTCTTTCCAGCCACTAATAACTAGGCAGAGTATGAAGCTCTGCTGTCCGGGGTGAGATTAGCTCGAGAGCTTGGGGTGAAACGCTTATGGCATTCACCGACTCCCAACTGGTTGTTGGCCAAATCACAAGGGAATATGAAGCAAGGGATCTCATCATGTCCCGCTACTTAAGTATGGTGCAATCGCTGGCTTCTCCCTTGGCTCACTTCAGCGTCAGCTACATTCCTCGACAGGAGAATGCTAGAGCCGACGCCTTATCCCGTCTTGCCACCTCAGCCGATGGGATGTTGGGAAGAGCTTATGTGGAGCACTTAGAAGCCCCGAGTATTGAGGTATCAAGAGAAACTCTACCAGTGGAGCAGGAGCCTTCCTGGATGGACGCCTATGTCCGGTACTTTACTGAGGGTACCCTCCCAGAAGACCCTGCCGAAGCTAGGAAACTTAAAAGATGGGCCCCAAAGTTTTTCATAATGAAGGGAAAGCTCTATCGGAGGTCGTTCTCATACCCAGTCCTCAGATGTGTCGGTCCCACCGAAGCCAATTATATTCTGCGGGAGATACATGAAGGCATATGTGAAAGCCATCTAGGGGGCAGGGCTCTTGCATATAAAGCCCTACGGCAGGGGTATTACTGGCTGACAATGAAGGAGGATGCATCCGGACTCGTCAAAAGGTGTGATAGCTGCAAGCGCCATGCCAACATTCAACATCAACCGGCGTCCCAGCTGACCCCTCTGGCTGCACCCTGGCCCTTCGCACAGTGGGGCATGGACATCCTGGGACCGTTCCCTCCTACTTTCGGACAACGCAAATTCCTAGTGGTGGCCATCGACCATTTCACCAAGTGGATCGAGGCGGAAGCTCTCGCTAAGATCACAGAGTCCAAAATAAGGACTTTCTTTGGAAGTCTGTGGTGTACCGGTTCGGGCTACCGCACACCCTCGTTACTGACAACGGCCGACAGTTTGACAACACGGCCTTTCGGGAATTCTGCGATGGTCTAGGCATCCATCACCGATTCACCTCAGTAGGGCACCCCCAAACCAACGGTGCAGCCGAGGTGACCAATCGCATCATTCTCCAATGACTCAGGGCTCGGCTAGATAGCTGCAAAGGGCGCTGGGTGGAGGAACTCTCCAGTGTACTGTGGGCCTACCACACGACGCCACGAGCACCTACTGGGGAAACTTCTTTCAGCCTGGTCTTTGGGACCGAGGCGGTCATCCCGGTGGAAATAGGAGTTTCCAGTCCCCGAACGAATTATACCACGAAGAAAGTAACTCAAACCAGCTGAGGGCCGATCTGGATTTGGTGGAAGAATTACGAGACCAAGCGCAGCTTCGCATGGCAGCGTTCCGTCAACGAGCGGCCAAGCACTACAACGCTCGAGTGTGATCCAAGACGTTCCGTTCTGGAGATCTCGTTCTGCGAAGAGCTGAAGTATCAAAGCCAACGGAGGGGGGCAAGTTGGCACCAAAATGGGAAGGACCATACCGTGTCAAGGAGGTGCTTCACCATGGGGCGTACAAAGTTGAAGAGCTAGACGGGAAACCGCTCCCTCGCACTTGGAATGCCGATAATTTATGCCGGTATTACCAGTAAAGTGCTATCTTCATTAATTTAAATCTATTTGATAGACTGATGTTCGAAATGTTCGCATTTCTTCTGAATATGTTCGGCATTAAAGACCGGCGCCCCGCATCGGTACTAAAGACCGGCCCCGCGTCGGCATCAAAGACCGGCTCTGCATCGGCACTAAAGACCGGCTCCGCGTTGGCATCAAAGACCGGTTCCACCGGTAATAAAGACCGGCGCCCCACGTCGGCACCAAAGACCGGCTCAGTATCGGCACTAAAGACCGGTTCTGCACCGGCAATTAAAGACCGGCGCCCCGCATCGGCACCAAAGACCGGCTCCGCGTCGGCACCAAAGACCGGTTCCGCCCCGGCAATTAAAGACCGACGCCCCACGTCGGCACCAAAGACCGGCTCAGTGTCGGCACTAAAGACTGGTTCGGCACCGGCAACTAAAGACCGGCTCCACGTCGGCACTAAAGACCGATTTCGCACCGGCAATTAAAGATCGGCGCCCCGCATCAGCACCAAAGACCGGCTCAGCGTCGATACTAAAGACCGGCTCCGCATCGGCATTAAAGACCGGCGCTCTGCGTCGGCACTAAAGACCGGCCCGCATCGGCATCAAAGACCGGCTCCGCGTCGGCATTAAAGACCGGCTCTGCATCGGCACTAAAGACTGGCTCCACGTCGGCATCAAAGACTGGTTCCGCAACGGCAATTAAAGACCGGCGCCCCGCGTCGGCACCAAAAACCGGCTCAGTGTCGGCACTAAAGACCAGTTCCGCATCGACAATTAAAGACCGGCGCCCCATATCGGCACCAAAGACCGGCTCCACGTTGGCATCAAAGATCGGTTCTGCACCGGCAATTAAAGACCGGTGCCCCGCGTCGGCACCAAAGACCGGCTCAGTGTCGACACTAAAGACCGGTTCCGCACCGGCAACTAAAGACCGGCTCCACGTCGGCACTAAAGATTGGTTCCGCACCGGCAATTAAAGACCGGCATCCCACGTCGGCACCAAAGACCGGCTCAGCATCGGCACTAAAGACCGGCTCCGCATCGGCATTAAAGACCGGCGCTCCGCATCGGCACTAAAGACCGGCCCCGCATCGGCATCAAAGACCAGCTCTGCGTCGGCACTAAAGACCGCTCTGCATCGGCATCAAAGACCGGTTCTGCACCGGCAATTAAAGACCGGCGCCCTGCGTCGGCACCAAAGACCGGCTCAGCGTCGGCACTAAAGACCAGCTCCGCATCGGCATTAAAGACCGGCGCTTCGCGTCGGCACTAAAGATCGGCTCCGCGTCGGCACTAAAGACCGGCTCCGCGTCGGCATTAAAGACCGGCGCTCCGCGTCGGCACCAAAGACTGGCTCTGCGTCGGCACCAAAGACCGGCTCCGCATCGGCATTAAAGACCGGCGCCCCGCGTCGGCACCAAAAGTTGGCTCCCTGTGTTGGTATCTGGGACAGTGTTTTGCCTCACAATCACATTTCACGTAACCTATCTGACGAGGCACCATTGGTTGGTGATTCACGACAGCTTACACAACTAAAGC
This sequence comes from Calamus simplicifolius, assembly GCA_900491605.1. Lineage (NCBI taxonomy): Eukaryota > Viridiplantae > Streptophyta > Magnoliopsida > Arecales > Arecaceae > Calamus > Calamus simplicifolius. Next base: position 435,349 of record UESW01004552.1, on the reverse strand, counting down.
TGATGATAACCAAAGGCGCGCAATGAGTGTTAAAACATTCATTGATGACTAAAAGGTTACAAAATTACCGACCTGAGTTGAGCTTAGAGCAATACAAAAAAAAAAACAAACAACACAAAACAAAAACTATTTTAAGGGTTATTCGGGGCCGGGTCATCGTCTTCAGGGACGTCATCTGGCTTCAGCCCTTCAATATCATCCAGGTCATAGAGTTCCTGGATTTTGTCCTTGCAGTCTTGGAAGCCGGCATTATAAGCAAACGCCGCTGATTCGGCTAGCTCCTTATCAAAGGCTTTAGACTTTCTGAAATCCTCTACAACCTCTGCAGCTCTTTTCTTCACCTCGAGGGCTCTCTGTTCGGACTCGACGGCCTCCCTCTTGGCCTCAGTCACCGCCGCCTCCAAATCGACAATCTTGGCGTCGGACTGGCGGGTGGCCTCTTTGGCTGCGTCTATTTCAATGGAGGTAGAATCCAATTGAGTCTTCAAGATGCGCATTTCCGATTCCACCACCTTCAGCCTCTCCTCGGCCATCCTCTGCTTTTCCTCGGCCACCTGAGCGTTATCCAGCTCATTGGCTGCGCGACGCTGGGCAACTTCCAGCGCATACTCGGCCTTATCGGCTCTCTGCCGGGTGGCATCGACTTCGCCCTTTAGGGTGGCTCGGGTATCCTCCATAGCCATTTTCGCCTTTTTTGCCCTGGCTTGGAGCGATAACATCTCCTCCCGCGCCTGGTCGATAGCAGTATCACTCAGGGTCCAAAGATTCTTTAGGGCGATTAGAGAGTTCAGTGCCTAAAGGGAATGTCAATGTTAAAAAGCAACATAAAACAAATGAAGCAAAGAGAAAAAATGATAATTGAGTAGAGGCTCACCCAGAGATGTGCCACCGACGCCTCACGGAAGAAGGTGGCTCTCCCTTGATGCCGGAGAAACTCTTGCACCTCCACCACAGATGCTTCTTCTAAGGCCCGTTTGGCCCAGCGGCTGTGGTTCGCCAACAGTGATTGGAAGGAAGGATCGACACCCCTCCCTTTCCTTGGCACGGGGTCCGCGGAGGCAAATTCCGCCTCTAATTTTGCCGCCTCCGACCCCTTGACTGGTGGAGGTGCTTCGGCTGTTGCCCCCACGGGGGCAGGGTAGCTGCTGGAGTTGGTCCTATTGCTGCAGGAACTTGCTCCGTCTCCACGGCTTTGGGTAAGGGTGACGGCACTCTTGCGACCTTCTCGGGAGAAGGATCGAGCAAGATGATAGGAGCTGGAACTGAAGATCTCCCTTCTAATTGGCTCCGCCCAACTTCCTCGCCGGCGTCGGCCCTCACTGTATCTATCTTGGCGGGCTCGTCGGCTTGGGCTCTGGCCGCCTCACACGTGTACGGAGATTCTACGGTTTTGGCCCTTTTAGCATCGGCCTCCCCAGCATCGGCCCTTCTAGGATCGGCCTTCTTCAAAATCTTAGCGCGTAGGGGCTTCACAACTTTAGCCCCTCCAGTGTCAACCCTTCCGGCATCGGCCCTCTCCGCGTCGGCCCTTCCCGCGTCGGCCTTCCCCACTTCGGCTCTCCCCGCCTCGGTCCTCCTTGGGATTTTGGCAACGGCCCTTCTCTCGGCAAGGGACTCATCCCCCGTAGCCTTCCTCTTCTTAGTGGCTGCCTGCCTGAGCTCGCGAAGTGATGGCACCATCCCTATAAAGGCGAAAGATGAATATTAAAAAAAAAAAGGGGAGAGAAGGGGGAAAAAGAAAAAAAGAAGGCGAGTAATCAAATGCTCACCACTCGAAGGAATTAAACCGGCGAGACAAAGGTTTTCCTCGGATAAAAACATATTACACCGAGGGACATCGGCAGTCAGAAGCTGCCCAAAAGTCATCCGATCTCTTGGAAGGATGGAGGAATCCCTATTGGCATCGATATTAGGTATCCCCCAGCTTCCGCGCACCCCGCCGATATCAGCAAAAAAGAATTTGTCCTTTCACCCTTTGACGGAGGTAGGAAGGCACAATTTGAGGATCCTATTGGACCTAGGGGTGAAAGACCACCAACCCGATTGCTTGCGGAGGGTATAAAAACTGCGGAATAAGGAGATGCTGGCTTCTATGCCTTGCAGGTGATAGAGAACCAGAAAGCTGACAATGGTTCGGATCGAGTTAGGAACTAACTAAGAAGGTGTTAGAGAGTATCGGTCCAGAAGATTGAGGATGAAAGGATGGATAGGTAACCGAAGTCCGGCCTTAAAGAAGGCTCCATACAAGGCAACCCTTCCGGAACGGGAAGAGGTTACCCTGTCATTGGGAGCAGGGTAGAACAAATGAAGGTCCGGCGGAAAGCTATATTTGGCTTTCAGATTTACTATGTCTTGAGCAGACATAGCGGAAGTAGTCCCTTCGGGGAACTCCTTGATGACACTAGAAGGACCAGCAGCCGTTGGACGGCCCCGGACGAAAATCCGCCCGCCGATCGGGCGACTCCCGGTTAAGGGGCGACTGACCGGCCGCTGTTCCGGCGAGGAGCGATTAGAGGAGGGGGTAGACCACTGGCTTGGTAAGGAATCAGAAGTTTGAGAAGGGTTGGGGGAACACCCCCGGGAATCAGAGATGGAACAAGAAGGCGATGAAGCCATGGAGACTAACCTGGAAAACTTGAGCTAGAATCGAAGGAGCACGAGGAGAGAACGAACACGGGAGACGAACGGACGCTTGCGGACTCGAAAGGGAGGATGAGAGGATAAGGATGATTTTTCCCCTTATAACTCCAGTTCAAATCACCCACGATCGTCCGACCTGACTACGCGTCGACCTTCAATTGGAAGGTGTTTCGACGGCCTACCAGCGCAAAAAACACGAAAAGCTTCACCAATAAAAAGGGGGGCATTGGCCTTATCACAATGATGACGCTTGCCTTTTGTGACTCATTGCTCGAGGAAAATCCTTTCCCCAATCCCAACACACGGACAAGCGAAATAATGGCACAAAAATCGGCTGCCCAGAGGATATTAACACCCCTTTCGCGGGTGATTGTGCGCTCACCCATCTCAGGGGCGGGGGGCATCTGATACGGCTGGCCGTTTCCTCTGGGTAGTATTATCTTTTGCATGATTTCTGAAAATAATGATATGACAGCAAAACCAGAGATAGAACTCCAGCGCTGGCCTCTAGCGTCGGCCTCCAGCGTTGAACTCTGGCTCAGGCTTCTAGCATTGGTTTCCAGCGTCGTCCTCCAGCGATGACCTCCAGCGTTGGCCTCCAGCGTCAGCCTCCAGCGTCAGCCTCCACGCTGGACTTAGGCTCCGGCCTCCAGCGTCGGCCTCCAGCGTTGAACTTTGGCTCCGGCCTCCAATGCCGGCCTCCAGCGTCGGCCTCCAGCGCTGGACTTAGGCTCTGGCCTCCAGCGTCGGCCTCCAGCGCTGGACTTTGTTCCGGCCTCCAGCGTCGGCCTCCAATGCTTTTTCGCATGCACAAGGACTAGTCTCATACAACAGATCCCGTGATTCAAGGTCTACTGTAGTGCACCTCGCTCACTGAAATCACGGGCAAGTGTTAGCTCGTTCAGCAGTTGCCGTTACAAGCGGCCCTCATCCAGCAACGGCTTAACCACTTGTGTTTGGTGAAACTTATCCCAATGAGAAAGATTCGACGGTTCCAACGGAACGAGGTAAACGGAACCCCAGACAGGTATAAAAGAGGACCCAAGCTCAATGCTGGGGGGATCTCAATCTCTCTCTCTTTCAAGTTCTACTGAGATACAAAATTCCTGTTCTACAACCCACTGACTTGGGCGTCGGAGGGTCCCCACCGGAACCACCGGTCTGGGACTTTTTGCAGGCTCTAGAAGGAAGACGGTGACCTTTCTGCATCCCTGAAGGCCTGCGGAGATCTCAGCTCATCCGACGTTCATCGCAAGTGATTTGACAGCAACAAGAAGTATGGGATAGCTCTGAAATCATTGTAAATCCAAAGACGAGGGAATGTAATTAAGTCCAGTTCTCTATTCTTTCTTTGTGTATATATATATCTATATGTATGTATATATATATATATCTATATGTATGTATGTATGTATAAGGAGATCTCAGCTCACCCGACGTTCATCGCAAGTGATTTGACAGCAACAGAAGTATGGGATAGCTCTGAAATCATTGTAAATCCAAAGACGAGGGAATGTAATTAAGTCCAGTTCTCTATTCTTTCTCTGTATATATATATATATATATATATATATATCTATGTATGTATATATATATATCTATATGTATGTATGTATGTATATATGTATGTATATATATATCTATGTATATATATGTATGTATGTGTGTATATATATATCTATATATCTATGTATATATATATGTATGTATATATGTATGTATGTATATGTATGTATATGTATGTATATATATGTGTATGTATGTATATATATATATATGTGTGTATATATATATATATATGTATGTGTATGTTATGTATATATATATACATATACATACACATACATATATATAATATATATATATATATATATATATATACACACATATATATATATATATATATATATATATATATATATATATATATATATATATATATATATATATATGTGTGTATATATATATATATATATATATATATATATATATATATATATATATATATATATATATACACATATATATATATATATATATATATATATATATATATATATATATATATATATATATATATATATATGTATGTGTATATGTGTGTGCGTGCGCGCGTTCCTAGCAGGTTCTTCAACGAATTATTATTTTAGCTCTATCTCTAGCTAATTTCTACCCATATCTAAAGTATGCTATATGTTTGCAGATATGACAGTTTGCAGGCTTAGAGCTTTACAAATGCACTTTCAACTCTAGGTTACATGATGGAATGGTTGGGATGCTCTAAAACCAAAGATAGCAAATTATACCAATGGACTGTAGTTGGATTATGCCAATTTAAAAGTATAACACAATGTGTAACTTTGAACTCAACTCGTTTATTAATTATATTAAAATTTTACATCCGAATATGTTTGTGTGTTTATTATGGGTTGGACAACACGGTTCATGTAACATGTTTAATAAACAAAGCATATTCATATTGGCACGAATATATGATATCTCTTCAACTTACATAATTTGAAATCACATTTTATTCTATCTAATAAGTGCAACCCATTTTTTAGGTTTTAATTACCTAAAATCCTTCACTTCCCTTTTTCCTTTTTATTTTACTTATTTTATATACTGAATAAATATATAAAGTAATTTTTATATAAGTTAAATAGGTTTGATGGGTTATGTTTAGGTTTGCAAGTTATGCATATTATATAAAGTTAACTCGTTTAATAATAATGCCAATTTCAGATATACAAGTTAGCTCAAAGCATGACTTCTTTTTTTAATTATGTTTAATGATAAATTATATGTGCTAAAACTTCTTTAATTGTTTAAGTTTTGTTCTTTCAGAAAAAAATGGTGTAAGATTAAAAAACAATGACTAGTCATATTTTTTCAGCATAAAAATTGATCCGCCCAATATAAATTGGAGGCACCTCAATAGTTTTCATTATGAATATAATATACAATTGGCCTAAAAACTATAGGGACTAATCTAAGAGAAAGTAATATTTTGAACAACCATGATCAGAACAATTGTGATGCAGTGGATGGTTGTGTTTTCGTTGAATGTATGCACTGCATGTGGTCAAGTCATTGGAAAAGAATGTTGGATTTTTAATCCAACATTGGGCTTATATGTGAAATAATTATGTGTTGCGGACTGTTAAATAAGGTTAAACCCAATTAAAAAGTTATCAGCTAAGGTTTCAGTGATTTGGGCTTTAATGTATCTGATTAGGTGTGGCCCTTTAATGTGTAGAAACCTAAAGGGTTATTTTTATTTTTATGATGGGCTAAAATAGAAATACCACAAGATAATAATGAAATTATCTATATATAGCGGTTATGGTCCCTGGATCGCTTCTCTGAATTCAATCATCAGAAAGAATAGTCTAGAGAAAATTCTAAAGGACTCTATAGGAGTACGTTGATTTGGAAGACCAACCGCAGGACTCTGGAGAGCAATCAAGCAATATGGATTTAGGTATGCTTCCGTTTATCGACTATGGATTCTTGATGATTAAACATGAATAATTTTTAAGCTTAATGGTGATGGTCTTTATCAAAAGGTTCGAATCTAATTTCTAATAAAGAACACTGATGAATAGCTTAATCTGATCACCATTCGCTAGAACATTTTAAGACTCAAATTTATGAGTCACGAGATTATAACATGGCATGTTAAACCTTCAGCTTTCAGTATTACATCCTCTCTCTCTTTCTCTAATAAAAAAAAAAAAGAAAGAAAGAAGAGGGAAGAAAAGAAAGAGGAAAGGGTGGGTGGTGGTGAGGATTAAGAAAGTGTGGTCGCTAATAGAAAGGAATTGCATTAAAAATGTTGGAACCATATGGCTCCAATGCCCACGTCCAGCAATTAATGCTAGCAAGGCATTTTCTTTATACGGAGCAGTTCAATCAATCCCCCCCCCACAGCCTTTTGCCATTTGCGTTCTTTGGCCCTCCGTTGACCGATGCATGGTGCAGGGCTCTTTCTTTCTTTGTTTTTTGCCCCCCGCTTATAATGGACTCTTAATTTATTTACTGAAGCTGATCTGTGCAATTAATCATGATACGAAACATTAGGTTTCACCTAAAGTCATCAAGTTGGTACCAAGTATTTTTAACGAAGCCAAAGTACGGGTCAGCTGTTATATACTTCTACTACAAGCTTGAGACTCTCTGCTTTGGGTCAGCTTTTGGCTATTTAAAATCGCCGCCGGTGCCATGCTTATTGTTGGCATTGAACATGCGGTCAACCGGCATCCGCTATCGAAGCTGTACGTAGTTGTTGCGAGTTGAGATAATAATTTGATGTCACGCAGCCCCATAGCTGTGGGGACTCTAACGCCACAAGAAGCTAAACAGGAGGTTAAAAAAAAAAAAAAAGGCATTGTTTGGTGAAAGAAGGAGACTTAAAAACACGTATCCATATCTAATCCTTTGACAATTTGAGAGAGTAGGTGTGCACTGATCAACCTAAACTAATTAGCCTTTAATAAAGAACAGTCACATGGCTCCGTATACTTTCCCATTTCATGATTTTTAAACTATGATCATAAAAAAAGAAAGAAAAAAGGTTTGCGATCCTTCGAGTAAGCTACAAAAACATAAATAATTGCTTGAGAGGTAATGCATCCGTTCAAAGGAGATTTTCATAGACATTTAGCTGGGACCTACCCATTGACAGGGGCCATGTATGTAAAATATAAAATATAGGGAAGATGGGAAGATTGATGGATTCTAGTGGAACAGAGAACTAGAGATCTTTTGGTGAACGTCGGTGACAGATGGAGTAACAATGGGCAATTACTTGGTTCTTTTATCTTATCGGATTATAAAGCAACTGCTACTCGAGCCAGCCCCTTGCAGGAGCCGTTACGTTGGTGCTTCACATCACTCACATCACGCCGAAAGCCTTTGTCATCTATCTAACTAAGGAATCTCGGCTAAATTATTGCACATATTCTCCATATCTCTACTGCTTTAGGTGATAACTTCAACCCATGCACAGGTCGTCACAGGAGGTGGTCTCCTATGATTGCCGGACATAAGGTTATAAGGGCCACGCTGTAATAAGTGGTAAAAATGCCAGCAAAAGGCAGGCATGGCAAGAAATTTTCCATGGATATCAAAGGATGCATGCCTCTAGATCGAGAAACACGCGCGCACACATATATATATATCATGTTTATTTATGTCCTTGCCTCACATCTCTATCTCTCGAGCTCATTTAAGAGAATGAATCATATGAATTCCTAGTATCTATAGGGAACATCGATCCTATGATGTGAGATTAGTTTTGGGAGCTTGCTTAAAAGACAGTGTTCGAGATTTCACCTCAAGATCACTTTCACTTCTTTTCTCTGGGGAAAACAAAGACTTTCATTTGCAACGAAGCTTCTGAATTCATGAGTGAAAAGAACATTGGCAACCACCACTTTTTTAGATCTTTCCACTCCTTGCAACCAAAGGGATCTATAGAATAAATTGATAGCAAGGATAGGTGCAATTAGGAGAAGCATCGACTTTAAGCTGAACACCACACCATTTTTTCTAGATGCAGGCAGTACCCATTAGTAACATTGTACAGCATTGTACTAGCACTGATTCCCCCACATATTATAACCACATCAAAAGTGCACTGTTAGGACAACCGACAACCACAGCATCAGCAACTGGTGATCACATACATGTTCAAGACCGTCGCTAGAATGAATATTTACGTGTCACGGCTATATATGCTTTGGATTAAAGTATACAACAAGTCGGACAAAAGCAAAATCATCTTTTTTGGGGAAAAAAAAAAGAAGTCGGAACAAATTCTTCAAAAAAAAAAATGATATCTGTCATATCTGAAATTACAAAGTTAATTAATTTATAACCTCAAACTCTAGCCTCCATGTTGTTGATGTTGTTTTCACTACAAGTTGTCTGTGGTGCTAGCATGATTGCATCCGAGTGAGAGTCGCTCTCTCTTCTTGTCGTATTCTTTTTGTTCAATTATTGACCTAATTTCAAATTGAATACAGAGTCCAAATAGCATGGGAAACGCAAGGTGGTCACCATCCACAATCAACAAGGCAAGGATCTTCCTTTCCCATGTCATTGCAAAAACCTCACGTCTATAAGACTAGATATATAAAGGCGATCCCAGTGATTCAATGCTTGGATTCTAAGTTAACAACTATCAATTTCGCCATGAGTTCCCTGCAGATATGTTTTCTAGACGCATTCAACCTTGTAAACGCTTTTGTCTTCTTCTTTTTTACTATTATTTTTATGGCTAAGAGGCATTGTGGATGAGAGGAAGAGGAAGGGAGCAAAGGTATTGGAATAAGCGAAAGGGAAAGGTGTAGTGCTAATGGTCAAAAGGCATGTGCTTGTGCTCCCGCTCCGCTCTGTTTGCCTCTTCATAAAATAAAATAATGAAGATTTCGGGTCTTTTCAATTAGATGCGCACCTCGTGGATGGAGAGGCCAAACAGTACCTAAACGCTATAATTTGATGTTAGCCTTTGACCGAGTTATAATAATTCTCCTCTGTTTTGCCATGCGAGAGACTCGTTCTGGAGCGTTCGTTCCACACGATTTTCTGATCGAAACGACGCAATTGCCCTTCCATAATAGCTTTTATTTTGCCCTTCCCCTTCCTCCTCCGGGCCAAAAGAAAAATTAGCCTTTTGTTAGAGAATACATGCATACACTCAAAACAGAGGCTAAAAAATAAGGAAAAATTTGCCCCACTTAATATAAAATAAAGATATATACTTTAAAAGTGATCTAATGCAATCCATACAAGCAAGCGTTAACGCTCGGAAATTCTACGCTTAGGCATCCTCACAAGCCAATCGTAATTAGAATATGAATTGATTTTTTTTTTTTTTCCCATGCTTCCAAACGATTATTTCTTGTATCTTGTGGCCCTTCCTAAGAATTAAGTTTTGAAGCTCCAAGGACGCAAACACGGGCAGGGCTATTTTAAGACATAAAAGCAGAGTTTGATGCGATAATCCTGGGTTTGGTCATAATGACAGAAGAAACAAACAAAGCTTGTAATTAGAGGAAGCCAAATTTAGATCAATGGTTTTGGGGGCATTGTGACCATTTCCTACCGAAGTTACTTGCATGGACATGAAGATGAAGCGAAAGGGGGACCGCTTAAACCTGTCCTTCCGTAGAATAGTAGGAGGAAGCTTCAGTGCCTACCAACTCCTCCTCTTACCTCCTCTTCACCCCACCTCCTCGCAAGGCATCATTCGCTTCTATTCCTTTATAAAAACCAAGCACTGCCTCCTCTTTCCATCACAAGAGAGAAAGAAAGGAACCTCTCTCTCTCTCTCTCTCTCTCTCTCTCTCTCTTTCTCTAGCTTGCTTTCCTTCCTAAGGAAAAAGTGTAGCTTCTTTATAGTAGTAGAGAGGAAAAAGAGAGAGAAGATGGCCGTGTCCAAAAACTTTGCTGTAATTCTCTCTGTTCTTGCTCTCGTTCCTCTCTGCTTTGCTGCTAGTGGTAGTGGGTACCTCTACCCGCAGTACTATGACCACTCATGCCCCAAGGCTAAGGAGATCGTCAAGTCCATCGTTGCCGAAGCTGTGGCTAAGGAGGCCAGAATGGCTGCTTCTCTTCTGAGACTCCATTTCCATGACTGCTTTGTTAAGGTTCCCCTCCCAACTTTTTTTTCAAAATAATTGGACTAGCTTCCTCTTCTTTCATTTTTTTTTTTTTTAAAGGGAAACTTGATTGCTTTTGGTCATTGTAACATTTTTTAATTAATATAGGAAGGTTGATATACTTTATGTACAAGGGAATTTTAGTCATGTGTTTTTGGTAGGACGATAGCCCTTAAATATGATCCCTTTGTCATGTCACGTTACTTGCGGGATTTTTGCTAGCTCCACCAAAAATGTTCTAGATTTTTTTTTGCATGAAATGACCAAATTACCCTTCCATTTTTCTACCTAATTGCCATTTCTTTTGACCAGACAAGTAGTAGTAATCAAATTAAAATAAAAGGGGTTTTAATTATCGAGTGACAAGTTGCAGTAGTCGTTCGTCTCCTAGAATTAAGTTGAGTGTGGAATCATATATTATTATTACGGTTTCTAACTTTAACGGATGGAAGGTGTTTTATTTTGCAGGGATGTGATGCATCCATCTTGTTGGACAGCAGCGGAAGCATCGTCAGTGAGAAGGGGTCCAACCCGAACCGAAACTCGGCGAGAGGGTTCGAGGTCATCGATAAGATTAAGGCTGCATTGGAGAAGGAGTGCCCACAAACTGTGTCCTGTGCTGATATTCTGACTCTTGCTGCAAGAGACTCTACCGTGCTGGTGAGCCCCTGCACGAAGACGTGCCTATATATCACCATGCCTTGTTGTCAAATTTTTCAAGCATGCTTCTGGGTTAAAGATGAAAATCGTAATCAGAGTGAAAGAATTACCCTTGCTTGGTTGAGGCCAGTGATTGCAGCTCTGTCTAAGTCTAACAACGTTTCTGCCTTGGATTTGGTTGTGAACAAATTAAACAGGCTGGTGGCCCTTGCTGGGAAGTCCCGCTTGGGAGGAGGGATTCCTTGGGTGCAAGCTTGAGCGGCTCCAACAACAACATTCCAGCTCCTAACAACACTCTGCCCACCATCATCACCAAGTACAAGCTAAGGGCCTCGACCTCGTCGATCTCGTTGCGCTCTCAGGTGAGCCCACACTCCGCTAGCTGCTGCTTCTCAAATAAAATTTGAAATCTCCTGATCGAATTGGTTGCGTAGTCTTAATTAATTTGTTTAAATTTCGATTCAGTCAGTTTTAACACTAGCAGTGATTGATATACGAGCATTAATGTATTGTATTGTATTGTATGGTACTGAATTGATTCAGGTAGCCACACCATTGGGCTATCACGGTGCACCAGCTTCAGACAGAGGCTCTACAACCAGACAGGCAACGGGCTCGCTGACAGCACCCTTGAGGAAGCCTTTGCTTCACAGTTGCGGTCGCGCTGTCCGCGATCTGGGGGTGACAACAACCTCTTCCCTCTGGACTTCGTGAGCCCCACCAAGTTTGACAACAATTACTTCAAGAATATCATAGCTTCAAAGGGTCTACTGAGTTCAGACCAGGTGTTGTTCACCAAGAGTGCGGCAACAATGGCGTTGGTGGAGAAGTATGCTGAGAACAACGGGCTTTTCCTCGAGCAGTTTGCCAAGTCCATGCTTAAGATGGGAAACATCACCCCACTCACTGGTTCCAAGGGGGAGATCAGGAAGAACTGCAGGAAGGTCAACTCCTAATCGAGCAATGTGAAGCTGTAATTCCTACTCATGTTATGCATTGCTTGTATCCTTTCTTTTCATTTTTTTTTTTTTTTTTTTTTTTTTTGAGTGTATTCAAAGTGAGAGATGAGATGCTGTCCTAAGCCCCCGGTGTACTGGGACTTCTCTGTCTTCTGATTTCATTCCGTATTAATAAATTCATACGTTCTTCGTTTGATCATCATGCAGCTAAGACTTCTTGATAAAATGCTGAAATGCTAACCTATAAAGTAGATTCCAGACTTATAATAATTCATAAATGGGATTCTTGTGCGAAATAACTTTTACTGGTCTTTTCAAGCGTAAACGTTTGGATGAAAAGAAAAAAAAAAAAAAAAAATAGGGAAGAAAGAAAACTAGAGAAAAAATATGAAATTTTTTTTTGAAATTTATCTTATTTGGATGAAGAGAAAAGTAGGAAGAAAAAAAATTAGAAAAAAAAATAAGAGAAAAAAAAGTGATGGACCTTACTTAAAAGTTCTCTCTAAAATTGATTGAAGAGATTTCGAAGATAAAACTCAAGGGTGCTTTTATTTTTTTCATTCCAATATCGATCCTTTTAAAGCAAAAACTGATACATTCTTTAATCATTCGTAATAAGAGTATTATTATCATTGTAAATTATCAACTTAAATTTATATTTAACTCGATAGAAAGAATGAAAAGACTTTAACCTCGGATGTAAAAAGGTAGGTCCCACTTCATTTCAGGCTTATGCCATATTAATTAAATCTTTTCAATGCTTTTCATATCTACTTTATGCTAGTGCATAGATTACTAAATAGATAAGTAGAATGATAGATAAATTTAATATATATATATCATGATAGATAATTAATGTGTTAGACTATTTTGCAAAGCCTATTACTCAAGATGCTTCCCTATGCAAGGAAAGATTCCATGTAACTTATTTAATTTGGAAGGATATATGACAAAAGTTAGATGCATTCTAAAATTGCATGACATTTAGTTTGGAAAATAGGGAGAGCTTCTAATTTTGGGAGCATTGCTGGATTGTTCCTATTCCCCTCGTCCATCTTCATAAGGATCTTTAAGGTCAAGCTATAAAGAAGCATTTTCCTCTCCCTTTTACATAGAGTATTAAAGAGCAATGATGGAGCATTTATCTTTATGATCTGCTTTTTTATAAGCAATTGGCACAACTTTTAGCAACCTTAAAGCCTTTTTTTTTTGTTTTTCCGGTCGTTAGATGTGCCAATGTGGAAGCTTTGCAAGAATGATAAATTCACGATAGGTTCATTGATGATAAAAGGCTCGAGTACCTTTTTATTGTCTTATATGATAAGCTTTTGTTCAAAAAAGGTAAATTCTTTTTACGGTTGGCCTTCTCCAACAAGCTCTATATTAGTGCTAGATGCCTATTATGTGGAGCCAAATAAGAGTCAATGGATTACTTGTTTGCCAGATACTTTTTTTTAAAAGTTATTTTAACGACTCTAGCTGGTTGTCTTTGGATGAGTAGATTGCCTACTAATCTCCATAAATTGTTGTATAAAAAATGCCTAGGACCAACTAATCATAGCTTTCATAAGGAATATATGGAAAAAAAAAGGAATTCAAAAACCTTCACCGATATTTTCGCTAGCTTTTCTCTATGGTTTTGAAACTTAGATTGGATTAATCGAATGAACCGATCCAACTAAGAGTCGGTCATCAATTTAATCTGATTTTATTATTAAAGTTGACTTTTATACGATCCGATTAAATTAAAAAAATTCATTGAATCGGTCGGATTCTAAAGAACCGATTCAATCCCAATTTTTAGATTTTTAGTTTTGATAAATAAAATTAAGATTAAATTTTTGTAGATTTTTAATTTTTTATTTAAATTAATATTTATATTTTATTATTTTTATATTATTAAATTAAAAATTAATTATGATATTATTTGATTTGAACAAATTGATTTATTTGATCGAATTGATTAACTCACGATCCAAATATCAATCCAATTTATTATTCGATCTGATTTTCAAAACATTACCTTTTCTCGTGGGGCTTTGCCTGACCAAAATGTTTGCTTTATTATTCTAAACTTTGTAATATACTCTCCTCCAATTCTTCTTTGCTGGCCTTGTAAAAATTTTTCATTGTAAATACTTTGCTTATTAATAAATATTAGTGAGGATACTTTCAATAAATACATATCACTTCTTAAGGTACTCGATTAGTTATTGTTGTGGATGCAATTCCCCATATATTCCGAAAGCCGCTTGCTTTGTCAATCGCCTCGGCTGGAACGTTGATTTTGACACCATGGGAAAAAAAAAGGTTGGACGCTGGGAAGAGTGAGTGTATTGGACTGGGCCAGACCATCGTGGGCTCGACCGAGCCCAATTATTATATAGTATAGAACAAAGTCCTAAAAAAAGTCAAACGAATATTAATGTATATTAAAATTTTTTTTTTAAATTTATGTATCGATACATTTTTTTTGAATGGATGTTTTAAGTTTAAAACTAGTGTGTTATAAATTTAAAACTAGGATGTTGTAATATTTTTTTTTTTGCTTTCTGAACATATGTCTTAATTTTATAACTACAATGTCGTAAGTTTAAAATTACGGTTTCGTAATTTTTTTTGGTTTCTGAACGGGTGTCTTAACTTTATAAATACGGTATCGTAAGTTTAAAACTGGGATGCCATAATTTTTTTTTGGATGTCGTAAAGGTGTTGGGCCTGGTGTGGTGCTATCAAGGCCCAGGTGGGCTAACTTGTATTGGGCTGGGTTTGAGTCCAAGGGTTGAGATTAAATCAAGTCACGGGTGTACACGGGCTTGGGGATTAGTTTAATCTCATTGGATTAGTCCATGGGAGTTTTTTGTTGAGTCTGGGCCTGGCCCACTTCGTGGATGTATTTAAACTCTAGTCTCTAGGGTTTGGATGGAATAGAGAACAGATTCTTTTCTCCCAAAATTCCCTTCTCTCATCATAGGGCGGCAGCCCTTTCTTTCTCCTCCCCATCTTCCTCCTTTTATCAAGAAGTAAACCTAACAGGATTAGGAATCCTTAGTTCTAGTTCTTGTTGAACGGGGAATCCCATTGCTATTCATCAAGGTCTAAACCTAACAGGATTAGGAATCCTTAGTTCTAGTTCTTGTTCAACAGGGAATCCCATTGCTATTCATCAAGGTCTAAACCCTAACAAGTGGTATCAGAGCCTGGTTCAAGGAGTAATCTGGAGGCCTTCAAGGAGTTGAAATAATTTCAACAAAATCTCGTCAAGGTACTTCTCTATTTTATAAAATTTATTTTTGTGCTATTTTTGAAATTGGCCATGGGGAGTAGCATAAAAATAGAGGTTGAGAAGTTTGATGGGAAGGGAAGTTTCTCCATGTGGAAAGTCCGGGTAGAGGACCTCCTTGTGCAGCAGGGTTTAGATTTGGCTTTGGAGGAAAGGCCAGATGGGATGACAGACAAGCAGTGGATTTCATTGGAGAAGAAGACATGTTCAATGATCAGGGGCTGTCTGGCGGATTCAGTCCTCTATTCAGTGCTGGAGGAGAAGACCCCGAAGGGACTCTGGACGAAGTTGCACACCCTCTATATGGGAAAGAATATGTGCAACAAGTTGATGTTGAAGAAGCGCCTCTACAGCCTTCGGATGTCAGAAGGTGAAGACGTGCTGGGTCACATCCAGATATTCGACCAGATGAGCAATGAACTTCTGAATGTTGGGGTCAAGATGGAGGAAGAAGATAAAGCACTTCTACTTTTATGTTCAATGCCCACGTCTTATGACTCATTGGTCACAACACTGCTCTATGGGAAGGAGACATTAATTTATGAAGATATTGTCTCGGTGCTTCGGACGAATGAGCAGAGGGAGAAGATGACCAAGGAAGCTGTTCCCCAGGAGGGTCTATCAGTTGGGGAAAGGACAGGCAGAGGTAGGGGCAGGGACAGAAGTAAGTCTGGAGGACGATCAAAGTCCAGGAAAGGCAAGAGAGAGCTGAAGTGCTATAAGTGTGGAGAGGTAGGACATTTTAAGAAGAATTGTCCTAAGTGGAAAAATCAGAAGGGAGAAAAAGGAGGATCTGAGTCTGTGAGTACAGTTGCAGATCAGGAGGTGGAGGATGATCTCTTGGTTGTATCAGATGATCACAGGCACAGCACAGAGATGTGGACCTTGGATTCAGCCTGTTCTCATCATTACACTCCCAACCGGTCGTGGTTCAGTACTTACACAGAGGTTGAGGAGGGGAATGTGACTCTTGGAGATAATCACCCTTGCAAGGTGGCAGGTATTGGCACAGTGAGGGTGAGGATGTTTGATGGTATGGTGCGCACTCTTACCAGTGTGAAGCATGTTCCAGAACTCAAGAAGAATCTGGTATCACTGGGGTACTTGGAGCGGACTGGATACAGCTTCAGCAGTCGTGCTAGGAGTGGAGTTCTGAACATCTCCAATGGAGCCATGGTGGTGATGAGAGGGAGGAGGCTGGAAAATAATCTATACAAGATGGAGGGCTCTGTGATGACTGTGAAATCTGAGGTGGCAGCTGCGGAGCAAGATCCCCGGGATGTGTACAGGATGTGGCATTACCGCCTGGGCCACATGGGAGACAAGGGGATGAAAGAACTGAGCAAGAGAGGTCTGCTTCCAGACTTGAGTAGCGGAGATATGAAGATCTGTGAGCCTTGTCAGATGGGAAAGCAGAGGAGAGTACAGTTCTCAGTCAGCACAGCTAGGAGTGCTGAACCCCTGGAGTTAGTACACACAGATGTCTGGGGACCAGCCCCAGTTTCTGCAAGGAATGGGGCCAGATACTTTATGACCCTGATAGATGATTTCTCAAGGAAGTTGTGGATCTACTTTATGAAGGAGAAATCAGAGGTCTTCACCAAGTTCAAAATCTGGAAGGCTGAGGTGGAGAAGGAGCAGGGTAAAAGTGTGAAGTGTCTGAGGTCTGATAATGGCGGGGAATACACCAGCAGGGAGTTCCAGATTTTTTGTGAGGAGTGGGGCATCAGAAGGCACTTCTCGGTGATGGGAACTCCTCAACAGAATGGGGTGGCTGAGAGGATGAACAGAACACTATTGGAAAAGGCAAGATGCTTAAGGCTGCAGGCAGGGCTTCCAAAGATGTTCTGGGTTGACGCAGTAGATGCAGCTAGCTACTTGGTCAATCGGTCACCGCACACCAGGTTAGATGGAGACATTCCAGAGGAGATATGGTCTGGAAGGAAGACAAGCCTAAACCATCTAAGGGTGTTTGGATGCACAGCATATGTGCATGTTGGAGCTGGGGAGCGGAGTAAGTTGGATGCCAGGTCTAAGAAGATGGTGTTCCTAGGCTACCCGCGAGGAGTCAAGGGGTATCGGCTATGGGACCCCTTGGAGAAGAAGGTTATCATCAGCAGAGATGTAACCTTTGATGAGAGCTCAATCCTCCAGAACAGAAGTGGCATGGATGCACAGCAGGGACTACAGGAGGTAGAACACGGTAACACTAGTCAGACAACCTCCTATACAGTTGTGCCATTTGCTAGTGGACCAGGAGGATTTGAGATTCAGGTGGAGAGGACTAACAGAGGGGGTAGAAGCCAGGGAGTTCAGCAGGATGCAGCTGGACAGGGGACTGATACTGGGATCGCACAGCAAAGGCCCAGGAGGAACGTGCGACCACCAGTTCGATACGGCTTCGAGGATTCGTTGTCATATGCCCTGGTGACAGCAAATGGAGACCCTTTCACCTATGAAGAGGCTATGGAAAGTCAGGATAGAGATAGGTGGATCCATGCTATGGCAGAGGAAATGCAGTCTCTTCACAGAAATAATACGTGGCAGGTGGTCCAGCTGCCACAAGGAAAGAAACCCATTGGTTGTAAATGGGTTTATCAGCGCAAGGAAGGAGCTTCAGAACAAGAGGGTATCAGGTATAAGGCAAGACTAGTGGCCAAAGGATACTCTCAGAAAGAAGGCATCGATTATGGTGAGATATTTTCTCCAGTTGTCAGGCACACTTCCATCAGACTATTTTTGAGTATTGTAGCAGCTCAGGACTTGGAGCTGGAGCAGATGGATGTGAAGACAGCATTCCTCCATGGTCATTTGGAGGAGAGCATCTACATGGAGCAGCCACCAGGGTTTAGAGAACCAAGATCAGATGGGAAAGTCTGTTTGCTGAAGAAATCTCTGTATGGGCTGAAGCAGTCGCCGAGGCAGTGGTACAAGAGATTTGACACTTATGTTAGGAGCATTGGACTTTCCAGGTGTGAGTATGATTCTTGTGTGTATGTTAAATCTCTGGATGATGGGTCTAGGATGTACTTACTCTTGTATGTAGATGACATGCTGATAGCATGCAAGAGTGAGAAGGCTGTACAGGAACTGAAGATAGCTTTGTCTCGGGAGTTTGAGATGAAGGATCTGGGGCCAGCCAGGAAGATCCTAGGGATGGAAATCATCAGAGATAGATCCAAAGGTGTGCTGCATCTGAGTCAGGGTGGCTACATTAAGAAGATTCTGGAGCGATATGGGATGAAGGATGCCAAACGGACAGCACTACCTTTGGCAGCACATTTTTCCTTATCGAAGACCATGTCACCACAGACTGAGGTGGAGGCTCAGGAGATGGAGAAGGTACCATATGCTTCTGGTGTTGGGAGCCTTATGTATGCCATGGTATGTTGTAGGCCAGACATAGCCCATGCAGTGAGCCAGGTGAGCAGGTTCATGGCGCACCCTGGCAGGGAGCACTGGCGAGCACTAAAGGGAATCTTCAGGTACTTGGTAGGTACAGTTGGGGTTGGTATTTGCTATGGACAGCAAGAAGGTGCTGAGAGATCCAACTTATCCAAGGAGGCTCGTGGGCAGTTATATGGGTATGTGGATGCAGACTTTGGTGGAGATGTGGACACTAGGAGATCCACAACAGGCTTTGTGTTCAGCCTGTTTGGTGGTCCAGTATCGTGGAGATCATGTCTGCAGCCCATCACAGCCTTATCTACCACGGAGGCAGAATACATAGGTATCACAGAGGCAGCAAAGGAAGCTCTTTGGCTGAAGGGCTTGATGCTGGAGATGGGACTTGATCAGAAGGTTGTCCAGGTGCATAGTGACAGCCAGAGTGCTCTGATGCTTGCGCAGAATGCAGTCTATCATGCCAGGACGAAGCATATTGACCTCAGATACCACAGGATCAGAGAGCTGGTGGAAGATGGTGAGGTGGAGCTGGTGAAGGTATACACCAAAGAAAATCCAGCAGATGCACTGACTAAGGTTCTTCCACGGGACAGTTTTCAAAAGTGTATTTCGTTGTTAAAGCTGATGGACACAGTGGACGTGCTGAGGCCTTGAAAGCACCAAGGTGGAGATTGTTGGGCCTGGTGTGGTGCTATCAAGGCCCAGGTGGGCTAACTTGTATTGGGCTGGGTTTGAGTCCAAGGGTTGAGATTAAATCAAGTCACGGGTGTACACGGGCTTGGGGATTAGTTTAATCTCATTGGATTAGTCCATGGGAGTTTTTTGTTGAGTCTGGGCCTGGCCCACTTCGTGGATGTATTTAAACTCTAGTCTCTAGGGTTTGGATGGAATAGAGAACAGATTCTTTTCTCCCAAAATTCCCTTCTCTCATCATAGGGCGGCAGCCCTTTCTTTCTCCTCCCCATCTTCCTCCTTTTATCAAGAAGTAAACCTAACAGGATTAGGAATCCTTAGTTCTAGTTCTTGTTGAACGGGGAATCCCATTGCTATTCATCAAGGTCTAAACCTAACAGGATTAGGAATCCTTAGTTCTAGTTCTTGTTTAACAGGGAATCTCATTGCTATTCATCAAGCTCTAAACCATAACAAAAGGTGTTTTAACATTTTTTTTAATGAGTATCGATCAATAAGAAAGGATGGTGCAGCCTAAGTAAAACTTGCTATACCGAAGATGATGTACAAAAACTTTTTATGAAATATCATGACCTTTCTCACACACGCATTGTCCGTGCCCAACACTGGTGTATAATAAGTATGGTGTAGTATAAATAGTTGATGAAGGTGCAACGGATGCTATGAAATTCATCTTAACCATATATAGCTAGTGCTGTGTTATTATTTATTTATTTATTTATTTTAGCTGGGACCTAGTTTGGAAGAAGAATGCTTCTGGCAATCTTTTGTTCAAAAGTTGGAGAGGACGATGCAAGCGAGGGAAGAAGCAACCAGAGAACAAGCGGTAATACTAATCGACAAAATACACGGAAACGTGTTCGACAATTCCATGGCGTGCGATACGCGCCGATCGTTTTCCAGCGTTAGTTCTCAGTGACTATTTATTATCTTTGATCGTCCTCCATCTCTCTCGCTCTCGATCGATTGAAACGCTTTGCATTGTTGCATGTTTTATTTTTATTTTTTTATGAATAAATAATTATATTATTTTTTGTATGAATCAAATCAAAAATATTAAAATACAAAATTTGCTTCAATAATCTTGCATGATTGAGATGTGCTGGTTTTCATGCTCACTGCTTTGGTTCGGCCTGCATTAATTTATTACTCCCTTAATTATGATCTCCAGCCGCCGAAAGTAAGTGATTGCTAAATTAATAATGGCCTTCCTTCCAGCTGGGCCATCTGCCGACAATTGGTCGATTGACTTGACATTGCTCGGACGTATTATTCTAAAAAGAATTCAAATTGGGATGGATGGATGGCTACAGAATATTTTGCTTTAGAAGAATGGATTGTTCCCCGTGAAGACTACAGGCTTTCAAATTTGGCACTTTTTGGAAGATAAGACCGGTATGGATCACATGGGGGAAGCATTTATATATATATATATATATATATGGCTGTATGTATTCCTTGTGAGTGATTGCTTCTGATGGACCAGAGAGAGATAGTCATGGCCCCTTCAATTAATATTTTGGTGCCGACACTTAATAATAATGCACCTAACTAATGATTAAGGAAACGTTTGATATTCTAATCAGAGCCACATGTCTGCAATGTGTGGTTCCCAGCTTATGTGGCATATAATCCCAAGACTAGAAGCTAACAAACCAGAGATATATGCAGATTAATTTAACCAATGCCTGCTGCAATGAAATAAATAAATTAAACTGGGCTATATATTCTCGCAAGGCCCAGGATTTGAACCTGAAAATTTTCCAAGTTGGGAGCCTTTCTTACTCGTTTGTTGCAATTCCCAAGCAGCAAAGACACAAAGGCATGGAAAACTCACCCAATGTCTCACAGTCTGACCTTAAGACACTCGCATTTGTATTGCTTCATGTTACAACCATTTGTTGTCTGGGTTGAGAGTGGACGTGGCATCCAGTGCTGCATTAGGCTCAAAACTTACGCAAAAAGTATAAGGTGCAAGTCCTAAGCCGTATGATACATTTTCTATTGCTGGAATGAAAGTGGGAGGAGTTATTATGATTGCTTATACCATCATTTGCTGAGATGAGATAGAGGTCTTAACATCCAATGGCGATCAAGCTGAGTTGGTTTATCTATCCGTTATCCAACTTGGCTAAAATCACTGTTTTGAACCTTTCAGCCCCTTGGCTTCTAAATTTTGTGAATACCACCATGGATGACAAATTACTAGCCATCATAATATGGATTAGTAGATGAAGTGCATGTCCATTGTTTGAATTGATAATCGATAAATTCATGACTATAAGTCAGGAACTCTCCCCTTCTTTGCTTTTCCTCTCTAAGCAAAAAGATGGCTTTCCTTAGTTTCTCACCGGACTTTATACTTTTAACTTGGCATAAAGGGAATTTAAATAATATCACAATGCATAGTTTGCATTTACAGAATTATTTTTGTTAGATAGGTCATAGTTTGAATAGAGCATAACCGCCTATAAGAGGAGAAGATAAATTAAAAAGCTTGGAATCTTTCAATACCTCCTCCTTAGATGAAAATCCTTCAAGAAAATCCTCGGGGACCGATTGCTCCGATGGAAACCCTTCGACGCTCAAGTGAGTAACTTAGAAAATAGTGATGAGTAATGATGGACTAAAAGACTTAGCCAAAACTTGAAGTTCAGATCCCTTCTCTCGTTATGAGCAAAGGTTCTTATACCTGTTCGGAAGTCCCTCTCACCTTCTTTTTTAGAAGTTTGTTGAATCCGAAACGTCATCGTCTGACAGAGAATAGGCGGAAAGGCTGACAAGGACAGGTCACAACTGTCCTTGAGCTTGTCAGAGGTAACCTGATCTGCCATCTCCATATCAGGCATGGCGCCATAGGTGGCAGGTGGGCCTGGTCATGTCGGGCGTGCGCCGTAACTGGTAGTGGCCACGTGGGGTCGCAGGAGGTTGATGGGCCACGTCGCGGTTGCAGACATCTGCCAAGTCATGTAGAGGCCAGGTGCCAAGGCCGAGGGGGACTTTGGAGTTCCTCAGTGCCGAGGCCAAGAGGGACTCTGGGGTCCCTCGATGCTGAGGCTGAGGGGGCGCCTTGGAGTCCCTTGATGCTGAGGCCGAGGGGGACCTTGGAGTCCCTCGGTAGTGAGGCCGAGGGGGACTCTGGGGTCCCTCGATGCCGAGGTCGAGGGAGACCCTGGAGTCCCTCGATGCTGAGGCCGAGGGGGACCTTGGAATCCCTTGATGCTGAGACCGAGGGGGACCCTGGGGTTCCTTGCTACCAACCTGGTCTGTCCGAGCCTGGCTTCATCAGTCACTTGGTCTGTTAGCCTTAACGTGGCTTGATCAACCACATCAGATGCCCCCCCACCCCTGAGATGGTGTGGGTGCATCCCCCGCCCAGTGAAAGGGGCATAAGATCACTCGGTGGCTGATCTCGCTGCGCCATCAGTGGCTGATAGGGGCATGCGTCTTCAGAGGTGAAGACTCTTTAATGTCGAAAATATGGGGCACCATGATGCCACCGCCCTGTCAATCCTCACCGTCGGATCTGAGGGAGATCCTCCTCAAAATTGCTAAAAACCCTTCGAAACCAGCTAAAAGGTAATCGCCATCATTGAGTTGATGTTACCAATGTCCCATCATTGACCGTAAATCTTGCATCCCGCGCATCGAGTGGTTGCTGAAGCGTCTCTTCCAGTGGCAGGTGTGCACATGGAAAACCAAGCCAAGCAAGACAATTCAAAAAGGGGGCATAAAAGGGAGGGTCGCCCTAAAGCCTGCTCCTTGTACCTCCAAGATCTCCTTCTTCTTTCCCTAAGTTTGAGCCTTATCTGAGTCTTCCTCCCACAGACCTTGTTGTTCTTCTTCCTTCATTCAGGTCAGTCCTCCCAACTCCCCTTTGCTTCCTTTTTATGGCTTCATCATCCTCATGGTCCTCCTCCCCTCCTTCCGAGGACCATGCATCCCTTTCCTTAGCACAACTGCGGGTCTCTTCATCCGCAACACCACCATGGTCCTCCTCTTCTTCTTCAGAGGACCAGGTCCCTTTATTACAGCTGTGGGATGCCGGTATGATCCCTGTCAGGGATCTTTCGGCCACCGCACTTCTTCGCCTAGGGTTAGGAGGGCATCCCCAGGGGGACCGCCTCCACAATCACTCCCGCAGGCCTAGGATCTCTTAGGATAGCCTATAGGATACCTGAGGACGTCCGGTTGTCCACCCCCGGAACCGATGACAGTGTGACTTCTTCTCAATTTGGGAGAGTCGCCTTGTATGAGGTGTTCCTCAAGGCGGGTCTCCGGCTTCCTCTCCAACCTTTTATAGTCGGCCTCTTGCATAGGTATGCCTTAGTGCCTGCACAGCTGGCTCCAAACTTTATTCGGACCATCTGTGCGTTTCTAGTGATGTGTCGCTTCCATGGCACAGAGAGTAGGGTCTCCTTATTTCGCAACCTCTATGTCCTTCGCCCATAATCCGGCTGGTAGTTGTTCGCATCAAGGCCTGGCCGAGCCATCAAATTGGGTCTTCCCATGTCCGTTAAAGGGTGGAAGACCAAATTTTTCTTTGTGCACCTCGAGGGGGTAAGGCCAGATTGGGGGGAGCCGAACCCAGAGCCCAACAAGAACTTGTCAGTGGTCCCAGGAGATCGGGAGGTGTTCGAGGAGCTGTTGACCTCCGTGATACCTTGCTTCCAAGAACTCCTATCGGAGGAGAACCTTCGGCTCACGGGTATTGCCCCAAGCGACGGTGAACAGTCGTGAAGACCATTCCCCTTTTTTTTTCTTTTTTTTACCAATATCTGGCACGTGCAGATATGAGGACACTGACTGATGCTGTGAAGAAGGTAATGGCCAAGAGGAAGAGGGCCGCCAGTGATGTAGAGGGGCCAGGGAAGAGAACTCATTCTCAATCACCAACCCTTCCTCTAGCGGGCCTCAGATGAGTCAGGGGGCCGCCCTATCGATCGATCTTACTACCGAGTCGCCCTCGGAGGAGCTGAGGGTTGGAGTGGTCCCATCGCCCGCGAAGCTGATCACCTCAGGCATGGGACTGGTTTGCTCGATGGCCAAGGTGGCCCTGACAGGGGCCCACCAGGCGGAGGCCCACCTGCGGGCGAGGAGTGCCCGGCAACCGTGGAGCCGTCGGCAGAGGGGGTGCCATCAGCTTTCGACACGACCCCCGCGACCTCGGAGTCGGCTAGGGCTGCAGAGGGAGGGGGACTCAAGGCAATCCCCTCTCGGCCATCGCTGATGAACCATGGCCTCTTGGCGGAGCAGCTGATGGCCCGGGTTTGCCTACCGGAGTTCCAGGGGGAGCTTCGCCGCAAAGGGGCCTCCGCCTTCTTCCACGACATCCTCGTGGCCTTGCTTTTGGTAAGCATCTTCCTTTCCTTATGAAATTTTGCTTGATTTGCTTTATGCTGACGGAGGTTTCCCTGCGCATACGGTAAACTCCATGGTCACCATGAGGGACGTCGCCCTTTAGGGTGACGGGGTTCTCCGACGCACCCGACAGGAGGCCATCGACGCTCGAGCCCGAGCCAAGAGGGCTGAGAAGGCATATGAAATGGCTCGGGCTGAGTGGGCAGAGGAGATCGAGAAGGCACTAGAGATGGCTCGGGCTGAGCAGGTAGAGGAGGTCGAGGAGGCCAGGTGCCAGGCGACGACCGAACTCGAGTGCACCCGTTCCACTGAGGCAAAGCTGAAAGAGACAGAGGCGGAGCTGACCTCGCATCAGCTTTGGCTCCATACCATTACCCTGCAGGTGAGGGGGGCTGAGGAGCAGGCGAAGAATGCCGAGGAAATCGCTCGCATGGCCGACACCAGAGTGGCTGACGCCGTGGCGGACAAGCTCGAGGCCCTCCAGAGGGCGTCGGAGATGGAGGCGACGACGCGGGCCACCGAGGAGAAAGTCGTAGTGGCCGAGAAGGTGGAGGCCGAGGCCATGGGACTCTACCAAAACTTTGAAGCCTTCTTGGATGATGTGGTGGAGGCCTCGGTCAAAGTCTACCTCCAAGGCTTCTGGGAATGCAAGGAGAAGGAGACAAGGGTCTTCAGCATTGCACGCCTTAATGACCTTGAGCTCGACGATGACAATGAGTCGGAGGTGCTGCCTACGGTGCAGAGATCGGCCAATGACAGGCCAGCACCGGCCGATGCCTAAGGGCCTTTTCTCCTTGTATTCCTCTTTTTGTCCATCTCCTACCCTTGTATCGAAATCCAACTCGAGTAGGCATTTTTGTAAACTCTTTTGATAAGTAATGAAAATGAACCTTCTTCGAGTCCTTGAATACTTAGCTTTTGTAGCACATTTCTTATCTTGCACATATGAAAATCTATGATGGGATCATCTGGCTCCCGGTAAAGCCGATATCAAAGTGAATTTTGAGGCAAGCATTGGGGCCGACTCTGAAGTCGGTCTTCGGAGTCGACCTTGGGGTCGGCCTCAGATGTGGACTTTGCAGTGGATCCGTCTTCATGCCGACTTCGGTGTCGATCCTTGTGCCAATGCAGAGTGCTGACCTGGAGCTGGTCTTTGAAGCTGACCTAGATCGATCTTTTAAGTGCTAGCGCTGGAGTCGGTCTTCGAGTGCTGACGCTGGGTCGGTCTTTGTTGCTGGCCTGGAGCTGATCTTTTGAGCCGACCAAGGCCGGTCTTTGAGTGCTGATGCTAAAGTCGGTCTTTGGTGCCAGCATGGAATCGGTCTTTCAAGCCGACCTGGGTCAATCTTTGAGTGCTGACACTGGAGTTGGTCTTCGAGTGCCGATGCTGGGTCGGTCTTTGGCGCCGACGTTGGGTCGGTCTTTGAGTGCCGATGCTGGGTCGATCTTTGGCACTAACGCTGGGTTGATCTTTGGGTGCCGACGCTGGGTCGATCTTTAGCACCGACGCTGGATCGGTCTTTGAGTGCCGACGCTGGGTTGGACTTTGGCGCCGACGCTAGGTCGGTCTTTGGGTGTTGACGCTGGGTCGGTCTTTGGAGTGCCGACGCTGGGTCAATCTTTGGTGCTGGTCTGGACCCGGTCTTTGGAGCTGAGAGAGAAAGATACTCAAACATATTTTCGATAGCCGAAAGAATAAGATGCTTAAATTTTATAGTCGGTTAGTTGTATACATTACTGGTAGTACCGACAAAGGTTATCCGCATTACAGGTGCGAGGGAGTAGCTTCCCGTCGAGTCCTTTGATCCGGTACGCTCCACGATTGAGGGCTTCAGTGACTCGATAGGGCCCTTTCCAGTTTGGCGATAGTTTGCCCCCTCCATGGGTTTTGAGATCTCCGCCTGCCTGAGGACCAAGTCCCCTAAGAGGAACGCCTTGGGGTAAATGCGAGCGTTGTAATACTTTGCGCTCTCTATCGATAGATGGCCATCCTGAGTTGCATTCGGTCATATGTCTCCTCAACAAGATCGAGGTTGGCCCATAGTTGATTTGGGTTATCCTTCTCACTATACGATTCCACCCGAGGGCTGGAGATGCCGATCTCCACAGGGATGATGGCTTCCGATCCGAACACGAGGATGAAGGAAGTCTCTTTGATGGAAGTCCATGGCATCGTGTGATATGCCCACAACACACTAGGGAGCTCCTCCACCCATCTTCCTTTAAAGTCATCTAGTCGTATTTTGAGCCCCTGAAGAATGGTGTGATTTCTCACCTCGGCCGCTCCATTGGTTTGTGAATGGCCGACAGAGCTAAACCACTAGTAGAGGCCTAACTCGGCGCAAAATCCTTTAACTATGGCATTGTTGAACTGCCGACCATTGTCGGTGATGAGGGTATGGGGTAGTCCGAATCGATAGATGACGAACTTCCAAAAGAAAGATCTCACTTTACTCTCAGTGATCTTGACAAGTGCCTCAGCCTCCACCCACTTGGTGAAGTGGTCGATAGCGATAAGTACGGACTTTCTCTGACCAAAGGTTGGGAGGAATGGTCCCAGGATGTCCATTCCCCATTGGGTGAAAGGTCATGGAGCCGACATAGGGCTTAGCTGGGAGGTCGGCTGCCGCTGGATGTTGGCATGTTGCTGACAGCTATCACACTTTCGTACTAACTCAGCAGCATCATGTTTCATGGTAATCCAGTAGTACCCTTGGCGTAGGGCTTTGTACGCCAGTGCTCTTTCCCTCAGGTGGTTCCCGTATATATCCTCATAGATCTCGCAAAGGATGTAGTTGACATCTGTAGGGCCGACACATCTAAGGAGGGGATAGGAGAAAGACCTCCAATACAGTTGTTCATCGAGCACCAGAAACTTGGAAGCTCGCCATCTGAGCAGCTTAGCCTCCACGGGGTCCATGGGAAGAGTTTCGTCAGCAAGGTATCGGACGTAGGCATCCATCCAAGTGGGTTCTTGGTTGACCGGTAAAGCTTCCTCTGCCGCATCAATGCTCGGGGCCTCCAAGTGCTCCACATAGGTCCTCCCCAGGATCCCATCGGCCGAGGTGACGAGGCGGGACAAGGCGTCGGCTCTGGTATTCTTGCCTCTAGAGATATAGCTGACACTAAAGTGAGTAAAAAATGAAATCTAAGATTGGAACATACTCAAATAACAAGACATGATAGGGTCTCGGGCCTCATACTCTCCAACAATTTATCCGAAAATGAGATGGGAATCGATGAAGGCCCAGAGGTACTCTGCTCCGAGCTTCCTAGCGATCTCATTTCGGCCAGCAAGGCTTCATACTTGGATTGGTTATTAGTGGCAGGGAGAGGAATCAGAGGGTGTATTCCACCACCGTCCCCTCCGGACTCACAAGGATGAGGCCTGCTCTGCTTCCTTAAGAATTTGATGCACTGTCCATGTGAAAAATCCAGTCTTTCCTCATTTCCTCGAGCGAAACGCTTGAGGGCACCTCGCAGGGTTCCTTTGGCCGCTCCTCGGTCCAAGCACACTTGACCAGGAAGTCCGCCAAGGCTTGAGACTTCATGACCGACCTCAGCCAGAATGACAGATCGAACTTCCTAGCTTGATCGCCCACTTGGCCAACCGACCGGAGGTGTCAGGACGGGATAAAATTGCCCTTAGCAGTTGGTCCATAAGCACCACGATCGAGTGGGCTTGGAAGTAAGGCCTAAGATGCTTAGCGAAGACAATCAGAGAAAAAATAATTTTTTCAGTTTGGAATACCTGGTCTCCACGTCGTGAAGCAATTGCTGGTGTAGTAGATGGGCCTCTGCATTCCATCGGTGTCAACATGAACGAGCACAAAGCTGACCGTCTCGGGAGATGCCACGAGGTAGAGGAAGAGTTCCTTCCCCTCTCTCGGCTTGGATAGCAGCGACAGGGTCGACAGGAACTCCTTCCATCCTTTGAAGGATCTTCGACATTCCTCCGTCCACTCAAAGCCATTGACCTTGCGTAGGGCTTTGAAGAAGGGCAGGCACCTTTCTGGCGACCTCGATAGGAAGCAGCTTAGGGCTGCCACTCTCTCGGTAAGCCGCTGCACTTCCTTTTTATTAGCCGACGGCTTCATGTCGAGGATAGCATTGATCTTCTCTGGATTAGTTTCGATTCTCTACTGTGTCACCATAAAACCTAGGAACTTGCCTGCAATGATGCCAAAGGCACATTTTCATGGGTTCAGTCTTATCTGGTAGCGGCAGAGGTTACCAAAAGTCTTCGCTAGGTCAGCGACATGATCGTCGGTGCAGATGCTTTTAGTAAGCATATCATCCACATACACCTCCATGTTGCGCATGATTTGATCCTCGAAGACTTTATTCATTATCCTTTGATATGTAGCCCCTGCATTCTTTAGGCCGAAGGGCATCACCTTATAGTAGTAGACATCCTTCTCGGTCATAAAGAAAGTGGCCTCCTTGTCCGCAGGATCCATCTTTATCTGATTGTACTCCGAGAAGGCATTCATGAAGCTGAGGGTCTCGTGGCCGGATGTGGCGTCCATCAACTGATCGATTCTATACAGCAAAAGCTGTCTTTGGAGCACATCTTGTTGAAGTCAGTGAAGTCGATGTACATCCTCCAGCTTCCATTAACCTTGCATACCATCACTACGTTGGCCAGCCAGTCCGGATAATGTGCCTTCCGAATGTGGCCGGCGATAATTAGTTTGCGTACTTCCTCGTTAATGGCCCTCTACTGCTCGAGGGTGAAGCTTCTTTTCTTCTACCGGACTAGCCGGCATGTCCAATGACGATCAGGTGAAGATGTTCGAGTTCGCCCGTAAGAAGGTGAGAAGTTGATCTCTTGCCTCCACGGAGAGGAGTGACCCAACTCGGACCATCCTCATTAGATCCTCCCTCAGTAGGAAGGTCAATAGGTGCTCGGTCGGCTCTCCCCTTCTTTTTGATTCTCTTGGGTTCAGAAACTCTGGCATTG
This sequence comes from Calamus simplicifolius, assembly GCA_900491605.1. NCBI lineage: Eukaryota > Viridiplantae > Streptophyta > Magnoliopsida > Arecales > Arecaceae > Calamus > Calamus simplicifolius. Next base: position 405,718 of record UESW01004552.1, on the reverse strand, counting down.
GTGGAGCAACTACAGTCTGAGGGCTGGGGGCCGTATGGTAGCAGAGTGGTGTTGGGTTTCTCTCCCCGTGCATCTTCCTAACTCCTCTGCTGGCGGGGAACCTTACAAGCAACCTCTTGGTGGAGATGATGGCATCCAAGAGATTCAGACCGGGTCGACCGAGGATGGCATTGTAAGCTAGGGAAATCCAGACAATCAGAAACTTCATGAAGACTGTGCTTTGGCATGGCGGTGTCCCAGCCATGACTGGAAGAGTGGTTTCTCCCTCTACCTTCACAGAATCTCTAGTAAAGCCCATCAGGGGTGTAGACACAGGCCGAAGAGAATTGAGGGACAAGCTCATCCAAACAAAGGCATCGTAAGCAAGAATGTCTATGGAACTTCCACTATCAACAAGAATTCTTTTTACAGGGTTCTTTGTGATCGTTATAGACATGACGATACTGTCATCATTAAGATTATTTACCCCCTCTAATTCCCCTTTAGAGAAGGGGATTACAGTATCAACTCCCTCACCCCCCTAGCCTCTTGATAGTACCACCAGCTTCCTAGGAAATCATGGCCGCTATCTTCTCAGTTGAGGCATTATCGACTCTAGCCTGGGTAGACGAAGGTGCTGACGGGCCTGGTGCAGCCGGATTCCCCCTCTGGATAAACTTTCACAGATAACCCCATTGAATGAGGTCCTCGATCGCCTTCTTCAGCTGACGACAGTCCTCTATATTGTGGCCATGATCCCAGTGGAAATGGCAGTAGAGATTTTTGTCACGGGAAGGGGCGATGCTGATGATGATACCCTCGCTCAGTCTCTTTCCTGGGCCGTCGTTTATGGGAATCGTCAGAATGGCGAAAGAACGACCGAGGCCTTTTACAGGCAAGACCGAGGCCTCTTACAGGCCTCCCAGTGGTGATGCCTGGGCGAGGCGCATCGATGGGGAGCCTCCCTCCGAGGGGATCTCCCATGGATGGATTGTTGACTGGGCTGAGCAGCCCTCGCGCCTAGTGAGGGTGGCCCTGAGCGCTACTATGCGGCTGCTGGTTGTTGCTGCAGCTAATGAACTGCCGCCATAAGTGACTGGACTTGTAGGGTGAGGGCGGTGATCCAGTCATCCTGAGGTGGTGGCGAAGGTGGAGCTAGAAAGTTAGCTTGAGGAGCAGGGAGACTGGTCTCCGCTGCTCAGGCCCTTGACGATGCCCCCTAGCATGGCTGGTGGAAATCTGTTGGGTATGCATCACCACCATCCTTACGTTTTTCTTTTCGCAGGGGAGTAAAGGTCTGCAGCTGGTTATTTTGAGGCTTTCTATCTTCTTATCCTTCCACTTTCCCCTACATGGTGTGCCAATCTATTGTCACCAAATCACCTCCTCGAACGTCGGGTAAGGATGAGGATCCAGAGGACGATGAGGGCAAAGCTTGAAATCTTTCAACACCTCCTCCTTAGGCGGGAATCCTGCAAGAAAGTTTTCGGGGACCGGTTGCTTCAGTGGGGATCCTTCGACGCTCAAGTGAGTAACTTGGGAAACAGTGATGAGTAATGATGGACTAAAAGACTTAGCCAAAAACTTGGAGTTCAGATCCCTCCTCTCATTATGAGCGAAGGTTCTTATACCTGTCGAAAATCTCTCTCACCTTTTTTTTGAAAGGTTGTTGAATTCGAGACATCATCGTCTGGCAGAGAATAGGCGACAAGGCTGACAGGGACAGATCGCAACCGTCCCTAAGCTGGGCCTGATCATGTCGGGTGTGCGCCATAACTGGTAGTGGCCACATGGGGTCATAGGAGGTTGGTGGACCACGTGGCAGTTGCAGACATCTGTCGGGCCACGTGGGGGCCAGGTGCCGAGGCCAAGGAAAACTCTAGAGTCCCTCGGTGCCGAGGCCGAGAGGGACTCAAGGGTCCCTCGATGTTGAGGCCAAGGGGGGGCCTTGGAGTTCTTTGATGCTAAGGCCGAGGGAGGCCCTGGAGTCCCTCGGTGCTGAGGTCGAGGGGGACTCTGGAGTCTCTCGGTGCCGAGGCCGAGGGGAACCTTGGAGTCCCTTGATGCTGAGGCCGAGGAGGACCTTGGGGTCCCTTGCTGCCGACCTGATATGTCCGAGCCTGGCTCCGTCAGTCACTTGGTCCGTTAGCCTTAACATGGCTTGATCAGCCACATCAGGTTCAAAGATTTTTTCCAAGAGGATTCTTCGATGATAAAGTTAGCTTAAAAAGTGGAAGAAGATCTAAAACTTGTTAGGTTGTCACTCTATGATCATAGAAAGATTTAGCTCATTCGAAAGATTTAGGGCTATTTTTATAGGCATTTTGAAAGAATGTTTACAGAATTGCTCTATTTATTGTTGGACTACATGGATGAGCCATCTCTTGGATGGAGTGATGCCTTTGGTGATGTTTTTTTCTAATAAAGTTATAAAATCTTCATTCCCATAAAGAGGATCATAAAGTTATTTTCAAATTGATCAACACTATTGGCTAAAGTTTTTCGATCGAATGCTACTTTTGATAAAAGTCTTTTATGATTGAAACTTTTCTCTTTAAGATGACATATATAGCGATCTAGTTTGGCTACAATATATCACCTTTTGATCGTTCATCACGTGTAACCATGCATCGACCTCTCAACTCAACTCATACTGCACAGCTTTCATATAAATAAATATTAAATATAATTTATTTATTTAATTTTTTAATTAATTGTGGGCCAAATGTATATGAACCTTTCACTTTTATCTCAGCTATTTGCATAGGGTTAGATATATTTGCTTTTTCAATAAGAAAACATATATTTGCTTTTCCGATGAAGAAACTTCTTATCAATAGGTAGTAAGCTAACGCTTATAAGTTTTGTTTTATCAACAATACCTTCCTATTTATAAATTAAAAAAAAGAGAAGGGTTAGGAATTAAAGATATTTATACTTTCAACAAAGTATCTCTAGCCAAATGAGTATAGAAATTTTTCTCTTCTGAATGCTCAAGCTTGTGAAAAAAGTTGATGAAACATACGTACTAATCAAGAAGAAGGTTTGGCGTCATAATCAGAAAGGTTTCAATGGTATTTTCTCTAGTATGTAAGGGTATCATATAAGACCTAAGTAGTTTTTGAAACTACATCTTCTTCAAGCTTAGGAATGATAAAAAGGAATCATGTTTTGGAAAGATGCTTAATTATATAATTCTCTTCTTAGCATTATATTCTCGAAGGCCTACAGTGCACACCCAACTCAACTATCTCAATTGCTAATCAATGGAATGGAAAGATAGATGTTAGCAAATTAAACTTTGTAGACTGCTCTTTTAGTTCCAACATAATTAGCTAATAAAGCTTGAACATCTTTTCTCTTCTATGAGGCCTTCTAAGAATGAGGACGTTCCCATCTAAAATCTTTCTAGTAATAACCCATACTTAATTAATTTATTTTACAAGTTCTTCAAGTAGGAAGCCATTCTCTAGCTATATTATAAATCAATCTGAAAAAGCAACTATGCTAGGAAAAATCAAGGTACTTGGTACACTCATCGAAATCATCTTCATATAAGACAAGTGCTTTCTAAGAAATATCGATCATTAATTCAAGATACCCTCTATTTATTTTTCGATGGGCTACATATCCATCTTTAAATTTTTTTGAAGAAGAAAAAAATTGTTAGCTCTCAAAGAAAGGTATAGGATTAATTTCTTTTTGTAACCTTTTGGTATGCATCGTAAAAAAAAATAAAAAGAATTTTTAGAATCTTTTCTTCAAAACTTATAATTTTTTATTATTAAGAAAAAATTATTCCTTTGAATTTTGAAGTTGTGTTCCTATTGCATACCAAAACTTAATCAGGCGGTTGGAGCATCTCTATTGCAGCTTTATATGCCTGGGCCCCATGGTCCTCCTCTCACTCATCTGCTCTTTGACTGCATCCTGCTTAGCCCTGCTTCTGTCCAGAATGCAGCCACCTATTCTGCTATCATTCAGGCTTATTGCCGGGCCTCGGGGCAACAGGTCAATTTGTAGAAATCTATTCTCTGCTTTAGTCCTTCGACCTCTCCTCGCTGTCGTGCTGCTATCTCCAAGTTGTTAGGGATCTCGACTGTCACTGATCGTCTAACCTATCTCGGTACCCCTATTTCGGTTCGTCGACCTAGGTTGCAGGACTTTGGGGACCTTGATCATTGGATCTCTGCTAGGTTGGATCGATGGCAGGTGTCGGGTCTCTCTATGATGGGGTGTATCACCCTGATCCATTCTATTCTTACTTCGCTTCCTATCTATATGTTATTCAATGCTTTGATTCCGACTATTTGCCTCCGCCGGATTGAGAGACGTATTCGGGACTTTCTTTGGGCGTCTATGCAGGGGGGCCATGGCATCCATCTATTGGCTTGGGATAAGGTCTGCTTGCCTATGAGTGAGGGTGGTCTTGGGATTCGGTCCTTGGTGCTCTGTCTTGAGGCCATTATTGCCAGGCATGCTTCCAGATTCCTGTTGGACCCTCACTGTTTTTGGAGTACTGTTATGCGTGGAAGATACAGTATCTGGATTTCTGGATCGGTTGTTAGTATCCCCCGTGGATGTTCTTGCTTATGACGTGCTATCTGTCAGACTGCCCCTACTATTATGACTGATATCCACTGTATGATAGGAGATGGGACTACCGTTGATGTCTTTCAGGATACTTGGATAGCTGATCTTCCCTTATCTCGTTGGCCGACCTTTATCAGCTCTGAAACTGAACCCTCCCTGCTTGTTTCATCTTTGATTTGCCAGGAGAGTGCTGGTTGGAACGCTCCATTGGTGTCTCGTTTATTTGGGGCGGAGCTTGCTCATAGGATTCTTGCAATGCCTCTTCCTCATTCTGTTGGCCCGGATATTAGACTGTGGCGTCAATCCTGTCTCCCTTGCGCCCCCTCTAGGGATCTGGTGGCCCGGTTCCGCTCTCGGTCTTCGAACCTTATTGATGTTGCTTGGATCTGGCGCTTGCCAGTTCACCCTAGAATCCAGCTCTTCTTGTGAAAGATAAAGTGGGATTGCCTACCTACCTGTTCCCTTCTAGCTGATCGTGGCCTCTCGATATTGCCTCTCTATCCGATATGTGGGTTGCAGGATGAATCTGTTGATCATGTCTTATTCTTGTGTCCTCGTGCGACTCAGATATGGCAGTTGACCCATTTTACCCCTTGGGTATTGGAAGATGGACCTATCCAGTTTTCCTTCCTGCAAGCTATACGTCTACTCACCTAGTATGGTCCCTGCTCTATGGGTGTCTTATCTGCATATTTGGCTTATCACATTTGGCTGACCCGGAACAAGATTATCTTTGCTGATGAGACGGCCACACCCTAGGCGATTATCCGTCGTGCTCTCTTTCATGCCAAGGAATATACTCGTTGTCATCTTGGTGTTCACACAGACGGGCCTGGACACTGGGACTCCCCTGCTGCTTTGGCAGCGCACCGTTCTACGGTCTTCATCTCTTGGGAGCCCCCCGGGTTATGTCAATGTGAACTTTGATGGTTCTGTTTCTGATCGTTATGCTGGTTCTGGGTTTATCATTCGTGGGTCTGAGGGCCAGTTACTTGCTGCTGGAAGTCATAGCTCTATTGACATTTCGGTCCCTATGGCTGAGCTTCAGGCTGCATGGGCTGGTATCACTCATGTTGTTTGCCATTTGGGCTATCGTCGGTTGATCATTGAAGGTGACTCCCTTTCGATTATCAGGTGGATTAGACTGGATGTGGATTCTTATTCTTCTCTAAATCCCCTGATCAAAGATATCAGAGTCTCTCTTCAGTCTACTAGTGCCTTTGAGATTCGTCATATATATCGGAAAGCCAACGCTGCGGCTGATTGTGTTGCTTCTATTGTTGCCCGTCATCCCGATCAGTGGTTTTGGCAATCTGGTATCCCTTGTCCTGTTATTTTGCAGTAAATATTGTACTCAGATATTTCGGGCTTACTCATACCAGAGTGGTATGATCGCCTGTCTGTAAAAAAAAAAGCCAAATGGTTAGGGCCTTGAAATCATTGCTCAACTCCCGTCTTATGTTATCGGAAGTTTTGTATGTTTTTTTTTTGGTAAATATTTTATTAATGGCCCTAATAAATTGAGGAGCTACTCTCTTCTGTTCAAAGTCAAAAATAAATAAATAAATAAACAAATACTACACACTACATCGCGGAACATGTGATGCGTGCACTTTGTGGGAGGGAAAAACTATTATATAAACCTTCTTGTGAAAAAATTTGCTCCTCCTTACTTTACTCTCCATCATATATATTTAGAGAAGTATAAGACTAAAATAATGTATTTTATGATGATGGGATTTGGATCTGTCGATTGGGACTCCGCCACATTTCCTTCTTGTAAAAAGGGTGCTCGATTAAAGAAAGAGGTTCTCTAATCCGCCCAACTTCAAGTACTGTCGGTGGCTTAACCTTTATATATATATATAACTTTAGAAGCATTCAGCAATAGCTTGCCTCCATCCTCTTACGCAACATAATAAAAATAAAAATAAAAATAAAAAGGTTACTCAATCGCCTTTCCTCATTCCACACACGTGATCAACGCCATGAGCATAAAAAGATAAATAATGTATAAAACCTTGACTTCCTCTCTCTCTCTCTCTCTCTCTCTCTCTCTCTTTCTATTGTTTTGTGGCTGCTAGTGTGATGCCATCTTCGGAGCATATAAACCTTATACTTGCTTACGGCGGCTGCCTTTAACTATGTTGTATTCGATAATATTTTAAGCTCTTACTAAAAAAAATATTTTAAGTAATAAAAAAAGTAGCTTTGTTAGTTAAAATTATGATTCAATAGTAGCTTGACAGCAATGCCAGAATAATTATGTTGATATTGTGATCGTAATACATATATGGAAAAAAAAAATCAAAAATATTTCAAAATAATACCTCATCGTAAGCATCAAAACTCACAGGCTTTTGGAGGCATTCGGTTGTTGAGTGATTCTTTGTCCCATAAAATGAACAGAAATGAATAGATCTTTTTTTTTTTTTTTGTTTAACCTCTCTTGTATATTCTCTGATTTTAAATAACTTTTCATGGAAGACTATCTCTCTCTCTCTCTCTATTCCTAAGAAAAAGATATTGTGATCATAATTTTTTTTTAAAAAAGAAAAAGTATAGCAACAACAACATTATGACGTTAAATATTTCACCACAATGAGGTTAATATATCAATCCGCATAACCTTCTACTTCAACAAAAACATTGACAAATGCATGGAGGAAAGGAAAGGAAAAGATGATGCAATTTCAACAAACCCACTACTTACAGAATAACAGAGCTTTCGAAATCATTCACCCTGTCTAAATACGTTATTCGTTCTTTTTTCTCACATGAGGAACCTAAGTGAAGGGGGGAAAAAAAGGAGAGAAATTTTATAAGGTCCGCCTGTTATTCTCCCATCAACATCGATGACGACCAACAGAGGGAGGGGGAGGGGTTGTTAAGAACTAAGAAAATCCCCCTTGAATTCACAAGCCAGCTCCTCTTGAGAAACATCAAAGCACGCATCAGATATATCTTGGGACAGCGATGTCGTTAGATAGCTACTGAATTCTTCCGAACTCTCCACGTTCTGGAGTCCTTGACATGGATTCAGCCTCTCCTCGATTGTTTTGATCTCTGTCCGAATTGGTGATTCCAACTTTATCTGAGAAGAAGACCAATTCAAGACTTCATTTCCTAGCACAGTACTGCTGCTCATCTGAGCTGCTGCTATGTTGTAGTTCCAGATGCTGCCATTGTTCAAACCTTCTTGGATGCCACAACCGTCCGAAATATCCAGCACGTTACCATAATCGCAATACCCTGAGTTGGGTCTTGAGAGAAAACTGCCATCAAAATTCATCACGAATTCATTCTGCTCTAGAGGTCTGTAAGTTTGTGGGAATTGGTGGTACAAGTTTGCGGCGTTAGTCTCCATCGGATCTATAGCTGCTTGGTATTCGAAGGAGGGGAAGGGATTGAAGATGGGCTTCACGTCGGGTTTTGGCCTATCTTCTTGCTGCTTTAGTGCTCCTCCTCTTGTCTCAACTAATAATAATGGCTTGTGGGTGGCCGGGTCAATTCCCCTCTGCTTCAGCTTCTTCTTTAGGCTCGAATTCCAGTAGTTCTTTATCTCATTGTCGGTTCTCCCTGGCAGTTGTGCTGCAATTTGGGACCACCTGCAAGACGAAACCAGAACAGATTGCATGGAGACTCGATCGTTTGTGATGTTGAACAGAGAAGAGAAATTAATGTAGCTCTGATTGAGCGGAAGTCTTCGGATTGATAAAAGAGTGAGTACCTGTTGCCTAAGACTTCATGCAGGCTTATGATCAAATCCTCCTCCTCCTGCGAGAAGTTTCCTCTCTTAAGGTCTGGCCTCAGGTAATTTATCCATCTCAGTCTGCAACTCTTGCCGCATCTTTCCAATCCTAGAGAGAAGCGAAAGAGATCACACATTTAGCTTAATTAGCTTAGAAGAGGAGGCAGGGATATATATATATAATAATCCAATGACATTAATTAATAATATTACGACATTAAGACATGCCTGCTTGCTTGGGCACAGAGCTCCAACAGCCAATACCGAATCCAGTGATGTGGTTGTAGAGCTTCTCATCTTCTTCAGGCGACCACAGGCCTTTCCTTAGCTTCAGCTGCTTGGTACAGCACGGTTCCCGTCCCATCCTCTGATTGCAAGGCCAAGAAATTGTGTTGGTTTTTAGTGATTTCGGATTTGGAGAGACCGAGGCAATTAGCGGACCCAACAATCCGAGTTTTAGGAAGGAATGATAGCAAACATACAAGAAATTCTCATGGACTATTAATAAGGCCTGACGCTTAATTAACACTACTATTGGATGGAATTGAGATCGAGGGAGGCCAGGTGGGAGAAGAGGTTGTTGCGTGCAGCAAGCAGGTGAAGCTGAACTCGAAGTTCTTGTGTTGAAATAGGTTGGGTGTGGAGGTTTCTTAAACAATTGGAAAAGTGCTGAGAAGAATAAATTTTGGAAAGCGGTTTGCAGCAAAGCTTACATTTTAAAGTGACTTAGGAGAGGTGGAGGAAAGATGCAGTGCTTTTTTTTTTTTTTTTTTGGGTTGGTAAGGAGCGACTTCCAGTAGTAATATGGACCTCTGATTCTTGTCTCCTTGATAATTAGGACAAGGAGGATTTGTCCTAGTTATTCCTAATTCAGCTACACATATTCATCAATGTAAAACACATGCCAACAACAACAAGTTTCCACACCACATACACCGCCCTTTCTCTCATTAATTAGTTCAAGCAATTCACTTTGTTAACTCATGTATATTATGGCAGTCTCTTACTTAATCATTAATTGTCTGCTTCAATTCATGTGGATCATAATTAAGGTGGTCGCTGCATCAATGATTGAATAAAAACTCCATAGCGTCCATTCCATAATTAATTATATTAAGCAAAAAATTGATGCCGACAAAAAATTGTAGAACAAGCAAAATATGTAAGCCTAACTCAAGGGTTTACGTAGTCACTCTCTCTAAGAATGTTTATGCCAATAATATCTAGGCTATGATTGTAGATGATTTCATCAACGACTTCAATATCGAAATCGACATAAATACTCATGTTAATTTTCAAAGTTTAAATAGATAAGCTACCTAACCATGTTAATCAAATCAACTGCTCTACCTATTGGTTAGTGTAAAGGGAAAGTTAAGTGTTAAAAGTCCTCCATAGGAGGCCAGGGGAACCACATTCTCCAAGCATGACTAGTTAGCAACTATATCCAATAATCATAAATACTAATAAAAATCGATCCTATTTACTAATACTATTGTTTCAAGCAACTCCATAAGCAAATATTTATTGTCACTGTTTTTTTTTTCCCAATATTCTCTCTATTGGCATTTTTTTTTTAATCATATCGCTACTCACATATAACATTAAACTATTAATTACCGGCGAATGCAGACGTTTGATGATGGTACTTGCAACCAATATATCCCCTTACGTACCATCATTCATTCATGAGTGCCAAGCGTCCTACATCGACATCAGTGGATCCATGCGTATGCATAGTTTTCAACTCTCTTTAAATGTAATTAGAATGCCTTTAATGAAGCAAAGGAAATGATCGAGCACCAAGGCTCCATCCATAGAGTCATCGGTCATCGCCGATCTCTTTTAAGTCAGGCATCAAGGCTTAATAATAAATCCATGCAATAATTACACTGACTGACATGCGCTCTAACAACTGGTTTTCTCCGGTGCTTTAGGGATGAAACTGCAATCTTTGGATTACATGGTGTCGCGTATGTTGACAGTCGTCTATCGATGGACGAAGGGTTGATTATTACCTTTCATCCACAGTTCCTGTGTAATTTTTTTTTTTTTTTTTTTTATCGCAGCTGTAAATTTTGTGATAGAAAACCTATTCACGTACGTAGAATCGGGGCGCAATGGTGACGAGAAAACTCCAACGGCGTCTAGAAAAGCTCGTGGAATGCTTAGAAGCCACTCATTCTGGCGGCTAATAAGAAGAATTAAAAAAAAAAAAGAAAGGAAACATCTTATAATTTGACAAGATTGAACAGTAATACTGCAAGGAATATGGTGGTCGAATATGATCATAAAAATCTCTACAGCAGATCTGTCGTGTATGGATCATGATATCCATCTGATCGAGATGGAACGCCCAGGATTGGATTGACATTCAAATCGCTGCACATTTGGAGTCCAATGATTGGAAGGTTGGCAGCTATGAATGTGATGTGACGAGATCCACGTTGGGAGACAAAACTGTTGGGCCGCCCTGTTGGATAAAGCGAGTGGTGGGCTCTTCTCTCTCTCTTCTCTCTCTCTTTGCCGCTTCATCTCCCGCCGTACTCTTTCTCTTGAGCTGTCAAACTGAAGAATCTCCATGCAGGACATACGTTTTTTAAGGTATAATAATCTTCTCAACTTATGTGGTTTGGTTAAATAACAACAATCAAATTGATGCTAATAGATCATGATCATATTTTGGGGTAGCTGTTCAGCTACTTATGATAGCCTATGAAAAATAGGTCAACTAACAAAAATGATATTCAATTTCTGAATGTGATGACTGAAGTGCAGATATTAAAATCATATAATTCAAAATTTTAAATTAATAGTAGATGAATTGAGTTATATATATATATTATCCAATGTATAATATCACATGTCACAAACTAGTTTAAATATATTCGAGTCAGATAGCTAGTATTCAAAAAATTTAAGTAAAATTTAATTAATTAATAAATAAAATTAAGTTATTTTTTTTATTTGATATAAAATTATTTTAAAATATTACATTGATATTGTGTTACTAGTATTGTATTAATGAATGAAACGTTTATGCAAAGTATTCTCTTACATTGCTTTATATTTCCTTGGTCCCACGGGGCATTAATTTGTTGTCTCCACACACAAAAGCTGTGATGAGGGAAACAATTAGAACATAAGGAGCTAGGACTAAGCCATTAAAAAAAAAAAAAGGAAGTTGAGGATTATTTATTAATTAAACATTTTATATAAGCTGGAATGAGATTGACTTGTCATGAAATATCACATTACCTACATCATATAATTAAAGAATTAAGACCGGACTTATGGAGTGGTTGCACATCACAGGTTGGTAGGCACTTGACGGTACCATACAAATTAAAGCTTGGCTTCACATGTTTGTCCATTGCATATAATTAATGCTCCTCCGAACCATATTCTTGTTTCTTTTTTAAATTTTTAGTAAACAGCGCGCGCGGCTAGCTCTACGATTCTCATTTCCATAAAGCCGTAACCATTTCTATGGCACTCTCCTTTCCTCTAATTATTAGCTCTCCTTTTCCCCCTCTTACGGCAAGCGACCGTGTTATTTTTATTAAACACGACACACGTGAAAAAAATGAACACACCATTGCTTGCTTGTAATTTCCAACGTAATTATTATTATTGACTCATGTAGTTCTTTAGTTGATGTGCAAAATATTAATATCTTATCTTCAGAAAATTTATGACCTATGCTTGTTTAATTTTCATCAACACCATATCATCGTAGCTTTCACCCGTTCATTTCTCGAACCATATGAATTTTTTTAATAGCCCATCGAAATTTTGACAAACTGCGATGACTTGTCAGATCTTTCTTCGATTTTGTAATGTTTCTAGAAGAACAAGGTATGATAAAATCTACTGTCAACAATTATGACAGCATGGCGCATTAAGGTACATCTAATGCTGACCTTTTGCGAACCGTAACGAGATTTTTTTTTTTTTTTTTTCTCCTTCTACGAATAATGGAGGCATCTCGTTTTATTCTTGGAAGTCATATTCATCATATCGTTGATTAGCGCTTGAGCATAATAATAATAATAATAATAATAATAATAATCATCGTAGAATTCTGCATGGGTGAATGAGTGGGCAAACGAAGGACGTCCCTTTCCCTTACACAAAGTGTTCCACTTCTTATGCATGGTCCCCATTGAGCCCCACAAGAAAACTTCCATGACAAGAGACCATGATCGATCCAAGAGTGATCATTATTAGATCATAAAGGATATGGAGCCTCATTTCTTCTCTCTCATCCATGGGAAACAATATTAAGGTCTCTCTCTCTCTCTATCTGCCTGGCTGGAAATAAGCCCCCCTTTTCCCAGGTGAAGGAAAAAAAAGAAACTTTTCTCCATTCGCTAGCTGCCGTGGTCCATTTCATGGCACAATCATCCCCTATCATTTTAGCTTCCACTAGAGAGAAAAGCGTTGTCCCCACAGTTCCTATTCTTGAGTTGTATGCAGTCGATCCAAGTCGCTCTTGGTGTCCCTCCATGCACGCTAACTACGTGTTGAACGCCTAAAGGCACTCTAGGTTGTGCCTCGAGGGAGGGCAAGATGTTAGAATATTTTGAGATCTTGCTTTTTAGGTAAAAAGTTAGAAGAGGACGCGACAATTTTCATGGCGTAGATCTCACGATTTTGACATGAAACAAAGCCCAATTTGACATTAATTTCAAATGGCCAACGCCAGCAATGGTTGACAAAAATCCACACCAATTAATAGTTAACAATATTCCACGGTTATAACAAGTGGCATCATTAAAAACCATAGCCATAATTTTGCTAGCTATTGGCATAAGTTATTCAATTAGTCTGTTGGCATAATTAGTTATCCACTCTTAACTATAGGTTTGATTTGTTGCAGTACATAAATTTAATCATCATTATAGATGAATTATGAATTATATATATGTTTGGTTTGCCACTGTTTTTATTATATTTATATTCGCAACTGCAGATACAGTTTGTAGAAATATTTTTTATTTATTACTATAAATTTTTAATAAAGCACAATTGAATACAATTTATATCCTACATCGGTGGTCGAATATCACTACCATTGGTTTTACATAATGATGCTTAGGTTTATCACGGAAAAATTAACTATTATTTTATATATTACTTATATTTTGATCTTTTTATATATTGTTAAATATATAAAATATATATGACCTTCATAACTAAGTAACGATGTATATATCTACCATAGCATGCTCTTATATAAAGATTATTGTATTCATAAATAAATAGAAGACAATCAAAATTATTTAACAACTATAATCTATATAACAACTTAAAATTTAATAAAGCTCTATTCTAATTTGCATATCATAAGATGCACAGGTTTTAAATAAAAATAATATATTAAAGTTGATATGAAAGTTCATATTCATATTTAATATCCTGATCAATATCCAAGTACTTAATCATATTATAAATAAAGGATATAAATAAGTAGCCTTACTTTCAAATAGCAATAGAACAATTGATTCAATTGAGAAAGACTTGCATCGTACGGTTACTTATAAAACAAAAAAGGTAATTAATTATAAAATTATTAAAAAATTAATATAATAATGATATTTAAATAAAATATTATTAAAAATAATATTTTTTTATACTTATTAAGTTGAGGTTATTGCTAGATGATGAGCATTCAATCAAATGTCCCAAAGCATTAGGAACACTTGAAAGCATCTTATACATATTAATAAGAATCCAGTAAGTTATAGAACATGAGTATATTATGATAATATTTTAAATAAATAAATAAAAGATAAAATAGTATAATAACTTATTGTATAAACCCGTGTTGGGTAATGGGCCAAAAGGCCTTAAATACACTAATGGGCCTTGAAAGTCCATTACCTTCTTATGTATGTGAATGAGAAATTAAGAAGACATTTAGTTTCACATCGAAAAATTAAGAAAGAAAGGTTCACTTATACGGAAATCTCTTCCTTCTTGCTTAAGTTCCTTAGGCTCACCATAGGTGGAGAGCGCGCACGCACGTGTACAAAGGGTGTAATAGGCGCTTTGTAGGTGCACTTTGTATGTGCGCATCATCGCGAGAAGCTTGAGGAGCTTAAATTTTTTCTAGATTATAAGGATCCGATGGTGGAAACTAATCGGATTAAATGAGGTGCTGAGATCAAATGATGGACCGATGTAATTGATCAAAGTGGTATTGATTGGCTGATCATGGCTTGGATTGATTGTAGTCATTGATGAAAAGACTGTTGAACTATTGATCATCGGTTACGGTCAACAGTTGACCACCGTTGGTGATAAGGCGCTCATCCAATCATGCCGTTGGTGATAAGATGATTATCCAATTGTGAAACGGCATATTAAAGCCATGCTATGACTTATCTGATCATGGAAATGGCTTATCTGATCATGAAATGACTTTTTGAATCATGAAAAAGCTTATCGGATCACGTGATTCAAATCACGTAGATAAATGAGCATATCAAGGGTGATAAGCCCTTACCCTCACATCCTTTGATCAAATCAATTCAAATTAAAATTAAACCTTAGGGTTGCTTCCAAAGGGCACCTAAAGGCTATAAATAGAATCGTAGACATTTGCATTTCATTCAATCCAATCCAATTCAATTCCTTTCCTCTCTTAGGCATTTGCATACTCGCCTAAGGGAAGAATAGCTATAGTGCATAGAAAAGAGAGAAGTATTCTTGGTTTGAAATTTTTAATGAATTATAGTGTTGCATTCATCAAAAAGAGATTATTGTATCCTAGAAGACAATCGACATACAAACTGTAAGCACCGTTGCAGGACAAAATTATCTTAAAGATATATAGTGTAACTCTAGACTCAGTCTTAATAATTAGGTAGACACAATCTGCGCCAACAATCTTAAGATAATTTTTGAGTCATATAAGTGTTGCTGCAGATGGCTATAATGACTGCACCCATTCAAGCTGAGAAACTAAAGAAGTTCTTTGGAATCGACTTCAAGAGGTGGCAATAGAAGATGTTGTTTTACCTCACAACTCTGAATCTGATCAGAGTACTGAATGAAGATCTACTAGTCCTGAAGGAAGGGAAGATCGACAAGCAAGTGATTGCTGCGGTGAAAGCGTGGAAGCATTTAGATTTCTTTTGCAAGAACTACATCCTCAATGGTCTGGATAATACCTTGTACAATGTATATGCAGTATTGCTACTGCCAAGAGTTATGGGCATCCCTGAATAAAAAGTACAAGATAGAGGATGTAGAACATAAGAAGTTTGTGGTCGAAAGGTTTTTAAACTACAAAATGGTCGACCACAAAACTGTTATGGAGCAAGTCTAAGAGCTTCAAATCATCCTGCATGAGATACATGCAGAGAGAACTCTTAGTGAGTCATTCCAGGTAGCTGCCATCATAGAGAAGCTACCACCATTATGGAAGGACATCAAAAATTATCTGAAGCATAAGCGAAAGGAGATGAAACTTGAAGATCTAATTGCCTGCCTAAGGATCGAAGCAAACATAGTTGACAAAGCTAATGAGTGGTACATCGACACTGGAGCTACCATACATAACTACTTGATAAGAGTATGTTCTCATCATATACTCCTATCAATGGTAGAAATCTGGTTATGAAAAATTTGCTACATCCAAGATAGAAGGACTTATCCGCATAGTACTCAAGATGGCATCTGGAAAAAAACTTCTATTGAATGATGCACTTCATATTCCAGATGTTCGAAAGAATCTGGTGTTAGGCTCCTTCCTAAGCAAACATGGCTTTAGGATGGTTTTTGAGTCGGATAAATTTGTACTCATTAAGGGGAGGATATTTATTAGAAGGGGTTACTTGAATAATGGATTATTCAAGGTAAATGTAATGAGTGTACAAAAACCTTGAAATGAATAAAGCTTCTTCTTCTGCTTATATGGTTGACTCTTCTTGTTTATGACATGATAGATTAGGACATGTAATTTTAATTTATTACGAAAATTAATGAAATTAAAATTATTACTTAATCATGAAATCGATTCACATTACAAGTGCGAAGTATGTGTTAAAGCTATGTTACCAAAAACACCATTTCCTTCCGTAGAAAGAAATACTGAACCTCTTAACTTAATTCACAGTGATCTATGTGACTTAAAGTCAGTTCAAACTCGAGGAGATAAAAAGTATTTTATAATATTTATTGATGATTCAAACATATTACTATGTGTATCTACTAAAGTCTAAAGATGAGACTTTAGAAATGTTTAAATGTTATAAGAATGAAGTTGAAAATCAACTTGTCAAAACAATTAAAGCTATAAAGAGTGATAAAGGTGGAGAATACGATGCACCTTTTAACTAATTTGTCAAGAGCATAACATTATTCATCAAACTACGGCTCCTTATTCATCTCAATCTAATGGAATTGCGAACACAAAAATTGCACATTAAAAGAAATAATGAATGCTATGTTGATAAATTTTGGTATACCACAGAATTTATGGAAAGAAGCAATTCTCTCTGTAAATTATATTCTTAACAAGATACCTCTTAAGAAAAAGGATGTTACTCCATATGAGTTATAGAAAGGAAAGAAGCCTTCTTACAATTACTTAAGAGTGTGGGGGTGTCTAGCTAAAGTAGTTATTTCGGACCTCAAAAAGGTCAAAATAGGACCTAAAACTATTGATTATATTTTATCGGTTATGTACAAAATAGTAGTGCATATCGCTTTCTTGTATACAAATCGGATATATTTGATATATATAAAAATACAATCATGGAATCTAGGAATACATCATTCTTTGAAAATATATTTCCAAGCAAAGAAAAACTGAAAATAAGTTCAAATAAAAGAACTTATAATAATACTGCTAGTAGTAGTCATCAGAAAAAATATCCTGAAGATGAACCCAGACGCAGTAAGAGACCAAAAGCTACAAAATCTTTTAGTTCTGATTCCGTAACTTATATGTTACAAGATAAACCTCAGACATTCAAAGAGGCAATGTCTAATCCAGAAGCACCCTTTTAGAAAGAAGCTATTAATAGTAAAATTGAGTCCATCATGCACAATCATACCTGAGAGTTGGTAGACTTACCATCTGGTATGAAACCTCTGGGGTGCAAGTGAATTTTTAAGAAAAAGCTAAAGGCTGATGGATCAATTGACAAGTATAAAGCCAGATTAGTGGTAAGGGCTTCAAACAAAAAGAAGAATAGACTTCTTTGATACCTATTCACCAGTAAGTAGAATAACATCTATAAGAATGTTAATCGCTGTTGCAGCCATTAACAATCTTGAAATTCATCAAATGGATATTAAAACTACTTTTTTAAATGATGAATTAGATGAAGAAATATACATGGAACAGCCTGAGGGATTTATTATTCCTGGACAAGAAAATGCTAAAAATTATGTATTCAAGACATGAATCAAATTCATGAAAATGTAACGAAAGATAAAATACAAAATTTTCAGATGCCCAGGATCTTTGGGAACAGATTCATTTAATCAAAAATAAAATCTAAAAATATTAGATCTATTATACCTGAGTCCTTTATCAATGTAGAAATAGATGAAACCGATGAATCCTCTACCACTAGCTGTCCATATGTCCGGCCTCCAACGGTGATCCACGCGGAGAAGAGTGGATGAAGACCTTCAAGGTATGAAGATGACACTTAGGAGAGAGGGGTGCTAGCGCCTCTTGAATCCCCTCTAGAATATGAAGATGACACTTAGGAAGAGAGGGGTGCTAGCGCATCTTGAATCCCCTTCTAGAATTTTAAACCAGAAGATCTCCTTGTAGGTCTAAAAGATCTAATCTTTTTCTACCATCCAAGAGGAGGAAGAGAAAAGAAATGTATTAATAGAGAGAGGAGAGAAAGAGATGTCCCATCTCATGGAACTTTAATCCAAGGGAGAGGAAGAGACTCTCCTTCTCGTGACAATGTTAATCCAAGGATCCATATGCCCCAAGCCTTGGGCATGAATCTTTCTCTTCACATGACAATGGATCACGTCCATCTCATGGATATGATCCCATCTTCCACATGGTTAGGCCCCATCCATCATCCATGTATCAAAATCTCAGCCCTTGAAATCAAGAGTTAGCTATCTCATAACTACATGCCTCAATCTGGATGTGTTCACCATCCTACCATAGAGATTCATCATGCCCCATCCTATGGGCATAAATCCTTCTTCACATGGCTAAGATTTCCATCCATACCTAAATAATCAGAGCCGTCCATCACATAGAACAAGCCAAATTTGGGTATCCAATTATTTGTTCATCATATACGCAAACTATCTCTCCCTAAAATTCCTTCCTCTATGATGGATCATATCCATTATTATTTTATCTCCTTTAAATTGGTTCTAACCCAATTATTTAATTGATCATCTTATCTTAATTAAATCTAATTTAATTCATATTTTAATTCATTCAAAATTCTTCTTTATGCGTGTGACCCACTAGGCCCTTTAACATATTGGCAATAATCATGTCCTAATTATTGACCCTAAGAATGATTAGACAACTCTTTGTCCAAGTCAACAATATGATTATAGATTATGAGAGACCTCTAGCAAAGCATCATGACCACTTAAGTGCTAAGGGTTTTGTTGACGTGACCATCAACAATATCTATCAATGAACGGTTACCGTATGATTCAATCCCTTTCACATATCCCAAATCAATCAATGGTATGGAATGTGTCAACCCTGTAATTGATCTTTGTTTACTTGATCTCAGAAAAAAAATTGACTCATATGAATTAGAACTTCGAAACCATTTCGAATTCCAACTCAACCTTGCAAGGATTTAACAGTCAATTTGATCCATCAAGTAACCGTAGGATATAACCAATTCTATCAAGGAAGATGAATCCTGTCTTGATCAAACACCATCTTTATGTGTTTTATATCATACCCAACCGATACCATATTTGTCACCCGTGGCTAGAGCGATGTTTGTATGTCGTCAAAGCATGACATTTCATAGATGAGATGCAATGAAGATCTCAAGTCAAAGGATCACTCGCACCACTGTCATTAGATATCAACCATCGATACTATATAGAATATCCATATAGGATCTTTGTATGAGTCATCCAATGCATCGTTACAATAACGAGCATCGACACACCTATCAAGTATCTCCATACTTCAGCTTGCGGGATCAGCTGCCCACCACAAGGGTGAAGATATGTAATGTGTGTCAGTCTCTTAGTGTTCGATGGTGTCCAGTCCTATCTACACATCGACTAGAAAAATTTAAAGAATCGAACCATAACGTGCAATTTGAATCTCATAATTTGTAATCTCTATTACAAATTCTATATGTACTGTTCATATTTTTTTGGACTTTATCTCACAGATAAATATATCAAATATATAGTAAAAGACATCTGGATAGATAAAAAAAACCATTTTATTTGATTTGTATTCATAGAATATATAGCATTCAATCCGATTGGATATAGGGCATACACTAACAGAAAAGAAGGTGTGTAGACTTATTAAATCCTTATATGGGTTAAAACAAGCACCTAAACAATGGCATATAAAATTTGATAATGTTATGTTATCAAATGGATTCAAAATAAATAAATGTGACAAATGTATATATGTCAAAATCCTACCTGAAGGGTATGTGATAATCTGCTTATATGTAGATAACCTATTAATCATTGATAGTAATACTAAAATAATTAAACAGACAAAGAAAATGTTAATCAAATATTTTGACATAAAAAATTTGGGTGTTGCAAATGTTATACTAGGGATTCGAATCACTAGAACATATGAAGAAATAATATTATCTCAATCTCATTATATTGAAAAAATATTAAATAAGTTTAAAAAGTATAATACTAGCCTGGTGAAAACACCTGTAGATGTTAATCTATATTTGGCTAAGTAGACTGAAGAACCCATATCTCAGTTGAAATATTTACGTATAATTGGTAGTTTAATGTATATCATGAATTGCACTCGTCCTGACATAGTACATGATGTCAATAAGTTGAGCAGATTCATAAGTAATCCAGGTCCAAGTCATTGGACAGCTATAATAAGGGTATTAAGATATCTGCAATATGCCCTAAGTTATGGATTACATTATTCAAGATATCCAGTTGTACTAGAAGGATACGGTAATGCAAATTGAATATCTAACATAGAAGATACAAAATCCACTAGTGGATATATATTCACCTTAGGAGGAGGTGCTGTGTCATTGAAATCTTCTAAGCAAATATGTATAGCTCGATCCATTATGGAATCTGAGTTTATTGCTTTAGAAAAGGCTACTAAAGAAGTAGAATGGCTTCGAAACCTTTTAGAAGATATTCCATGTTGATCAAAGCCTATGTCTGCAATATGCATACATTGTGATGGTCAATCGGTAATTTGCTTAGCACAGAATAAGATGTATAATGGTAAGTCTAGATATATACGTCGTAGACATAATACCATTAAGCAATTACTTGAAATTAGTGTAATTTTCATTGACTATATTCAGTCAAAGAAAAACTTAGCGGATCCATTGACAAAGGGGTTACCAAGAGATCAAGTAAATTGTTTATCGAGGGGAATGTATTTAAAGCCTATAACAGAAAAATCTTCATAGTGGATACCCAACCTAGCTGACTAGAGATCCCAAGATCTAGGTTCAAAAGGGACAACTAAATTATGAAGAGATTTGCATAGCACTAAAGATGTCCAATCCTACACATTCCTATGATAATTGGTGCTACATGCTAAAGGTACTAGGATAAGCATTAGTTCTAATGAAAACTATATGGGGTATAGCAGGACACTCTTAATAAGAATCACCTATGTTAGTGTGAACTGGACCAATTCTATGAGAATTTTAAGGTTTTAATTCTCTAAAGCACTCATGAAACCAGGAGGCCAAAATGAACACAATCATGAGAACCAAAAGAATGCTCGAGAAAAAGTTATGTGATTGTTATTGTTTTAGTTTACACAAAACGCTGAAAAGTTTAAGACATCATATTCACTTTTTAGCAAGTAAACTCGATAACAACTCACTAAAAAAGGTTCAAAGCCACAAGCTACCTATCCTGATACAACTTCATCCCACTATACTATCTTTAGTGTCTGCATATTCATTTGCATTAAAATTATTTTATGCGGGGGGTCGCCTTTGCTGATCTTTGATCAAAAACCAATTTTCATTTATGTGGGGGATTATTGGGTAATGGACCAAAAGGCCTTGAATACACTAATGGGCCCTGAAAGCCCATTACCTCCTTATGTGTGTGAATGAGAAATTGAGAGGATATTTAGTCACACATCGAAAAAATTAAGAAAGGAAGATTCAGTTATATGGAAACCTCTTCCTTCATGCTTAAGTTTCTTAGGCTTACCATAAGTGGGGAGCTTAAGGGTGATGCTACGCATCACCCCCGCACATGCGCATGCACGTGTGCAAAGAGCGTAATGGGCACTTTGTAGGCGCACTTTGCACTTGGGCATCATCGCAAGGAACTTGAGGGGCTTTAAATTTTTTAGATCATAAGGATCCGATGGTGAAAACTGATCAAATTAAGATGAGGGGCTGAGATCAAATAATGGACCGATGTGATTGATCAAAGCAGTGTTGATCGGCTGATCATGGCTTGGATTGATCATAGCCATTGATGAAAATATCATTGAACTGTTGACCATTGGTTGACCGATCAATAGTTGACCACCCATGGACCGTTGGTGATAAGGTGCCCATCCGATCATGTCGTTGGTGATAAGACGATCATCCGATCGTGAAATAGCGTATCAAAGCCGTGCTATGACTTATCTGATCGTGAAAATAACTTTTCTGATCATGGAAATGACTTTTCGGATCATAGAAATACTTATCGGATCACGTGAAGATCACGTAGATGAATGGGCATATCAA
The DNA here is from genome assembly GCA_900491605.1 of Calamus simplicifolius. Classification (NCBI taxonomy): domain Eukaryota; kingdom Viridiplantae; phylum Streptophyta; class Magnoliopsida; order Arecales; family Arecaceae; genus Calamus; species Calamus simplicifolius. Next base: position 383,476 of record UESW01004552.1, on the reverse strand, counting down.
GGATGATAAACCCTTACCCTCACATCCTTTGATCAAATCAATTCAAATTCAAATTAAACCGTAGGGTTGCTTCCAAAGGGCACCTAAAGGCTATAAATAGGACCATAGATATTTGCATTTCATTCAATCCAATCCAATTCAATTCCTTTCCTCTCTTAGGCATTTGCATACTCTTCTAAGGGAAGTATAGCTATAGTGCATAGAAAAGAAAGAAGCATTCTTGGTTCAAAAGTTTTGAAGAATTGTAGTGCTGCATTCATCAAAAGGAGACTATTGTTGTCAAATTTAGGTTTTGTTCTTAATACCCTTCTTGTGAGGGTTGCTCACTTTATATAAAGTTGTCGGACCAATTACAAGGCTAAAAATCAGCCATTACATAAGATACCCATGATTATGTAAGGTAAGAATAAATGTCTATCAATTCTATGCATATATATAATATACTCTACACTTATGGCAATGATGCTGATTTTCTACCTAAACAATTCTTCCCTTGATGCGCCCTTAGTTAGCCAATTTGAATTTCAAAATTTAAATTCAAAACTTCCGCTTAACTGGTCCTTTGGCTCGCCAAATTAGTCATGAAATCTGTCATTTTTGCATATCAAATCAGCCTTGGAATCTACCATTTCTGAGCACCAAATCAGCCTTGGAATCTACCATTTTTGCTCCCTTGACTAGCTGTTAATTCTACTAATATCCCCCCTCAAATTGATGCTGGGCGATTGAGAAGCATCAATTTGTCAATTAAGAACTGATGTCGGGGACGAGAGAGAGCCTTGGTGAAGACATCAGCAGTTTGGTGTTCAGTAGAAATATGTGGAAGAGTAATCTCCTGACGAGCAAAGCTTCACGAATGGAATGACAATCCACTTCAATATGTTTGGTGCGCTCATGAAAAATAGGATTGGCAGCAATTTGAATAGCACTGGTATTATCAGCATGAAGAGGAGTAGGAGTAAGCTGTGGAACACTAAGTTTGCCTAACAACCCTCGAAGCCATATAATTTCAGAACAAGCAGACGACATAGCCCGATATTCAGACTCGGTGGATGACTTCGATACACGAGCCTGCTTCTTACTCTTCCAAGAAATGAGGGCATTGCCAAGAAACATACACCAACCCGTAACAGAACGATGAGTATCCGCACAACCAGCCCAGTCGGCATCACTAAAACCCTTCAACTGTAAAGAATTCTCAGAGGAAAAAAATAAACCACGACCAGATGTCCCTTTGAGATATCGAAGAAGATGACGGACAGCGGCCAAATGTGTCTGGCAAGGAGCCTGCATAAACTGACTGACCTGCTGAACAGCAAACGAAATATCAGGTCGAGTAATGGTCAAATAATTCAAACTGCCCACCAGCTGCCGATACATTGAAGGATCAGATAAGGGATCACCATCCGCCTGATGCAATTTTAAATTGACCTCCATAGGTGTAAGAACCGAATTTGCATCTTGAAGGCCTGCTAAAGAAAGAAGTTCTTGGGTGTACTTATGCTGATGTAAGAGCATGCCATTTGGGCAATGGTGAACCTCCAGTCCAAGAAAATACCTCAGTGGACCAAGATTTTTCATATGAAATGAAGATTTGAGACGCTGTTGGAGTTGCTCAATTAACTGGAGATCAGATCCAGTAATCACAATATCATCGACATACACAAGAAGTATAACAATCCCAAGGCTAGTCTTGCGAAAGAATAGAGAGGAGTCATACTGACTCTGAGAAAAAGTGAAATCCAGTAGAGTAGTACAAAACTTCTCAAACCATGCCCGCGGTGCCTGCTTCAAACCATACAGAGATCGCTTTAAGCGACAAACCTCAACAGAAGAGGAAGGAAACAAGCAGGAGGAGGAGACATAAATATTTCTTCCTTCAGATCACCATGTAGAAATGCATTCTTCACATCCATCTGGTGAAGCGACCATCCTTTCGAAACAGCAATGGCCATGATAGTGCGGATAGTAGTCATTTTGGCAATGGGAGCAAATGTTTCCTCATAATCAAGCCATACTCCTGTCTATTCCGAGTGCTACTAGACGAGCTTTATATCTTTCAATAGATCCATCAGCACGTAGCTTGATGGTGTAGACCCATTTACACCCAATAAGTTTAACTCCAGCAGGACAAGGGACGATGTCCCAAGTGTGATTGTCCTGAAGAGCCTGAATTTCATCCTGCATAGCTTGGCGCCAACACTCTTGAGTAGAAGCCTGAGAATAAGACTTAGGCACAAAAGTAGTATCAAGAGTAGCCTGAAGAGCCGAAGAAGAAAAACCATACCAATCTGGGGGCTGGGAAATCCTAGTAGATCATCGTGGCTCATGCAAGACAAGATCAGGTGGTGGTTCAGAGGAAGGAAGAGGCAGTGGGCGACATCGCTGATACACGATATCGGGCTTAGAAGGAGTATGAGATACATCATCAAATGCAGGAAGTGAAATAGAGGGAGAAACAAGATTAGTACGAGATGGAAAGAAATATTGATTTTCAAAGAAAATCACATTACGAGAAATACGAAGCTTGTTAGCATCCGCATCATAACACACAAATCCTTTATGAGAGTTACTATAACCAAGAAAAGCACACTGAACAGATTGGGCAGAAAGCTTGTGACGTTCAATGGAAGGTAAATGAACAAAACAAATGCAACCAAATACATGCAAATAATTATAATTAGGAGAAACACCAAACAAACGAGAATATGAAGAATCAAGATGCAAGGTAGGAGAAGGTAGACGATTAATCAAATATACAGCTATAGATAATGCTTCTACCCAAAATCTAGAAGGTACAGAAGATTCAAGCATCAATGTACAAACAACATCTAAAAGATGTCTATTCTTACGCTCGACGATGCCATTTTGTTGAGGGGTGTAAGGACACGAACATTGAGAAAGAATACCCTTCTGTTGGAGAAAAATTTGAAAATCATGAGACATGTATTCTCCCCCAGAATCTGAATGGAAGATCTTAATACATGTAGAAAATTGAGTTTCTACATAGGCAACAAAAGTTTTGAAGGTTGAAAAACACAGCTTTAGAACGAAGAAAATAGACCCACGTGAAACGACTGTAATCATCAATAAATGTCATAAAATATCGGTATTGAGCATGAGAAAGAACATGACTCATACCCTAAACATCAGAATGAATAATATCAAAGCATGTAGAAGCACGACTACCTTGCAAAGGAAAAGGTAAAGATTTGCTTTTTCCTAGTTTACAAGGAGCATAATCAAAAGGCAAGGAAGAAAACTCATTTGTATTACTCAAATAACCATGTTTTATAAGATGTGTCAAAATTACAGAGTTGGGATGACCCAATTTCTTATGCCAAAGATGGCTATTATTATTAGCAATAGCAGAACAACCAACAAAATTTGAACGAGGAACGGAAAACGACTGAAGAGAAAAAAGACGTCCCACTTTAGGCCCCTTCGCTATCTCCTATCCCGATGCTTGATCCTACACACGACAACCAGAACGATCAAAATGAATAGAACAATTATCTTCTACTAATTGTCCAATAGAAATGAGATTGGCAGATAAGTTAGGAGACACAAAAACATCAGTAAAGGAAGACCCCAGATTTCCAACTGCAATAATGGGAAGAGTACTGCCATCTGCAATCTGAATATGTTGCTGACCATCATACTTACGAACATCTTGTAAAACTGCCAAACTTCTAGTCATATGATTGGAAACTGCAGAGTCAATTAACCAAGGAGAAGGAAGGAGATGTTTCTTGCCTCGGAGACCAAGAGCAGAGAGGGCAGAAATAATCATCTGTTGAACCTGCTCGGGCGTAATGTTGGAAGAAGAAATTGGAACTATGGGCAAAGTGAAAGACATAGGCACAGAAGCAGACTGAATAGCAGTATGAAAAACAGGAGCATATTTATTCTGAGGGCGTATACAACAATCCTTAAGGATATGACCCTCCTTCTTGCAATAATTGCAGAATTTCTTGCTGTAATATTTTGCAATATGCCCAATTTCCTTGCAACTATAACATTGTGGTGGAGATCTAGATCGTCCTTTGCCTTGAGCAGCGTATGCCATATTAATCATCTCAGAACCACCAGTGTTTTGATCAAGGCCAAGCTATGAGGCAAGACGCTGTTCTTCACGCAAGAGTTCACCCAAGCAATCCTCCAAAGAGGGGACAGGTGTGCGATTGATTAACCCAGCTCGTGCACTTTCAAACTCGGGTCTGAGCTTCATCAAGAATTGATCCCGCTGGCTCTCAGAATGAACCTCTTGTAGTTCTGCCAAAGCTTCTTTGGGAACCTGAGAATGCACCAATCTAGAATAATCACTCCATAAATTAATAAAATCAGAATAAAATTGCTCAATAGAAAGATTCCCCTGGCGATAGTTTCCAATGCCTAATTCCAATTGAAACTTTCGGGCAGAATTATTTTGATAATAAATTTGCCGAAGGTAATCCCACATTTCCTTAACAGTAGTGAACCTATGAAGATTATTGACCATATGAGGTTCAACAGAGCTGAGTAGCCAGGAAGCAATTTTAGCATCCTTGCTTTCCCATAAACTAAGCTCCTTGGAATCAGTTGGAGCCTTAGAAGACCTATCCAAATGACCCCATAACTCCTTCCCTTTCACAAACATCCTGAACTGGAATTCCCAACTGGTGTAGTTCTTGCCATTAAGGCGAATAATAGAATTTTCTCCAGACATAATAAAAAAATTGACAGAGCAGAGAAATCACAACAGTTACTCTTCAGAATCTATCGATAGCTACCAAGCAATAGAAAAAAACAAGATCCGACAGTCACCAAGAAACCATCAAGAAATCAAGAATTCAAACAAGCCAAGAGAAAACCACGAAAATAATTTGTGGTCACCAAGAAACCCTCAAGAAATCAAGAATTCAAACAAGCCAAGAGAAAACCACGAAAATAATTTGAGGCTCTAATACCATGTCAAATTTAGGTTTTGTTTTCAATACCCTTCTTGTGAGGGTTGCTCACTTTATATAAAGTTGTCGGACCAATTACAAGGCTAAAAATCAGCCATTACATAAGATACACATGATTATGTAAGGTAAGAATAAATGTCTATCAATTCTATGCATATATACAATATACTCTACACTTATGGCAATGATACTGATTTTCTGCCTAAACAATTCTTCCCTTGATGCGTCCTTAGTTAGCCAATTTGAATTTCAAAATTTAAATTCAAAACTTCCGCTTAACTGGTCCTTTGGCTCGCCAAATTAGTCATAAAATCTGTCATTTTTGCATATCAAATCAGCCTTGAAATCTGTCATTTCTGAGCACCAAATCAGCCTTGGAATCTACCATTTCTGCTCCTTTGACTAGCTGTTAATTCTACTAATAATTGTATCCTGAAAGATAATCGTTTATACCAACCGTAAGCACCGTTGCGAAACGAAATTATCTTAAAGACATAGAGTGTAACTCTAGACTCAGTCTTATCAATTAGGTAGCCATAATCTACACCAACACTCCGCAACAAAAGATAGAGAGGCAGGCATTAATCTTCTATAGAGGCAGGCATTAATCTTCTACAGCATAAACTCTCAGTGACTCTCTCTTGCATGCATGGATCTCTCACGATGTGTCCATGAGGACTCTCCCATGCATGCATTGATCCTTCCAAAGCATTCTTGGCAAGCTCTAAATCCTCTCCACTTGCCATATTTATATCTTTTTGTAACAATTATAAAAACTACTATAACATTATATATCTTTTTGCAATATTTATTAAAACATTACAATATTTCTTAATAGAAAAGTGTTGACGCTCAATTCTGCTTTGCATCCAATGTGGCGTTACCTCGTCTCATATCAATCGGGATCTTATAGAGGTGCTAAAATTTGTTGTATAATTAATCCTTACTAGTGGGCCAAAAGGTGGCCGGGCTCATATGTGACAAAAATAGGTCTAGAAAGAAACTAAAGCCGAATTGGATTTCAGTCGTGCCTTTAGATGAACGTTCATGCATAGAATTTGTATGTTAAATAAAAACAAGAATTTGGATATGTCTTATAAATTATCTAGCATCTCTTCTAAGAACATTTATTATTAGATTAATCAATAGATATTATATTTATTCTTTTAGTTAACATAACTAAGAAAAGAAGCCATTAGGTATTAAACAAGTATCATTCAATGAAAAAAAATAAAAAATATTTAACAATATTATGAGTTCTTACCCTCTTACCTAACTTTTATAACTGAGAAAAAAACCTTTAATATATTAAAAATGATAAATAAAAAAAAGATTTAGAGTTAATGTAGAAAAAATAAAGAAAAATAAGTTTTATCTTCTGAGATTGTCTCTGAGCTAATCCAATCTAAATAGGTTTGTTATGGGTTAGTTTTAAGGCAGAATTGGTTTAGTTTTAAATCTAAAATCATGAAATCAAATCCATACCCATCCCTACGGGTAGGCAGTTCTACTGGCTTTTCTTCTTCCTTCTTTCTCTAACTGGTTTTTTTTTTTTTTTTTTTCGATCTCTATCTCCTGTAAAGTGTAAACGCCGTTGATAAGCGTTCTAGTAAGAGGCCATGTTTGCTGCATGCTAATATAAGGTTATAAAAAGGAATATGCTAAAGTTTACGGGGAATATCCCAGTCAGTCAGAAGAGCAATAGACACCAACATAAAAACTGACAGACTAAAACACAAAGCAAGAAGATTTAAAAAATAGATTAAAAAAAGATCTAATCTGATGGTAAAGTTGCCCAGATACTTCTGAATGGTATATGTTACAGTAGCAATTGATTTTTCCGCTAGAATAAAAAATCCATTCAAAAAAAAAAGCTGCATTTAATTACAGCCCAAAAACATATATCCAATTTATCAAATAACTTTGAAGGGCCGCTTTATAAAACTAAATATTAAAAGATCGATATATGAATTATATATGATGATTTTTTTGGAGATTAATATATAAAAAAAACTCTTGTAATGTGAGGGTGCCATGCGGTGTCCAATCTGATATGCCAGTTGGATTCTCTGGCACCATACTCCAATACATCCAAAGGAGATATTATAAAATATTTTTTCTTCGTGAAAGGAAAAAATTATTATTATGGATCACTCGCTACCAATCGCTGCTTGAAGATTGGTGATTGGCTTCGCATGGGTGGACTGAAGCCCGTTTGGGATCCACCGTCGTCTCCGGTCAATTAAGCAGTGATACTGGCGGTGACCGGCATGCAGCAATCTTATCTCAGTGGAAGAAGAATAAGGCCCGGCCCATTTTACGTTACGAGCCCTCTAATTTCGTATGTCGCCGGCTTGACCAGCGTCCACTCCAGTCGTTGAAGGATTATTATTTATCAAAAAGTTACTACCAAAGCCTCTGGTGACTGGTGAGCGGGGGGCGAAGCGATCGAATACTTTGGATTTGGAATCCGAGTCCCTTTGTCATCATCTTCGAATTTTTATCCAATGCGATGATGATACTGTTGGCATTGAGGCTCCGTTTGGATTAATCTCGCACGGTCCAGCGACAGCAATAGGATACGAGGATCAGACTCTTCGTTTGCCGTTCGGCAGTTGAGCTATCGCAGGTTGATTATTGAGAAAGGCTCTTTTACTGTTATTAAACGATGAGGCAGAACGAAAATTCTTTTTTCTTCTCGAAATTCTCTGATTAGAGATATTAGAGTCTCTCTCCAGCTACTACTGCTATAGTGATTCGACATATCTACAGGGAAGCCAATGCAGCGGCTGATTGGGTTGCTTCTTATGTTGCTTGCCATCCCGGTCAGTGAGATTGGCATGTTGATCTCCCTTGTCCTGTTATTTTGCATCAAATTCTGTACTCTGATATTTTGGGCTTGACTCGTGCCAGAGTAGTGTGATCGTCCGCCTGTAACAAAAAAAAAAGCTTGTATGAGACTGTTTTTCTACTTATTTCTTACTCTCTGAAAAAGGCTTGATCATTCAGCTTATCTGTTCTCTATGTGGTCTAGAGAAGAAAACTACTGATCATACCATCTTCATCTGCCCCAGAGCAAGACGTACATATAACAGATTTTAAGGCTTTACTAGTCCTCGATGGGTGTCCTTTTTGCGCTTCATTCGTTACAATATTCAAAGAGGTATTCGGCAGAGAAGTGCTACTTGAGCTTACATAGCTTACCATATATGGTTGTCTCAAAACCTTCTTATTTTTATTAATGAGACAGTTTCTCTCCATAGGATATTAAGAAAAGCTAACTCTTTATCAGCTGAGTATACACTTTACCATACAGTCCATGATTCTGACAATTCTGGCCTCTGGAACTCCCCTGCTGTCTTGGCAGCGCACCGTCTTACGGTCTTCATCTCTTAGGAGCTTCCACCCCGAGACTTTGTCAAAATCAATTTTAATGGTAGTATCAGAGGCAGATTTATCTGTTTGACCTTTGTCATTCGTAGGTCAGATGGAGCTATGCTAGTGGAGAATGAATGTGGCCTTCTAGACTCTTCTGTTTCACTGGCCGAGCTTTATGCAGCTTGGGCTGGCATCTTCAACGCCACTCGCGTTCTTGAAGCTCACAAACTCTCATTATTGAGGAAGATTCTCTCACTGTCATTTGATGGATCAGAAAGAATCCGTGCGACCACTTGCCAGTCAACCCCTTGATCCAGAATATTTGGCTTACCCTTCAAGATGCACATAGGATCCTGGTTTGTCATGTTTACAGAGAAGCCAACTCAACGATCGACTGGGTTGCTGCTTTCGTGTTCCATCATTCTGAATATCAAAAATGGTAGCAGGGGGATCCATGCCCTATTATACTCAGACAAATTTTATTTTTTACTCTCTCGGACTTGACCCTCATTAGAATGGCATAAGCACTCTGTCTTAAAAAAAAAAATAAATAAATAAATAAAAAATAATGGCGCCGCGCCTCCTTGCACTTTGCCTTAGGATGCTCGCATTTGATATCTGGTTCGGATTTTGAAGGCCGACGTCATTCTAAGCCAAGCCCTGAGCCCAATTACATAATTAAGCACAGATTCCCAATAATTCATTCCATACACTAGCCATGATTTGATGCAAGGGATGTGGCAGGCGAATAAACCTGATCTTCTTAATTATTAATTTAATCAACATGAGGTTTCGCCCAAGCTAGTTAATTATATTTCTTCCGTTAGGATGGCAATGATGATGAGATTGATGCATGCTGTGTGGGTTTGGGTTAATTAAGGCTAAGCAAGCACGCAAGCATTGCAACAAGGCGGCTCGGTGTTAGCGTGTAACAGCAGCAGCAAAGCATATATAATATTGGATTTGGTCGGCGCCTTGGCGGGAAACCCATCAGAATCCAGAATTCCAAACTCCTCCTGGTACCCGCCAAATCAGGGGAAGCACTGGCAGGCAGCAACCGGGGAGGGGAGGGGAGGGGAGGGGAGGGATGGTTCATGTTCATGGAACAAAGCTCGATGGAATTTGGCATTACCCCCTAAAGAATCTTCTCTCGGAGTGCCCTTCTCTTTGCTTTATTGTCTAGGTCCATATGTTTATCTTTATCGTCACCTTTTTAAAGTTTCTACTTTCTACTGCATAGGATTCCCTTCTATGTCTCTGTTCAATGGATCAAGTACATCCTCTCTCTCTCTCTCTCTCTAACATACTACTCCACTAGTGTCTCAGTGTCTGTTAAAATATGGGTAAGAGTATGAAAAAGCGCCCCCCAGCTACTTGAGTCATCCTCCCTCTCACCTTACACAAAGCTTCAGTGAGTCAGAATCAAGGAAACCCACCGTGCTAACTAGCATTATCCGAATTCCTGGTTTACTTGGTCAACTAGTCTGCTGGATGTAATGAATTGAATTGGCCATAAATCCACTGTCCTAGACTGGCTTCAGTAGCTTGCTTGCTAATTTCATCTTCGTACAGAAAACCAATTTGCACCGTCATTCTCTCTCATCTGATGTGACCATATATTACACGTCCTCTGTCCATCTTTCTTCTTCTTCCTCTTAGGCCATCTTAAAATGTTGTTTTCTGAGAAACAATCTTCAAGTATTCTAACATTATCTTTTAGTATATATATATATATATATATGAACTTGCAAACAGGAAATCCGGAGCATCAGCCAGAGTTAGTGCATCAATTAAGATGGCTCAATCGATTCAATGATGAGAGGAATTATTGATCTAGTCCTCTCTAGACAGTTGTGCAGTTGGCCACAGAAGCTGTTCAATATATATGAACGATTGTTCTGTTCTGTCGATTTCACTAGAGATAGCTAGATCTTCTGAGTTACTTCCTTTTCTTTTCTTTTCTTTTCTTTCTTTCTTTTTTTTTTTTTTCTTTCTGGGAAAGAAGGGAAGGGACTAGCCATCACAGTGTTATCTACAGAGACATCTCATGTTTCTTGGATACCAATTTGATGGTCGATTGACTCGGATTGAGACTGAGCAAGGACTTCACTGTGTCGTGAAGGAAGACAATATGTGATGGTGACAAGTTACTGTCGCAAACCTTGCATAATGCACGGCGTCTCGGTGGTCTTTATGGACTACTTTCTTTCCCTTTCCGTGGATTATATCATCACAATTACCCCACATTCAATGGGCTGTTTGTTGTTATCTCCCTGTTGTGCATACTAGTGGAATGAGATCGATACCAATGCATCTCTCCTAATCTACTAGTGATGCTTCACTCCACTGTTGTTGTTATGTAAAATATGTAAAGATGGTGCACCATATGAATCTCCTGAATTACCACCGCATGAAGATATAACCAAAACAGTACTACTGAAGAGTTCGAGTCTATTTGCACTAATATTTGTCTGTAAACCACGTGCTCTTCTAGTTCTTGAAATACTTTAATTTTCTTTTGCTTTTGAAAGGGCCGCATCCTTTACGTGATATTTTTCTTTTGCTAGCTAGTCAACCAGTAAATTAAATGATATTTATAATGTTGCAATAGCTAATTAAACTACGTACGTTCGTCTTCATCAACTAATTAATAAGCCAGTCAATAATGGGATCAGTAGAGGACAAAGTTTCGAGTTTAGATACGTAAGCCATGTTTATCCATCTTAGCATCATTAGGTATGCAGTACTAGTGGACTCCTTTTGTTGTGTAGTGACAACACCAACATTTGTTTATATAATGGAAGACATGATAAGGTCGAGTTCTCTCTCTCTCTCAATCACCTTCCTCGAATGAGCTTTTCAGAAACGGATATCTCATCCATCTTGACCAATTGGTGATGGAGAAAACCTTATTTCAATGATGATATATAGAAACAATACCTTTTTTTTATTTTTAAAACCTTTGCATCCATTCTTTTCACACACGAAGAAGGTAGGTTGCGATCCAAAACTCGATGCGATTTGCTTTGATTTGATCGATAAAGGATTAATACATCTCTTCACCACACCACTGTATGAAGGAGGTAATTAGTGGGGTCCTTCCAAAGAGGAAACAATTAAAAGGCAAAGAGCACTACGCCCAAGTGGGAGCCGTTCAAGTCAATTAGTTGGGAGCACAAATCAAGCAACAAAATTTTAAAAAGACTATACATTCATGGCAGCTTTTGGCTACCTAGAAGTAGGATTTAATATCATGATGTCATCATCCTAGAGAGAGAACGAGAGAATAACTCGATTCAGAAATGATGATGTTTCATGTTTGTTTACTAATCTCACACTAGTACCCCAACAGAAGAAATTTTTTTTTTTTTTTTTTTTGGTGAGTGAAAAAGAGAAAGGAAACTGAAAGATGCAATATTCCCTTGATGCGGTGTTGAAGTCTCTCTCAAACTACAACTTGCAATTTATACATACACTACAACAACTAATTTGTACACCATTCATGAATTCTCTTCAATACAAGAAGAAGATCAGTGTCCGGCCTTAAATTCCATTAATTACTTGGCTCTCTCTACACGGCGAACGAACACCGATTCCAAGTCCGGGGGGCTAAAGAACTGGACTCCATTTGGATTGCACCTCAAGGGAGGCTTTGGCTTCTTTGGGGCCGGCGGGCAGGGCAACCTCTCTGGAATCCTTGCTTCCTTGTGCCTCGGGGTCATCTCCAACCTATCTTCCTTTTCTTCATCTTCGGCCTCATTTTGTGGTGGTTTGATCTTTATCGGCCTCAGAGGAGCTGGCAGTGGAATTCCCGCGATGACCCAAATCGTTCCGTCGTCGCCATTAACATCCAATTGGTGCTTCTCTTGGAGCCCCATTTGGAAAAGCAAAGCAAAGGCAAACTCCCGGTCCAACTAGTCCTTCTAAAGAGCTCGAGCTGAGGGGCTGCTGCTGCGCGCAATATCTAAATTCGATCTTCAGCTGAGAAAGAAGAGGAGAACGGTGGCTGCCTCTGGTATATCAAAAGAAGCTTTTCTCTTCTTCTTGCTAAAAGCCCAAGATTTAGAACGAACTCTGAAAACACAAAACATTTAGATCAGCATCATGAAAGGGAAACAATATGGGTTTGTTCAGCACTGAACAAAGCACTATAATAATAATAATAATAGCCCTTACAAGGTGGAAAATTTAAGAGAAGAGAGTGACAAGAAAGGTGCGAGAGGAGAGGAATGGAGAAGATATAGGAGGGGCTACTATACTTACTATTCTTTTCCCTCCCAATTTCTATTCAAGAAGAAAGGGAGGGCTATAATAAAAATGAGGAAAGAAGGAAAGGTTGACAAGCTCAGAGAGACAGAGAAGGAGGAGGAGATCGAGGGGAAGAATCTGTTGAGAGCCGAGGGAACACTCGTGAACACAAACAAGCAAAGGGAAAGCCAAAGCCAACAGTATAAAAGAAGGAGAGGAGGAAGAGAGAGAGAGAGAGAGAGAAGCCGGGGGGAAGAAGTGCCCGTGAATTGCCGCGCTGCCCGGAAACCTCCCTTGCGCTACGCGCCAAGATTAGGAGGCTTTGGCGCCGCTTTAAGAACGGCTCCCCCTCTTTTATCTCCGGCGCCGCTTTAATAGCGGCTCCCCTTCTTATCTCCGGCTACACGTGGTGTCAAAATGCAAGTTTGGCATCACCCTGCCAACCAAACGCCCCCAGTCTGCAACTCAGGTCACCACACCAAAAACCAAGTTTACTTCCACCACTCTCTCTCTCTCTCTCTCTCTCTCTCAGGTATGGCCGCTAGGAAAGACGCATATATTTGTCCGTGTATCACGCTCGAGAAAGTGCCACATGTATGCTCGCTCTCTCTCTCTCTCTCTCTCTCTCTCAGGTATGGCCGCTAGGAAAGACGCATATATTTGTCCGTGTATCACGCTCGAGAAAGTGCCACATGTATGCTGAAGCTGATCCCATTTGACTATTTGAGTATTATGGTAGAGATACACTAAAGGAATGTGTAACATCTTTGCTGTCCTTATTATTGTTTCTGAAGTGGCCAGTGGATCTCCTCTCCTCTAGATGCCTGTTTGGTGTTGGATGGATCATATTTAATCGATGGGCTAGAGTCATGGCAATTTTAAGGCAATTTTCTGATCAGCCCATCAATTTCCCTGTATACAAGGTAACTCAACTAGCTGGGAAAAGGCTGAGTTGAGTTGAATTGAGTTCGATATAAGGTAACTCAACTAAGTATCATTAATATTTAACCCTGGCAAATTATTACTCTATCACAAACAATGAGTTTTGTTGACACCGAGTCACCTTCCTTGAACGCCAGGGAAACGGAGATCCTCCTCGCCGGACTTCTGCAAGAAAAGTCCCCGGAGATCGAATGTTCCAGTGGGGACCCTCCGACGCTCAAGTCAGTCACTCGGGAATAGACAAGAGTTAGCTAGCAGAAGAAAGCTAGAGAGTTAGGGTTCAGGATCCTCCCTTTGTCGCAAGGGTGGGCCTTTATACCTGCTCAAAGATCTCCTCTCTCATGCTTCCAAAAGGTTCATGATTTCGAGATATTGCTATCCGATAACAGACAAAAAGGCGAGGCTAATAGTAATGGATCGTGGGCGTGTCAGAGGTGTCCTGCCTCATTTGCCACCTGCTAATACGGTATTACGCGTGTCGGGTGGTTATGATTGCACTAAGCACGCGCCGTTATGAGGTATAGCCATATATAGCCGCAGGCGAGCGGTGGATCGCACTCCGTAATAGGATATGGCCATACGTAGTTGCAGGCGAGTGGTGAACCATATGCCGTAACGGGGTATGGCCACACACTGTTACGGGTGTGTGGTGGGCCATACGCCTTAATGGGGCATGGCGATGCACTGTAGCAGGCGAGTAGTGGACCACGTGGGCATACCAGGTGGCCCGTAGCTATAAGCTACCGGTCCCAAGGGCCAGACCATGGTGGAAGCTCAAGGCCGAGGCTGAAAAGCTCGAGGCTGAAGGAGGCCGAAGCGGGCTTCGGAGGTTGAATGATGCCTCGGAGGCTGAAGCGGGCTTCGGAGGTTGAAGATGCCTCGGAGGCCAAAGCGGGTTTTGGAGGCTGAATGATGCTTCGGAGGCCGAAGCGGGCTTCGGAGGCTGAATGACGCCCCAGAGGCCGAAGCGGCTTCGGAGGCTGAATGATGCCCTGGAGGCCGAAGCGGGCTTCGAAGGCTGAATGATGCCCCGGAGGCCGAAGCGGACACCATCAGTCTCCTTTACCGTTAACCCTGACAGTGCTGGATCAGCTATATCAGATGCCCACTCGCCCCTGAGATGAAGTGAACCCACTTTCGCAAGGAAAAAGGGGCGCTATCTCCCCAATGGCTGATCCCCGTCCATCGCCAACTGCTCCCGGACACGTGGTTTCAGATGCTGCAATAACTTAGTGCGGGTGACCTGGGGGACGTGAAGCGGCAGTCGCGGCTGTCCATCCAATTCGCAGGGATCATTCCAAGGCCGGGCTGTCCTCTCAAAACTTACGAAAAGCGGCCGCCATCATGGCCATCATGACGCTGATGTCAATGGTGTCTCATCATTGGCCGGAGGCGCATTGTCCCATGTGTCGGGCGCCTGCCGAGGCGGCCCAACCTATAGCAAGAGCCCGCGTGGCTAGTTGAACGAGGCGGGACGATTTAAAATATGATAAAACCCGTGCGAGGGCTGAATCTCATCATTTTGCTTCATCTATCATCGTTCTCCCCATGCTTTCGTCTTTCCTGCAACCTGAGACCAGTATCTGCCATTTTTCTGCTACAGGCCAGCCTTCCATCCCCTTTTAGCCCTTTTCCCTTCCTTCTTAACCTCCTCCATGGCCTCCTCTGCTTCTTGGACCTCTTCTGCCCCTTCTGACGACCACATTTCTCCCTCGAGGCTTCGTGCATCTCCGTCTCCCTCTATTTCATGGTCCTCTAATCCGGAGGACCACCTTCCTCTCGCCCAGCGGCCGGCCACCAACCAGGCTCCCACGAGGAGACGCCCGACGGCGGTCGGCCAAGCCCCAGCAGGGAGGCGCCAGGCGGCGGCCGGTGCCTCTTCGAGGGCGGGGGTGGAATCCCCGACGGGGACCGCCTCCACTGTGATAGACCAAGACTTGGCAAACATTAGGGCCCGTTACCATGTACCCCGAGATGTTGGGCTCTTCCTTCCGATCCCCGATGATAGGGTGGTCTCCTTCCGGCTCGGTAAGTGGCCGTTTATGAGATATCCCTTAGGTTAGGTCTTCGTCTATCCTTTCACCCCTTTTTTATCAACCTTTTAGACTATTATTCCTTGACTCCTTATCAGCTGGTCCCGAACTCCCTTCGGACCGTTTGCACCTTTCTAATCCTTTGTCACCACCTCCAAATCACCCCCCGACTCTCCCTCTTTCGTTGTTTTTATACCCTTAGGCAGCAAAGGGGTTGGTGGTTGCTCCAGCCCCGACCCGGTTGTGTCCTCAAGTTACTTCTCCCTTCCTCGGTCAAGGGATGGAAATCCCATTTCTTTTTTGTTGACCTTGATCAAGTCAAGCCCCAGTGGGAGGATTCCGACCTCCAACCCAACATGAACTCCACTATCCTCCCAGGAGATAAAGAAGCGCTGGGGCAACTGTTGACTGCCGACATCCCTAGATATAACTTGCTTCTATCGGAGCATAACCTCCGGCTGGCAGGCCTCACCACACAGAGCGGTGAGTAATAGACGCCCCAGCACTTAGCCAAATTGCCCTCTCCTTCTTCTTCTTATTCTTTCTATTTTTTTTTACTAACCCCGACCGACATTGTGCAGTGATGAAGCCTCCGACCGCCATGCTCAGGAAGGCCGTAGCCAAGAGGATGAGGGCTCGGGGCAGCCCGAGAGAGGGGCAGCAAGTGCCGGCCCCTAAGCATCTTACTGTATGGGTATCCCAGCCGCCCGTGCTGCGAGAGTCTCCACCAGTTCCAGAGGTGGACCTGACGGCCGACACCCGCCAGAAGGGGCAGCGATGGTGGAGCCGGCGACGGTGGAGCCTCAGGCTCCCCACGAACCAACCTCGGCCGAAGCAGACAAGAGTTGGGGGGAAGGGCCATCAGAGGCGGCGAGTCCGCCCCCCGAGCAGATACCGGCGAGCAGCCCTCCGCATGCCGAGCTGGAGCACGTCGAGACCGCTGAGGGGGACAGGGCCAGGCTAATCCCTCACGGTTTAACTTTGATAAACGATGGGCGCCAGGCTGAACAGCTTATGTCCCACGTCGTTCAGTCTGACATTCAGGAGGAGCTCTGGACTCTGGGGGCAAATAGGTTCTTCTAGGAGGTCTTCTCAGCCCTCGTCCGAGTAAGTAGCTTCTCCCTTGCCCTTGATTTAGAGCGCTTAAACAATTTGCATAGCTGACACCTTGAGCGCAGGTGAAAAACTTTGTGCTCACTCGGGAGGCCATCAGCGAGGGGGAAGCTATCATCTGCCAAGTCCAGCAGGATGTCGAGGATGCCCAAGCCCGGGCCGAGGTTGCTGAGAAGGCCTTGGAGTCGGTGAGGGCCGACTGCGCCGAAGAAATAAAGAAGG